>CM063109.1:5008320-5608320 GCA_031841125.1 Acanthococcus lagerstroemiae
GCTTCGTGACCCCGAAAGAAGGTTATCAGTAGATGAGGAGCGAACCTTCTCAAAAGAACTTGTTATGCGGCATACACAGGTTGGTACTAGTCGCATAACTATTCTCCAGGAAAAGAAGCTCGGGCTTAAACATACAATCGGACGTAGGGGTCGAGGCCCTAAAGTAACCATGCGAGGTGGATCCGCTGCTGTTGGTACTACCACAGTGACACGGAATCTTGTCATCACGTGGGGTCATCACCCGTTGAAAGCTGTCTTAAAAGACTATTGTGAGTAATGTATGGTCCAGTTCACTCTCTTAATCATTGAGGAGGGAAAAATGATTGTTCATTTTTCATTTCACTTGTGCCCTCTTTATTTCACGCCCGTAGCTATGGATATGTACGACAATGCTATGGAATGGCTAGAAACGGTGGAAGCCGCGGATTTATTAACTGATATTAGAACTTTGCCAAAACCACGAACTGAGTACGCGGCTAATTCTAAGAGGCGTATAGCGCCAATTCTTCGGTACTCTCCTGATAAACGTCCAAAGATGATAGTGGATGCAATCAGTGATATGCAGGACAAAGTCGAAATAGAGACTAGCAAACCAGGGTACATTTTATTTGTGCTACCTACTCTGTGTTCATTTTTTTTGGCTTATCTGTACAGCCCGGCAAACCAGGTCGCCCTAAAATCGTCCTACTAATCGTCCAATTTTCGACGTCGTTTTACTATGTAAAAAGCGGAACTTTTTCGCCCTCAATCATCGACTGAATATCGACCTAATTCGCCTTACATACCCGGCGATTATTGTCTCACGAATAGTTCCTTGACGCCGACCAACAATCGTCGTTCACTTTCAGCTATACATGTCCAATGAATATTTGTTAACGACCAAAATGGATCGTACTCGCCATTTGAAGTAAGACTAAAGTTGACCAAATCGTCGTCCACTTTTGGCTATACACGTCCACCGAATATTTGTTGGTGACAAGAGTGGACCAAATTTCGCCGTCTACACATGGGTATGAAGACGACCCAAGACGGAAGACGACCTTAGTCATTGTCTATTTTTGACTATGTATGTCCAATAAATATTCAATGGCGACGAAAAACGACCGAAATTCGCCATCCGCACATGACTATTTAGGTCGAATTAAGACTGAAATCGACTTACAATCATTGTCCACCTTCGACTACAGGCGTCTCATGAATACTATCCGGTTACGAAAATGGACCAAATTCGCCGTCCATACATGACTGCTTAAGTCTGATAAGACTGAAATCGACTTACAATCGTAGTCCACATTCAACTACAGGCGTCTCATGAATACTATCCGGTAACGAAAATGGACCAAATTCGCCGTCCATACATGACTGCTTAAGTCTGATAAGACTGAAATCGACCTACAACCGGCGTCCATATTCGACCAGTGGCATCCAATGAATACTTACCGGTAACAGAAAAGGAGCAGATTCGCCGTCCATACATGACTGTTTGGGTCATTAAGACTGGAATCGACCTGTAACCGGTGTCCACATTCGACTACAGGCGGCCAACGAATACTTGCCGGTAACAAAAATTAACCAAATTCGCCGTCCATAAATGACTGATTAGGTGCGATTAAGGCTGAATTCGACCTATAATTGTCGTCCACTTTCGACTACAGGCGTCCGATGAATACTTGTTGGCGACGAAAATAGACTAAAATTCGCCTTCTACAGTAAGACCTTTAATCATTGATGACAAATATATGAAGCGTAAAATACGTACATACATACATACATACATACACCACACACCACACTGGAACATTAGGAACGCATAAAAATATTGTCATCGATGAGGCTGGCAAAATTTTCTACACTATAATGATGCCGAACTTCCAGAAGGCGGCAACTTTTTAAAGATTACTTATCCAGAAAAACACGTTCAAAGCTACCAGTATTCAACCAGGGGCTGGGTTGACAAGTAAGTTTCGAAAGCATTTGCTTAGGGCACAGAAAAGAGAAAAGCGCCACCAGGGGGCGAAAAAAATTTCGACACAAACGCAGAGGATAAAGCTCTCCGATGGCGCCAATTTGATCTTGCTTCCTACGCCCGAAAGGGTTAATCCGCCCCTGGAACCGACGCTGTAATAGAATACAGATACTTTTTCACCAAAATTACCGCCGCCTTATTTTAATGACGGATTTGAATTTGTCACCAGAAATTATTTTTCCCACCAAAAAATGCAAAATGATAGAGCAATTTTCAAAGTTGGAAAATAATCAAAAATTGTAAGTTGACGAATATGCTTCCCACTCAATTTTTCACGCTGATTTCAAATTCGTTCTTCAGATTTGGCGGTGTCGCTTCAAAATGTTGGTCAAATTGGTCCAAAAATGTCTTTAGCTCAATTTTAGCGACGGATTTGGATTTGTCACGAGAAGTTAAGTAATTAGCACCATTCTCGAGGCCGAAGCTCTCCGAAAACGTTTCGCCCCAAAAATCACATGATAGAAAAATTTTCAAAATTGGAACAAAATCAAAAATTTCAACTTAAGTATACTGTCTTCCACTCAATTTTTCACGCTCAGTTCAAATAAAATTTTGCGGTGACGCTCTGTTTCCGAGATACGTGCCAAAATGTAAGTGAAATTGGTCGAGAAATGACTATAGCTCAATTTTGACAATGGATTTGAATTTGTAACGAGAAATTAAGTAATTAGCAACATTCCCGAGGCCAAGCCCCGCTAGAGAATTTTTTCGCTCTAAAAAACATAAGATGGAGAAATTTTCCAAATTGGAAAAAAATCAAAAATTCTAAGTTCGCGACTGTTTTCTACTCAGTTTTTCACGCCGAGTTCAAAGTTGGCGGTGACGCTCCGTTTCCGAGTGTACGTGTTCCAATACATTGGTGAAACTGGTTTTAAAAAATGATAACCTAACCACTGATAACTTGTTTATATTACAACTGTTTCCAATAAAGGATATTTTGAATTGAATTGAAAAAAATAAGAAATCAAACAGCTGTAATAAATGTAAATTTCCTAAGTATTAAAAAAATTTAGTTAATTTTCGCAAGCATTCTCATCTCCGATATTGTTTCTTATCTCTTCGACGCTTGCCTTGTCGCAAATTTTGTCAACTTTTACTATGCCTTCTAACTCCTCTTCGTACTCCTGTACTGCAGTTTTTTTTTCTTATTTCGATGTACGCTGTCCGCCCACCGCTTCAATCGATCGCTGATATACAAGTTTATTTTTATTGGGTCGGCCTTTAGGAAGTCGGGAGTGCTTGATTTTTTCGCAAAAGATTTAAATTTTGCTACACAAACGTCTGTAAACAGGAAATCGTTTAAATAAAATCACTAGACCATACGAGTATAATAATATTACATAATGATAATAGGTAACTATTCTGGACTGAAAATATATGTAGTTATACCTGTAGCCAGGTATGTTGGATCATTCAACATGAAATTGGACAAAAAACGAACATTTTTCACGTCACATGTTTTCGTTCTGCTTTAAATATTTTTCACATGTCAGGGATATGTCCACTACGTACTAGGACAACTTTTCGTAGGTATATTCTTCCAAGAAGATTCAAATACGAGAGGAGGTACAATGTTTTGTAGCGGATCACACATAATTCAAAAGTGAAAAAATGTAGGCACACTTTGATAGGTAGCTGGAAAAACGTTTGGATTTCAATTTTGTTTATAAGTAGTAGTTACATGCCAATTTCCACTATTAGCGATTCCTTAAAAAATACTGGAAACTACATGAATAGTTCCTTAAAAATGAAATCGTATAAAAATGAGGGGAAAAATTATGGAGTCTCAATACGAGACTCCAATGAAACATGGATCCAAATAGGGGGAAAATGAAAACATGGTAAAGCGATTTTTTTGTATCGCAGTATTGTTGGGAAAAAGACTCTCCAATCAACGTACAAAACATCGTATTTCCTATCTATTTTGCCAAATTTAGGGGCCAGGCTCAAAACTTCTATAAATCAGTTTTAGTCGAATCTTCGAGAAGCATCGCATGAATGAAAAAATGTCACTCGGAACGACGCATATCTGAATCACTCGATTTGGACCTCTCGGCCACCTTTTGCCAGAGTGGGTAGGGGGAATGTGTTATACATACTATATTACTATGTTAATTACAGTCATTTTCAACAATATTGCGTTACAAAACAATAGTTTTCACAATTTCCATGTTCGTTTCCAGGAAAAAAAAAAATTACTCACCTTTTACCTAATTCGAATACGCAGTAAAAAGCATCCACTTTTTCCAGTACAGCACGACAGTCAGGAAAAGTAAGTCCTGATTTGACCTCAGCACAGCCGTGGAAAATCGGTTCAATGTAAGGCATAAAATATAAAAAATATTCGAAGATGCAGCAAAACGCGTTCGCTTCTTGCGGTACAGCACGATAGTGAGGGAGTCAGACGGTCACATCTGAAGTCCCGTCCAGAGTTAACCTCGACGCAGCCGCTTATCAGCAAATAGTTTCGTTGTCGGGTTATCTGGTTGGCGCCGATAGATCGGCATGAAGTTGGTGCAAAGCGAAGGTCGATACAAACTCTCCGGCGTTTTACTAAGGCCTGCTAGCTTTTACAGCTTTCAAGGATTCACGAGGTTCACAGTCACAGCACATTTCGCACAATATCCAAATGAAAATCATAAACTCACTTTAAGAAACTAAAATAATTTATAACAAACAATATACGTTTACTACTCATTATTTGTCTCCCCCATCTTATTCTTAAACCCAGTAAAATTTCTAAGAACTCGAACCTTGAACATTGAAAAAAGCAATGAGGAAGTGTACTTAAGTCACTGATTTGCCTTTACATATACCTATTGCTTGCACTCAGCAAGCAAAGGGGATAACTTCATTAATTTGGCACTTACTCGTACTTACAATTAATTTACGAACACTTTGCAGACCTAGAAGAAAAATGAAGAATAACCAACAGTTTTTGTAACATACAGTACAATATCTCGATTATATCAACTAATGTGGGAATAGGGTCGTTGATAAAAATGACTACTGGTACACATAGGTAATACAAAGAATTTTTGAAACGTTTATTTTTCATTAAATAACATGTGAAGAAATTTGAGTAATAGTATCTGATGTAGCATAGAAATAAACTACGAGTATAATGGAAAAAACTCTTAATCAAATTTATTTTTCAAAAATATCCGTCATATTCTTCTGTTTCGCAGATTTTTTTTTGAAAGCTGAATTCCCTCATTGCCTTATTATCATTCGGTCAGCTAATGTAATCTCAGGTTATTAGTGTTCCGTAGTAGGTAATGTAAAGCTCTCTCTATGACCTGTGAAGACTCTCAGAATGACTCAAATCAGCAAATGTTTCTATCTTCTTATCCTCGCATCGTCGTCGTTGTTATCATTACAGCAGTCTTCAGGGTCGTCAAGAGCCAAACCGGGCCCCGCCCCCGGGAGGGGGAATCTTCGGGCCTACACTGAAATTATTTGGAATCTTGTCTATTTGATAATTATACTTTCTGTGACTCTGCGGACCCCTCAATAAAACCGGGCCCAAGGGAAAAAGTACCCTTTCACTCCCGCTTCTCGGCGGCCCTGGCAGGGTCTTCATCCGGTTCATCCACAAGTTGAATATCATCTTGTGTAAACTCACAGCCCTCATCCGCATTCATCCACCCTACAACATCTTTTTTCTCCATGTCACTGTAGCCAGGAATCTTTCGTAACAACTCAATAAGCCGATGATCTTCTTTAGGATCCGCAATTTCTTCTAAATTCTCATCAGTAGGGGAGGATCGAGCATTGAAAACTACCTAAGTTTGAGCTCAAGTTTAAAAAAAAAAAACTATTTCCAGAAATCGACTGGGCATTACTTTCATTTAAAGAATAAACCCTTCTGTTTTCAAATATGAGCTTTAAAAATTTTTTTTAACATTTTAAAGATCTTTTTTTTTTTTAATCTTCCCAAGACCCTTCATTTTACACCTTCAAAAAAAACTGGACAAAAGGAATCAAGCACGCGGGCAAGAGGAACCACCAAGTAAAAATTAAGATGTAATGCTGAAGAGAGTCTCTTTATTACGTAAAATATAATTTTCAGAAGCTACTACGAAAAAAGTCCACTTATTATGTAGAAAATAATTTTGAAGAAGTTACGCAGAAGTCTATTCCATCAAATCCAGAGCACTCCTCGGGTGCCCATTTCAAACACAGATTGCACTGTAGCCAAATTTCATTTTTCGATTCGGAGCTGTTACACACCAAATAGAGATCAGTATTTTCCTTCAACAACTGGCTTTTGTGTTTTTTTTAATGAAGAAATTGATGATTTCTGATTCCTGATGGTCTTTGCAATTTACGGTTAGGTTTGCCCTAGACACCGTTTTTGAAGTTCCAGGCGTTGGTAATTTGACAAATTCATCGCGGTTTCTTGATTTCAATTTTTTTTTTGAGACGATTTTGAACCAGTGTTGATGTCAGAACTTCTGATTTATTTGCGCGAATTTTTGATTCGCTTTCCTTAGGACGCATTTTGGTAGCAGTAAAATTTCTTCCGGACTAATTTGAGGGTAGGTTATCGAATTTTTTCCAACAAGCGGAGTTTGAGGTGCATCAATTACGTCATCTTCGGCCTGCTTTTCTGTTAAATACAATTGATGAAACTGGCTCAGACGGTGTGGTGCGACGAGTGGCGATGCACACATGCCAAAGTGGCCCCTATGACACCACACTCTCCGGCACCGGGAACTACCCTTTCGGGCATCGCATCAGTGGCCGGGGCGAACTGGCTCAGATATGGATTGATCACCATCAGAAAAAATTGGTTCAGGCGTGGATTCATCAGCAACATATTATGGAATTGACTCTGATGTAGATTTATTTAAGGCTTGAGGTATTCGCTAGTTCATATTCCTCATCATTGAAATTAATAAGCGTTAAGATCGTTTTCTGATTAAAAAATACAAGGTTTGTAGGTAAATATGTATTCATCTTACTTTTTTCGGATCATTTTTCTCTAAAAAATATTTACATAAAGTCGGATATGGGATATTAAACCTCTTTCCTACTCCGATTTTATGCGTTTTGTCAAGTAATAGAATCTCTATACGGGCTGACCCATTTAAAAGAAAAAATCACAAGTCGCAAATAAGGACCATCGTTGTGAATACTACTTCTGTTAGTGGCTAGAAGAGGTAGAGAAATATATTCGGCTCTCCTTACTCATGTAGCATACAATATCCTAATTTAGGGCCACGCAAAATATTTTGATTCTAGTTCTGCGTACAGTTCTTAATCAAAGACAATGGCCTTGACTAAATTGAATGATACAAAAGAGACTGTGATGTGTATAATAAAATTCTGATGACGAAAAAATTGAAGTAATCGCATATTCACCCCCTGTGGAGCCTGAATGGTTAAGGAGAGGGAAGAAAAGAATCTAGAAACGGATTCAGGGTATTCAAAAAATCCAATTGGCAACGCAATAAATTGAATATCTTACCGCTTAATTTGGACGTCCAACGTCCTCCAATCGCCTATCGTAGTCATGTTTTCTTCTTAAGAATTTCGACTACATATCGACGTCGTTCACAATTCGAATGTGTTCAAAATATTCCGCCGACCTTAGTAGACGTCGTTCAGTAGTCAAGTTAAAACCATAAAATTCCATCGCCCAAATCATGTCATGCAGTGCCGTCCGTTTACAGCAACTATTTTTTCCTTCAAAATTTCGACCTCATATAGAGACGTCGTTCACAAGTCGGATTAAGACCATAATACCCTACCGCCCAATTTACGTCTTGTAGTACTGTCCATTCAGTGCAGCTATTTTTTCCTTCAGAATTTCGACCTCCTATAGACGTCGTTCACAAGTCGAATTTGTACATCGTTCAAAAGTTGAATTCAGACCATATTACCACACCGCCCAATCACGTTGTGCAGTGCTGTCCATTTACAGCAGCTATTTTTTCCTGCAGGATATCGACCAAGTATAGCCGTCGTTTATAAGTCGAATTAGTACAAAATATTCCACCGACCTCTTGTAGACGTCGTTCAAAAGTCGAATTACGACTTTAATACCCCACCGGCCATTTTACGTCGAGCAGTGCCGTCCATTTACAGCAGTTACTTTTTCTTCCAGAATTTCGACATCATATCGACGACGTACACAAGTCCAATTTTTACAGAATATTTCACCGACCACTTCACGACTTGCAACACCGTCCATTCAATGTCTGCTGACTGAGTGGAAAAAATTATCAAGTTTAATTTTTTCAGATCGACAAAGTTCGACTTTTGGAAGACGTCAAAGATGGGCGATTTTGTCTGCAATCTTGAAACACGCTATAAATCGCCCTAAAATCGTCTGAGTACATGACGATATTGCGACGATATAAGTCGATATTCGAGTCCGTCTCATAACGACCTCTTATCGCCGGGCGATATGGTTTGCCGGGAGTGTACTCAATGTCATTACTTTTTCAGGGCTAATGATACTAATATTCGAGAATCGTTACCAAACATTACCTCTCCTTGGAATTTACCTTACCATTCTCCTCACCATTCCCCTCCTTTATGTTTGCATATGGATCATATCCCTACTCCTCCTTCCAACACAGTGTTATATGGTGGAGCGAGTGCTGACCAATGGACAAGAGCAGATACGGCAGCTAGGTCTGACCACAGTGCATTATCCAGTATCATAGCAGCCTTGGAGAGTCAGACCCAGATGATACGGGAGCAGCAGGACACATTGGATAAACTGGCTCAGACAGTGCAAGCCCAAGGGGCAGCATTAGTCAATATTGGCAAAATGGTGAGGAAAGTTGCCGAGTTCATCAGCAGTACTCCAGACAGTGTATTTTCAACACCAGTCACACCTGTAAGAAGGAAGGCTCATTCATCTGTTACTGTGGATAGTTATTCAGACGTTATCACCAATGGTAAGTAATTTTATGGGCACACTATTATAGCAGGTAGGTACACGGCAAATGATATGTAATGTTTATATTCAATAACATCTCCCAGTATACCCTGGAATTTGAAATTCTGCTTCACATCTCCTTTAAGCTTCCCTGTGAATGATTTTACTTGGAAGTTATTCTATCATTGGCCATACTTGTGCTACTGTGTGATGCGTTTTTCACTCTTCACACTACTTTTTTCCATCTTACTTACAGACTTAGATATTGAGTACAGTACACCAGTAAAGGACAATGTTCCTGTTATGAGTAGTGATCACAAGCCCAGCTCTGGTTCATCGTGTGTACATGTGCCTGTGACCATTGAACAATCTGTGTCTTCCTTGGAACACTAACCCGCCACAAGCAGTTCTGAAATATTCACTGCACTTGGTTTTCCATTGTCAAACAGGCTTGATATGGAATCATTTGATGTCAAGTTGGACTGTTCAAATCCGGCGAACTACAACAGCGAGATTCGGTCTCGTTTTGTACGCATACGTGTCTATTAATTAATATGTTCACTTTTATCCTTCTATATACCCTACTGTTTTTCTGCTGCAGCTAGTATTGCAAACATTAACATTTTGGCAACTGGGAATTACAAAGGCTTTGTTGTGCTTCCTTTTGATTAACATTTTACCTCTTTACTGTATACTGTATTATCCTAGTTTTATTTTCTTATGCACTGATTGCAGGTGCAAGCTATTACTTTACACGACCCGCGCGTTCATGGGGAGGCGGTAGCGCTACGTGCCTTACTTGAAAAGATTTTCTCCCCCGCAAGCGCAGAAGAAGTTGCCGCAAAGGAAGCTGCTACCCCTGTGAACATCCAGTCGGTCGTATCAACGGAAATATTCAACATTATTGTGGGTTAGTTATGAGTCATAACTAACTCACAATATAACTTATGACCATTGTTTTTCTGTCACGTGTGTGCCTTTACATATTTGTAACATGAATTTTGAATTTTATAGCTGTAACTTCTAAGTGGTCTGAAAGTTACATTCCAACAGTTCGGCCGAATAACATAAAAAAAGTTGATAAGACGGGTATTCAGGAACATTGGAAGAAGCTCTCGCATAGGGCGAGAATTCGCGCAAATATTCAGCAGTGGTTTAAAAATAGGCGAACTGTGGCTCGTCGCCGCTTGCATGTGTCTAAGAAGTCCCCTCTAGTCGCTGCCGATACGTCTGCAAATGAGAAACGCCCTAATGATAAGAATGAAAGTACTACATCAGGTAAAGCTGGAGTTCTTTTATACCCATCAGTACATTCTATACATATGCCCATTTATTTGCCCCCTTGTATGTACTCCATGTTTTGTTTATCAGTGCATTGAGAATGTATACCTTCCTTACTGTTTCATTTTGCTTCTTTTGTCAAATGCAGTGCTACCTGACGCTCGTAACCACCAAGCTGCAGTAGGAAGTCCTTCGTCATTGCACAGTACTCCTTTTAGTACTGAAAATGCAATCATTGTCTGTGGTGGAACCTCTTTAATGCCTCATACAACTGATGAACTTTCTAATGATGCTATCAACAGAGCCGTGGACAACCTTCTTGCTGACTGCAGCGTTCATGATTGACGCCCCAGTTAAACATATTTTGGAAAGTTGCCATTCAATGTCAAAAATTATTCCATATCCACATACCTGTATTTTTTCAGTTGTATATATTCTCCCATCTCGTCATTTCACCGTGTTACAAACAGTATTTTCTGGTTCTGCGTTACTTTTACATTTGTTTGTAAGCCTCCCATTCTATGTTGCCATTTACATTCGACAACACTTCTTTGATAGCCTCCATTCTACCATGCAATCATAACATTTATTTTTGGCCTCCGTTCAGGCTCACCATTTTCATTATATGTAACCGGCTCCGAAGAAAGGGATCTTATGACTAAAAACGAATATTTGAGAAAAACGCGTTCAAAGTTTGACAACAGTGTTCTCGGTAGGTAGATTGTCATCAGTGATACCACGCTCTGCTTGGGGAATTGTATAGTCGCAGTGTTACCATTGCTGGCCAACGATGTGCGAACAGTGTAGCGACCTACTACTCTTCGGGAGAGGCAGACAGCAATGAATGGCGATAGAGAGATGTGGACGCGGGATAATGCGAACTGATCTTATCGCGTGGCTTGGTCAGTAGCATACTAGCTGTTTTTTGCATGGGCATGGAAGGCCCAACACAGAGTTGGGTCAAGTTGCTAAAGACCAAAAAATTTTTATGAATGTGGCTTGGGGGAAGTGGAGGGAGCGGGGGAGGTGTTGGAAAATGACGTCGGCATGAAAATTTTAAATAAACGACTTGAATAAATACTGCCATTCAATAAAATGTAATTATGCGGGCGTTAGTGATGTGATTTGCGATGTGCAAATAGGATATAATATCTACCGTAAACCGGGATGACTTTGCCGAAAATGTTGGGGTTTTCAAACTTGAATAGCTGTGGCGCGTGATCTGCTGGAGATACAGGAAATCAAAAACCTGTTGCGGATTGATTGAAGTCTTAGAAATAAGATTAGCTAGAAGAATCAAAATTTCCCTCTCCCTTCCCCCTCCCAGAAATGCTTAAACATGAATCGGCAAAGTTACCTGCGCACAGGGTGACATTGCCAGTACATAAGAAATGCGTAGAAAGTGAGTGAAAATATTCAAAATTTATTACAAAATGCCATAAAAACGAAAGAAAAATTGCGATTTAGGTTAAATTATGTCTTCGAGGAACTTACATATTCCTCGGGATTTAATGGGTACAGGTATAAACCTCTTGATGGCAACAAATTTCACGTAATCAAAATCATCCTTCAGGGGATAGTGAAATTCATTTTTTTCTATTTTGATATTGCCCGTCCTCCCGAATTCCAACGGATATAATTATTTGTTTTGTGAAGATAATTATAAATTATTGTGGTATTTTGTATGTGGCTGAAGCTTCGGTTCTGGTCATATCACCATTCCGAATTTTCTGTTAGACACTCTTCAAGTGTTTCTCGGGTATAATCAGAATAGGTGTGACACCCAACTTGTCTTTTATTTATTTTCTTGGTATCTCGAAACAACGTCGAATGACATCTAGGTAAATTCAAAACTCAAAACAACTTCGCGAATGTACAATTTAGCGAAAGCTCACAAATTCGTCGCGAATTGTAACTTTTTAAACTGATAACAACAGAAATTGCCATGCGGCAAAGTCTCCCCAAGGTAGTTTTTCGCTTATAACTTATGATTGCAGACTGGAAAATGCCTAGACCTGTACATCCTTGGAAAGCTAAGAGTTCAGGTTTTAAAATGACACCTCAATAATTTTTCTGTGAGTACCTGATTTCATTCCACAGACTTTATTTATCAGGTTACTATTTCGAAACTTTTTCTGTGCTTGAAAAACCGTCGACCTTTGCCATCTATTTCGACCTGTGTTACGTCTCACTAGTTTTTGAAGTGTTGTATCTGTGTCCCTCCTTCATCGATCTATATGCCGTTAGAAGTGTTAGGAATAAATTTATATTCGTCACAGAGCCAGTAATATGGTTAAAAATGAAAATCGGCAAAGTCACCCCGATTTACGGTACTTTTTTTTCTTAAAAAAAATTTAATATGTATTTTAAAAAAAAGGTTTAATCCTCTTAAAAAATGTGCGGACCGAAGCACTTTTTGGACGAGACTAGCCCACCCAGGCCCGCCCCTAGTTACGCCGCTGGGTTTGGTGTGTAGGATTGTGTATGGCGCATTCTTAGGGTGCATTCATGCCGGACTGAATCAGAAAATTCCGCTGATTTTTTTGAGTCGTGGATCACACGGAATTTGCACCAGATATCGCATATTTGGCTTGATCAAATTGCAATGCTTCGTTGCAGATATTCGAAAACGGCAGAAGTCATTAAAGCAGCAGAAGTTGGAATCAAAAGTGACATTATTCGCCAGAAAATGTTTTCAGAAACTGAGAAAAACTGATGGGATTTCCTGCGCGTGGCCTGGGGCGGGTTCTCCTACTAATATGGTAGGCAGGCAACTCACAAAACGTACGTGACAAACATTTTCATGTTCCGTTACCGTCAGGAACGCTCACTAACCCATTTCAAATGAAAATTGGATAAAGTCACTTTTGATTCTCACCTCCTCAATTACTCAACAACGACACATCGAACCGTACGCTCATTACTCTTATTTTTGCAATGATATGGTATAATCAATGCCCCTCTACCATCGCCTAGAATGCATATCTTGCTATTTCGCACACGATAATGTGTGAAAGAGGAGGGTTCGAAAGTTCAGAAACCATTCGCATCTCAAAATCAATAATTTAGCCATAAGGTCTACTCCTTCGGAGCCGGTCGTATATTATTCTTTATACTTCAAGTGTCAATTCTATTCAATAGTATGTAACTGTATAGCTGTATGCTGACGCAGCAATTCATTATCCTATTTTTAATAATGTATACGGGTCATTCTACCGAAACCTTGTTACTTTTGTCCCAGATAGATATCTGGCAATTTATAAACAATAGGGTCCTCTAATACTGTATAAACTCAGAGGATAAATTATTGTATCTTTTTTATTAATTTGAACTATCGTGCCCCTACCCCTTTTGGAAGTTTCATTTAAATGCTCAAAAATCCCTTCGACATAATTGTCCTTCACCATGGATTGGACTTCAAAAATTTTTTTGTAAATATTATCTCTGCGTGTTTGGATAAACTGATGCGTGTGTACAGTTTTCGTGAGTACAGTGAACAAGTTGGTAATGCAGTACGTGTTTTAGACTCGATCAGAATCAATGCAGCCACATTTGAAAACGTGTCTCTCGCATTTTTGTCCTTCACTGTGGTCAAATTTGAACCAGTCAGAAAACAGACACAGAGCAAAAAATATTTCTGAAAAAGGATGCTGTGGGTGGAAGGAAAACTGAGTAATTATTAAGGTAAGAAAGCGAGAAAACATTTTTTCTAGTCCAGTTTAGTGCAGTGAAAATGCAGTCAGCCACAGAAAAATATTTCAAACTAATCAGAAGTTGAATAAACCACAAAACGAGAAAAAACAACGAAAATCCGGATTTTTCCCAAACTTTCCGGACATTATTCAAAAATTCAGATATTTTTTGCCGAAGGTCGATCAATCCGGAGATTGACTAGAAAATCCGGAGCACCTGGCAGCACTGATACGAGTTCATTGATGTGCGTGTGGAAGAGTACGTGCGTATTCACAGTACACGGGCGCGCGTGCGCGTAGGAACTTCTTTCTGTAGCCAACAGTTCCTTCAACGTGGGCTGACATTCCTTCAGCGTAGTGGTCTTATCATTTTGAGCCCCTCTGTCTCCTCCCCTAGGAAGTATGCTATTGGTTCAACCTCATAAATATGTTCTATTATATGCATATAAATGATTTTGATGAAAAAACAAGTAATAATGTTTTGTCTTTTTTATTTTTAAACAAAAAAAGCATGAATTATCAAGGTTTCGGTAGAATGACCCATACATAAGAGATACCTCATTTTCATTTCCTTTGAGGATTTTTATTGGATTACATCCTCATTCCCTTTTTTTACATAATATATATTCAATCTTGTTTTCCAGTTAATATAGCCTTTGACTTTTACACTTTTATTCCATTTTGTCACCTGTGATATACGTGAGTGTGTCTTCATGGGGGAGTAGTACTGAATTGAGGACATCCTGGGAACCACAGGGCAACAAGAGGGCAATTCAGAAGGGCAACTGAGGAGGCAACCACGGGGCAACAAGAGGGCAACTGAGAAGGCAACCATGGAGCAATAAGAGGGCAACCACTGGGCAACAAGAGAGCAATTCAGAAGGGCAACCACGGGGCAACCACGGGGCAACCAGAGGGCAATCCAGAAGAGCAACTGAGAGAGCAACCATGGGGCAACAAGAGGGCAACCAGAGGGCAACTGAAAGAGCAACCGTGGGGCAACAAGAGGGCAACCGATAGGGCAACCATAGGGCAATCTGAAAAGGCAACTCAGATGGCAACTTGAGGGCAACCTGTTGCCCTTTTACGCAATGGTAAAATGGTGCGTTCTGATTGGTCGGTGCTGGAGTGCTGGAGGGCAATTACAGGGCAACCAGTTGCCTTTTGCAGGGCAATAAGTCCGGGGCAATTTCAGGGCAACCAAATTCTTTATCGGGCTATTAGTCAAGAAATTTTGGTCAAGATCAGCTATAGCTGTTAGCTTAGCTGTTGAAGAAGGATGTAAACATTAGCGAATCCGTTATTTTTACTGAACTGCTGATGAAAAGCTAATCTGGCTTTGTCGCAGTTGGCGTTTCGTCATTCCTGAATTCTGAACATCCGATCTGAACCTGACCCGTTTTCACCTATTTGGTTTTGTGTTCGTTGTACTTTGCGGCAGCGGCGTACACAGAAAACATTTCTGGGGGTTGTTTGAAATGAGTATAAATTGTATGAAGCCTAAATGCAAAGACGGGTAGGGTTAGTTGCACAGTCCATTTTTTTAATAGTGTTTTTTTTTTTAATAATTCAGTATAATTTTAAATCAATTACAGTATGCAAGTCATCCTATTTTACAAATTCTCATGTTTTTAGCATTTCTTAGACAATTTTTTTTATTTGGGGGGAGGGGGGAGGTAAATACCCAGAACACCCCCTGCGTTCGCGGCAAAGGAATTAGATTTTAGCTTTTAGCCATGAGCTCTTTGAAATTTTAGTCCTTAAGCATCAGTCGTTAGCTAGCCATTCACTGGCTTCAACTATTAGCTTTATCCCTAGGGATTCCAAAGATATGCTCTAAAAAGGGATCTCAAATACGAGTTTATAATGATTTTATTTTCGTCAGATATGCTAAAATATTCCCTAAAAATCTTGAAATATGCCAACATTTTCCCTATCAAAATAGCAATATGCAGAAAAAGGGCTATTTATAAGAATTTTCAATGTCTGTAATTAAATTACAGCAAGTCGAATATAATTATGCACACTCAGTAAGCATCGAGTGTTACGCCTTCAATCAAAAGGATGAGAACGGGTGGACGCTGACTTGATAACAGCATTTTTCAAGTATGCTCGTTTACACATTTTCGTATTTTACTAGCCATGCCAAATGAAAATTTCAACAGAAAACAGAACAAGCCACGGAGTTCGGTTTCAATATTTTCAAAACCTTTCAGACATGTCAACAGAGAGGAAATTCCAATTATCTAAGGTTAGCATCACTGTGCTGTCCATTGTTCTATCCGGTTGTCGGACTAGATGGCTGTCGAGGTTGATGGAACGAGCCGTCAGTCAGTCAAATAAATCGCAACAGTAGTAAGTCAAAAGTAGCAGCACGAAAGGAAAAACTGTCCACTCTTGGTTTTATTGCAGGCAATAAACTCTGCGATTGGATGGGCGCATTTGTTGGCGTGAATAGCGAGTGACGTCAGAGGCCAGAGACCTTCGGATCGCACTTTGAGGTCGATAGAATGTGGGTCCACATACACATATACAGCGATGTTTGTCTTGTGTTATCTACTCCCCTGATGACACTTCTGTAAATAAATTATTTTTCTTAATGATGTAAGTAGATAGTACACCTAGCAACCTAGGTGCACCTCAAAACTTTTTATTTTATTTCATTAGTTAGCAACATGGATCCAGAACTCCAACTGGTGATTGAAATATTCCTTGCCGTGTTAAAATACGTAAGTACATACTAACTTTTAGAACGAAAACGACTCGAGTCGATCGAGTATATTTACTCGTACTTGATGTGAAAACACTTTCTAATATGCAGATTGCACCCTTTCATGGCGTGTTTTATTTAGCGAGTGAACTTATTGATTGTCGTTTGACCAAAAAGGTTAATTAATAAGTTCACTCGCTGGGTGAGAACGTAATCGTTGGACTAGGGCTTTAAGAATAAGTCGATGGAAACATTATTGTTCCGCAGACATTTGTATACGTAACATATCATATACATAATTATTTAATGATCGAATTGTCTAATATTATACGGTTTTTAAAGTCTACAAAATGTCTGTCTTCAAATTGTTATCAGTATTTCCAGTCCACGTAAGTATGTATGGTCAAAGGATTTGTATCAGTGATTCGAATCCGATCTTAGACCATACAGTAGTTACTGTATGGTCTAAGAATCCAATTGACGATCCGTATTTGTAAAATTTATTCGAATCTTTTTCGTGGATTCGTCGAAATTTTTTAGTTAGCCGCTTAGCCGTATTAGACGCTGAAGTCGCCTAATATGGCTATAAATCAAAAAACGAACTAGTATAATCGCGTGTTGAAATGTGCATCTGTGTGCGTAGGTATCATATACGCAGCAAATTGTGAGCACTAGGGTGACGTCAGAACATTGTGGTTGCATTCTGAATGAGCTAAGGACTTAACCTCCTGATGTTAAAAAAATCTTGATCATTGATCAGCGCCGTGAAAAAATGCTTTCTCGTCAACTGGACCAGACTTTAGTCGAAGAATTTGTATAAACATTAAGGACGCTAGCGCTGCAGCGTGATACCCTGATTCCTTTGTGCAGAGTCCGAATTTAGAAATTCACTGGTGAAACTTTGTTTTCTTTTTTTCAGATATTAGAATTAATCTTCGGGCATTGAGCGTGTAAATGCGAGCTACAAGCCGCTTTTTCACAAGTCGATTGTAAAAACGCCCGTGCAAACAGCAACAAGCCGCTTGCTTTTTGCAAGCCCATTTTACAAGCAGAAAGTTGATCGTCGTTCAACCTGTAGCTTGTATATTCTGCGATTTTACAAGCCAAAAAGAAAGAAGCATAATGTAAACACAGTAGTGCGAGTTGCAAGTAAACTCTGAAATTTTGTGATAAAAAGACTTTGTATACTGAAGACTAAAATACTACAGAAGAGAGCAGAACATAAGAAGAGGAAATGTAAAAAACGTAAACCAAGGGAAGTTTGGGTCAAAAATTGGATTCTAAGACGCGATCAGCTGGGTCATTCAAGCACTTTACTTAAAGAATTAGCTTCGGAAGATCCTCAAGAATATCGATGTACACTTCGCATGTCTCAAGATATATTTAACGAGCTACTTGCTCTCGTAGAACCATTGATCCGTCGCCAGGACACTAATATGCGAACAGCTGTACCCAGTACAGTGAAGCTAGAAGTAACTTTATCCTTTTTAGCAGATGGATCATCTTTTCGAGTTCTGTCGCGGGCATATCGTGTACCACGTTCAACCATCAGTATATTCTTACCTGAAGTATTGTCGGCAATACGATCTGTCTTGGCTCCATTTATAAAAGTAAGGAAAGATAACAAAATGTAAAAAGTAGTAATAATGTAATTCATAATTTTTCATATATATGTAATTATAGTATCAAAAATTAATGTATAAGTGGAATATAGCTAAATTTCCTGAACCTCCACTCCCTCACATTGCTCTAAATTATATCTCATTATTAAACCATTAATATCTGCCTTCAGAAGCGTTTGTTGTAAGGGAGGCAATTTTCGCATCTCTTCAGCAATATACTCTCCATATGCATCATGAACGTCTCGTGATGCTAATTTTTTCTGTAGGTATTCAACTTTGTGTATAATCTGATCATATGATTCTACCTCTTCGTCCTTATGCTCAGTCTCATTTTGCTTTTTTCGTTTTCTGCTGATGTTTCTGATCAAGGATACATCTGAACCAGATTGAGTAGACGACTCAATATTTATATTTACACTTGGACTTCGTGATTCATTACAGTCATTCTCGTCCGGGCTGTGCTCATCTGTCATTTCCTATACCGTAATCTGGGGTAACATTGAACACTTTTTCCTATATTTCGTGTTATAACTTTTCATGGTTTTGAAATAAAAAAAAAACTAAAAATAGTGGCCCAGAGATCTCGTCGAGACCTTCATTGAAAAAAAAAAGTCCCTACTTCTCTCCCCCCACCTCTGAGAAAAAAATTCAAAAAGGGGCGTTCAAATTTAGACCCCCAACCAGGGCAACTTTGAACACCTCTTGAAAAAATCGACTTAGCTTGAATTTTTTGAATTCGATGGTTAGTATACTACAAATAAGGAGTACCCACCAAATTTGAAATGATTTGGCCCCATAGGGGGGTGACCACCTAAAAAAAAATACAAAAAAGCATCAAAATTGCCAAAAAAATTGTAAAAACTCGAAAATTTTTGTACCTATGTGATATTTATCGCTGAAAAGGGATATTTCAAGTGTTAGAACCAAATTACAAATTCAACTTAACCCATTGGTACTCCCCCCCCCCCTTAATAAATGAACGTATAAATCATGCAAAATTCTTATTTTCTGTATCCAAACAAAATTAATAAACTTATGTTTTAAAGTACAAAATTAATTGTAGGAATTAGATAGCTTCTGAAAAATGACTGCTTTTAGGCACAAAAATCGCAAATTCCACCCTCTGGTAAGCATGCTTCATGGGCCCAACCTAAACACTCCAAGCATTGTTGCCATGACTGTAAAAATAGAAAAAATTGAATTAGATATTTTTAGCCATCGAGATGACTGGCAAGCGTAGGTACGTAAGTACCTAGGTAGGTAGTTTAAACCGAAAAACATACATCACCAGGTCGACTTCTTTCATACGCATCTCCACATATTATGCAATCTGGATTTTCAGCGTTTTCAGTGTCATTTCGAGCTGCACCTTCTCGTTGAGCCGAGGCTACACTTCGATTAGGCCTCAAATTTCGAGTAGAAGTAGAATTCGCAGCTCGAGCCACATCTGTCAGTTTAGGACCCAAATTCTTACGTCGACGTTGAGCAGGTTTTTCTCGATTGGCAATATTAGGACCCATCTCCATTCGTTTCCGAGTATTTCTACGAATACCTGACGTACTTGGTGTTGATTGAGCCACTGGTATAGGAGGTATATCTTCCGTTGGTCCAGTCGCTGGTGGATTTGTATCTTCCGTTGATCTAGTCGCTGGTGGATTTGTATCTTCCGCTGATCCAGTCGCTGGTGGATTTGGTATGCCAAGATCTGTTTTTAGGGGGGGGGGGGAAAGTGAGTACCTAGGTAAGTACCTATTTGAGAAACGAATGGATAAAATATGTAGGTATCTACTAGGTAGGTACAAACGTAGGCACTGAATAACTCACCCCCAACTGTAATACTCCGTCCTGGTACTACTTTGACTCTTTTACACCTTCTCTTCGGTTGAGTGGACTTGTTGTTGGCTGCGTCAGAGTATCTCTTTGTTCTCAAGAAATCGACAAGCTTGTCTTGTAATTTTTCGAAATTTCCGGACGTGTTCGTCGTGTTCAGTGATTCGTTGGTGGTATTGGCTGCAGGTTCTTGGTATCCTGGCAGTTTTTTCAAAACCTGGTTTCTGTCCAAAGGATAATACCCACACGTTTTAAATCCTGAGATTATGATTGTACGAATACGATCTTTCAGCACATTATTTCTGATGGTTATCGTGTCCATGCATAATAAAGTCGCTTTAAGTAACTTGGCGAACTTTGCTTTTGGGACTACAGTTAACACCGGATTTTCTCTCCTAAATTTGCCAAGTGTCTCTCTCCAAGCTGTTTTGAAAAATGCGAATACGGATACGTCTAGGGGCTGGCATAGGTGCGTGCTGTTGGGGAGCATGCAGACGAACGATATATTTCGCTTCTGGCACTCTGCGATTATATCTGGAGAGAAATGCGACGATAAGTTGTCGCACAAAAGTACAACTTTGCCTTGCAGACGTGACGCGTGCGGCAGAAACAGATGAAAAAACCAATCTTGGTAAATCATTGCGTCCATCCACCCCGATTTAGAACGATTATACCGAGCACCACCTTTACAGCACTCATCCGTACAGCATGGACTTTGTACCGGACCGCCTTCCGCCCATTTATCGAAGAGGTGATGAGACTTGTAGATTACGTATGGGGGCAGCAATACACCATTCGCCGAGCAGCACATTACAAGCGTCGTACACGATTTTGCATAATTTTCGACCTTTGTTGGATACTTTGTACCTATGAACATAACAAGAAAATACAGGGTGAGCTCTGACGAATTACCAAGGAGGTTGAAAGGGTACCTAGCAGCGTCGGACTGGCTTCCTCTAAGGCCCCTGGCGATTTTTGCAAATTGGGCCTCTGAGTCTGAACCTTTGAAAATGTTATAGCTTTCGGGCAATAGGCATCTCGTCAAAAAAATTCTGATTTTTTGGGCCCCCTTAATGGCAGGGCCCCTGGCGATCGCCAGGTAGCCACCCGGGCCAGTCCGACGCTGGTACCTAGGTACTCCTAGTTGGCATTCTTACCTCTTGCAAACAACAGTTTCTTCTTTCCGCAGTTAGTATCGTCCTGCACGTTGGTCTCGTCCATGTTGAAAATATTACTAGGAGGCACTCCTGCCAATGTGTTCTCCAATTCGTCGAAATACTGGTTGACGAGATTCTCATTGACGCCGGCGCGAGCTCGGGTGATATTTTTTGCGATCCGTTCTGTTATTTCTTTTTTGTACCGTTTCATGAAATGTGAGGCCCACTCCTCTCCGGGTGGCTCTATATCTCGTCCTAGCAATCACGAGAAAAATGAATGAAATAAATGTCTTACCGGTATCAAAAATCTAAATTTCTAAAAATCAAGGAAAAGGAAAAAACACTGCAGCTTAGGTACCGTACCAATTTCCTTCAAATAATCTGCAACAATCATTCGGACATCGAATAGTGAAACCGGAAATCCCCATTCGCCGCACAGCTTAACGGAGTTCACTATCACCTCTTCTTCTGCTTTAGACAACATCAATGGTCGGCCAACTGAGCGAAAATGCTTGCCACGATACTTGTTGGACAAAGTTCCTAAAGGAATTTTGTAGTGTTCTGAAGCTTTCCTCAGACTTTTACGGCCTTCGAGAACATCTAAAAGTGCTTTGTCCAATGTATCTTCGGAGAAGTTCTTATACATTCGTCTTCCCAGTCGAGGTTTGTAATTCCGCACCATTTCCTATCAAAAACATAAATAATATCAATAATTTGTTACAAAAATTTTACTATATGCATTTGATAAGACCCCTTTCAAAGTTACCTCAGCAAACAAATTGCGTCATAACAAGACAACGGTTTGAGATATCACGAACTTTTTTTTTTCATATTAAAGCTGAAAGAGTACGTAATCAAGATACTATGGTACTTACTTCGTTTTTTCGTTTCAACAATGAAAGAAAACAAAACTAAAATAGGGTACAAATTTTCATCATTTTGTCGACCAAATTCACAGGTTATTTGAAAATATGCAAAATCACAAATTGATAAGAACAAACACATAAACATCGTGCCACATCATTCTAGATTACAACCTGGCGGTTCATACCGCAAAATAGTACCTAGCGCGACCTCCAGGTCGCGCTAAGTAAAGAAATAGTTAGCGTTCAAAGTTACCCCGGGTGTTCAATGTTACCCCAGATTACGGTATAAGAAAAAGAAAATACAATGAAGTGTTATTTCATTTTTGTGTTTGTGTGTAAATGTTAGATGCCAGCAACAGAAGCCGAATGGAAAACAGTAGCTGCAAAGTTTCTTAGATGGTGGCATTTTCCCCGGTGCTGTGGAGCAATAGACGGCAAACATATACTACTGAAACGTCCTAAAAATACTGGATCAGAATACTACAATTACAAGGGTACATACAGCATTATACTTCTGGCATTGGTTGATGCAGAGTATAATTTCTTGTACGTTAATATTGGGGCCAATGGACGAGCTGGTGATGCAGGCGTATTCAGCAGATCATCACTGAACCGTGGTCTTAAGGACAACCGACTATGTATCCCCCATAATCATGTTATCATTGGGGATGATGCTTTCCCCCTCAAACCATATCTTATGAAACCCTACTCATACTACTCAAGAAGTATTAAGGAACGAGTTTTTAATTATCGAATGTCACGTGCTCGAAATAGAGTTGAGAATGCATTTGGCATATTGGCGAGCCGTTTTCGTATTTTTCATCAACCATTGGAGGTGAAGCTAAGTACTGCAGATAAGGTAGTTTGGGCAGCATGTTCAATACATAATTGGCTTCGTCGAACTTCAGGAAATGTGTATCTACCTCGTGGAGCTGTAGATCGAGAGGATGAGTTATCTGGAGACATTATTGAAGGTTCATGGCGCCATGATGTTTCTAACCCCTTACAGTCTATTTCTAGAATAGGAAGCAGTAATAACTTTACAAAGGATGCAGAAGCAGTTCGAGCAGAATATAGTCGTCTTTTTACACAGGAGTTTGTAATTCCGTGGCAATGGAAACGCATTGGCCTCACACAAGAGCAAAGTGATGAAAATGTAGCAGCTGATTTAATAGAAGAAGATGTTGACGGTGATTTAGAAGAGCTCTAAAACTTAGATTAAGTATTCTAGTAGATACCTCTTATTTATTTTTATTAATTTATTAAAGTATCCTATAAAGCAAAAATAAACATAAACATTAACTTACAGGTAAATTGTCTTATGTTTCTCGTATGTGGATTGTCGAGTTCAAATAATCTGCTTTATTAAACCATACCAATTTTGGTTTATATATGGCATCTGCCCCACTTCCAGTCTTCTTACTCTTTTCAATTTTTTTTACTTCGGCCTTATACAAGTCAGTAAGCGATTTAATTTTCTTGACCAATATTTTTACATCACTGATACGGTCGTCTGTGTGAAATAAACAGATTGTGATGGGTATAAAGGCATCTCTATAAAAAGCATCATACCAACTATTTTAAAGGAGATGTACTTACCAGGACATACTTTTTCGTTTATAAGCTTCATCAGATTTAAGTTTAAACCCATCTTTTCTAGCCTGTTACTGTATGCCGGATTTGCTGTGTCCCACAACTGTGGGTAATTTTGGTATATTTCCCAAAATATACTGATTTGCTTTGTATCCCACTTTGGAATTGGAAATGCCATCAGCTTCACACTTATTTATATAACGAATAAAAATGCCGATTACACAATAAATTATCGTGCAATATTCTCGCCTACAAAAAACTGCCAAAAGAAACCATAGGAAAATGTATACTCGGCACGCGCAGCTTGTGAGAAGCCAAGGTGAGAAGCTACTTTGTTGGACAACTTCTAAATTACACGTTACAATCGACTTGTAAAAAATCGGCTTGTAGCTCGCATTTACACGCTCGTGTAAACGGCGCTATTAACAGTTGTATTAGCGTTTTACGCTCCGCATTCGCTCCGGCCGGAGCCGAATCCGCGTTATCAACTGGAAGTCAAATGTTATCAGTAAGCCGGTAGTTTCATTAGAGTTCCGGGAGTTCCATGTAAAATTTATTCTTTAAATTCCAGCTTTCCTTCGTGATAATGCTTTTTGAAGTCTTATGTGGCTTCGGCCACATAAACAATACACGTTGTCTATGTAGATGTCACGTTTCAATTGTGAAATGTATAAGGATTCGAGTATTGCGATAAATGATACTGGACCACAGCGTTTAATAGGAACGGACTCGCTACGATACCAAATGCGACGCGTATGAAGCGTAATATTTGTAGATTATCATTGACTGGCGGTTTCGTGTAATCGTAAATCCAAAGGAATCGCATGTATTCACGATCTTGCGGTTCGATGAGCAGTTGATGAAATGCCTTTTCTATATCGGCGAGCAAAACAATTTTGTGGAAACGAAAACGCAGTAATAACCCACCTAAGTTTGTCAAGAGATTACAGCCTTTGTATATGCAGTCATTAATACTGAGTGCGTTTTTGGTAGGTCGAGCAGATCCATCATAGACGATGCGGACACTAGTTGATTTACCAGGTGAGAGGACAGCGTGATGCGGAATGTAATGACCAACTTCAGTCAGGCGATTTTTAACGGGAACTTCTTCGATAATTCCTGTATCGAGTTGTTTCTGAATAATGGCGTTGTATTCGGTGAAAATTGTATCGGTGAGTTTCTTCTGTAATGAACGTAAACGGCCCAGTGCAAGTCCGAAGTTCGTTTTGATTGGTGGCGGAAATTCGCGCCATGGCCAGCAAATTTGATAACGACCATCGACAAACGTCAGATTTTCGTAAAATTCTCTTAACGCATTTTCTTCATTTTGCAGTTTGGACATCTCGGGGTTATGAATTCCGATTACATCGAGTGCGCAAAGATGATTAATGGCGGTTTCAGGTTTGGCTGCGAAGAAAATTGATTTTTGTGCATCAGGAGCGGAAGGTGAGCGACCAACCAAAGTCCAGCCGAGCAGAGTGAGTTCGTTGGTGATGCGAATAAGCGATTCTGGTTTAATAAAGCTCCAGAAATAATCGTTTCCTATAATAAGATCGAGTGGTTCGTTCTCTGCTTGAGCGGCGAAGTCGTAATTGACGTAAGCAGGACTGGCGGATTTGAACTTGGCGATATCAAAGGATTGAATAGTTTGTGGTAGTGCGGGCGTTGTATCCATGTTGAGCGGTACTTTTTTGCCGGATGGAAGAATGATGTAGGCGAACGTCGATGCTGTCTTGATCATGACAGGTTGTTGGTTAGCGAAGACGTGAACGGGCACTGTCCGGAACTTTGAAAGCGCCAGTCCTATTTGCCGGGCGGCTTTTTCTGTAATATATGTATCATTCGAACCGGTATCGAATAGCGCTCTTGCATTAAACTTACAGTCGGTATCGGGATTCATCAATGTGATGAGTAAAGTAATATGTGAACTCCTATGTGAATTCGCGTACGTGACCGTCTTCGTGCTGGTTGCCTGTGTGGAGGGGAAGGTAGTGGATTGTGTCCAGGAAACGGAAGACTGCGACTAATGGGTCTTCGGTTTTAAAACGTCATCTTCAAAACGCTGTGGACATAATGAGACGTGGTAAGCGTTTCTCTTTCCACACACAGAGCAATTAACGTTTTTCACGCAGTCTCTTGAAGTATGATTCTTTGCAAGACAATGATAACAGCGATCAACGACTGCTTTTCGCCGGGCAGAGAGTGTTAAAACAGTTGGACACTCATTTGAATAATGTTTTTGGTTGCAAAACGCACAATTTGGTATGCGTCGGTCATCAGAGGCGTTGCTGTTTCCAGGTTGAACAGACGTATTGACGAGTGCAGCGGTCGTAGCCCTTTGTTTTTCCGGATACTGAGGCTTTTCAAATCTGGTTTTAAATCTGATACCAGCGGCATCAGCGGCGGCTTGAACTCCTGTGCGAATTTGAATGTACGTTGCCATTTTCTTTTGGAATTCCGTTATTGTTGGAACCGTGTCTGCTTGGCTGCAGACTTGGTTCACAACAGCTAACGGATATTTTGTAAAAACGGTATCGCGGAGCGGCGGGAGAGCGTCGACTTCCTGGCCATGTGCCTTTAAAGCTGTCAGAAGTCCTTCCAATTCGTAATATATTTTCTTCATGCTGGCAGGATTATTCTCGGCATACCGTAAAGCTTGTATTCGGTGGTAGAGCTCAGCAATGACGCGTTGACGATTATCATATTTTTCTTGAAGAAGTTGGAGAGCGATATCGTAGTTTATTGCTGTAAGCTCCAAACTGCCGATCAGTAAAAGAGGCTCATCGCATAGGTACGATTTTAGATGCTGTAGCTTTTCCTCTGGTTGGAGATTTAGCGGGTCGAATTTCAGATGGAAAGCGGCGATGAACGAATTGAACAGCGTGATGTCCCCAGAAAATGGTTGGATTTGGAGTTCTGGCGCCTTACGGTGGCTGAATTGGACGGGAGGCGTAGCGGCTGTACTATCGGGTGCGGTGGCCGTACTTATCGAGTTCATATGGCGGGTAACTTTTGGTTGCAGCTTCATGGCTGCTCGTATAGTGGGTAGCGCTGTATCAAAGTCGTACTCGACCTTTTTATTACCTGGCTTTAGTTTTTGCAGGTTCGTCAGGTCGACCTCCATTTCCATAAATTTCTCAGTGACGTGATCCATATCCAAGGGATCGGCGGCGAGGGCTCCTTGAAGCTCCTGGATGGATGTGGCCAAGCCATCGTGCCACATTTGAAACTCGGCTTTAGACATGTTGACGAGAACTGAGTGCGATTGTTTTTAACAGTGTCGAACGGGACACAGGCGAAATAAACGGTGTCGAACGGAACACAGGGCGAGTATATGCGTTTACGGTGTCAAACGTGATACAGGGCGAATTGAAATATTTACGTTTACATACGGTGTCGAACGTGACACAAGGCGGAAGTGTGCAGTGGAAGTCTTTTTTTAACGACGTTCTGCTACCATATTTCGATTTGTAACGTCGAAAATGAAATTGTGAAATAAAACGAAAGTACACGAGATCAACTTTATTGTCTCCAACACAGCATGGCGAGGAAAGAAAAAACCTTTCCTTTAACGATTAACTACTCGCCAGTGTTGCCACTTGGCACACGCGACACGCGGCAGTTCCAAAACTAGTAAGTACAGGCCATCAGCCGGTGATTTTCTCCTTTTCAGCCTGTGCCTCTTCAATTGAATAAATAATTTGTTTTTGTTCGATATGTACATACCTAAAGTAGATACACAGAAAAAAATCTTACTTTTTTTAGACAAATAATTGAAATTTTTGATAACATTCAAAAATAAAATTTTTCATTAAATTTATGCATCCTTATTAGAGCTCCCCTGATAAATTCATTTTCCCTCATATCGAAAACTTCAATATTCCTCAGGCACAATTTAATGTAAAGGAACTGCCAGGTCCAGAAATAAGAGCAGGCGGAGTACATAGGAGTTGTAGTGAAATCAGCACAAATTTGTATACTTGAGGGAATCAAGATAGGGAGGGGATAATGTTGAAGTAAGAAGTATAATAATTACTATTTTTGTACGATTTTTCGGTATGAAAACTGTTACAATATTCGCAGCATTTAATTTTAATTTTTAAAAGGCTACCTTTAGCGCCGCCTATTCTGAGAGCTGCAGTGAAGAAGGTGTTAACGCTCCTATTGGCAGACGCTAGTAACTAAATATTATCAGTTTATTTTGCATTATCATTAACTAAATATTATCTTCTTTTTTTTCTCTTTCTTTTGCATTGTCATTTCTTTTTACGTTGTGTTTTATTATTACAAGTTTTTTTTTCGTTCTCTCCGTTCGTTTTTCTTTCTCAACGCCTTTAGAAACGTTAACATTTAACCCCGTTGAAGATTTTGATGTGCGTATCCAAGTGGAACGCATTCGGAAAACCACTTCCACTACTACATTGATGAGCTCTGTATATAAAACAGGGTTAGATGCAAGAGTGGTAGTAAAGATACGTCGTCAGCGTAACGCCACTGACATTCGCATTCCATGCGCGTGCGTTTTCTTTGAAAAGACAAAGGGTCGTAGTGGCATTTCCACTCTAATACGTGTACGCAGCACAACTAGATTTTCATGTTTTTAGTGGGAAAATCTTCAACGGGACACTTGTATAACCTCTCACGCGTTCCAGCCCGAGGTGAGTAACGTATTACTTATCCGAGACTCTTTGCGTTTGTAAATGTTTGACGCGCAAACTCTTACAGCAATCGTCGTGGGGCAAAAATTCTGGTATAGAGGGAACATAATTTTTCTCATTAAAGTCTACCTATCACCTACCTATAGAATTTAAATAAAATTACTATTCCTCCTTCCTGAAAAATTGAACACTCGGTTGATAGGTTTCTCAAGACAGTGAGCTTCCGAGTGATATTATGTGGGGGATATCTTAACTTGTTTTCGATGTACTTTGGTATTGAATTTCACATATTGCAGTTAGAAGCCAAAACCGAATGTGGATTGCGCTCGTGTGCTTAAACGATGGTACTGCCCCAAACAACACAAGAGGATTTTGAAAGAGTGACCAAATTAGAAATGTACTTGGTGGTGTTTCGATAGGTACTTTAAATTTTGAGAAGTGAATCGTTGATTGAGGGAAAAAAATTGCTGAAACCCATTCTTTGTCTCGCGGACTACAAATAAACATTGAATGATCGCTGAAATCATTGTGAAACGAGACTGACGAGCCAACAACAGGATTTTTTTTGTATTAATTTTCCTATAATTTCTAACAATTTTCGCTTGCAAACCACCCACTTTTAACATTTTTCTTTTCGAATACCCTCTCCATCTACGCCTCAGATATAAATGAAGTACTATGCCCATTTCCTGTAATTTGCCGTAAGGCTGGTGGCTAGAGACGGCTATATAAAGAAAGATTTGAAGAAATAGAACCGTGAACGGTAGTATTCTCTGAAATAATATCCGTAATTTTATTTTTTTAGGCTAGCGAAGTAAAACCGACGCAGATTATACTACACTCCAGCTCAGTGGAAGAACGTTCCAAAGGAAACTGCGAGTCTATAGGTATGAATAATTCGACGCTTATATGAATGTATTATCCTATTCCCTTTTATTCGATCGTCCTTGATTTAAATGTGTCACGACCTGTTGTGCCGGCCAATTATTTCTATCGAAGATGTTGAACTCGCTTAAACTCCCCAATGGGTGATAAATATAACCTTAAGCCGAATACGTCAATACGTAATAAAGATCAACTCGATGATGACTGCTGAAAAGTACGAGGAGAAGACCGATCTAAGCGTTGTGTTGTACAGTTATTGCTCTTAAAAGTTTTTCATCATACTTAGGTATACATACGCATATTAGCGACCTAATGACTTGACACTCGACCGAACAATGTGTGTACCAGTTACCTACCAGAGCCCTACACCGAGTAGGTTTTACTCGAATCAAGAGTGAGTAGTCGCCTGAAACTCTGAACGGAGAGACTAGTTGAATACCTACATGAAGAGATGTACGTATTCGTATACTACGAATATATGTATATCCGAGAGATAGGAATCGTATCACTTCTGAATATTTTTGCTCCTAAATTACTAAATGTACTTGTTTTGACATAAAAGCGAATATATCATGTTAGAATTTGAGGGCAAGGAAGCCTATTTCTTGGATCCGACTTATAAGTTGAACCTATAGTTTGATTTCATGTTTTGTAAGAACTGGCTACAAAAGCCCCGCGATATTTAACATCTAAAAAATTGATACTTATTGGAATACTCACGCTAAATGCTTTTCATTACTTAAACAAAATCCCAATTATTTTTGGACAAGTTTTCCCCCGCCTAGTTAGTGAAAAACTTGGTTAACATTTTTTTAGATGCTTGCAAATTAGCCACCGAGAACCGCTCATCAGTCCGTGTGATATACAATAACCCCAGTGATGTAAGTAGTAATTTAGTATTGAATTGAAAAAGAAAACCTGGAATCTCCGATGACTGATTTAGGACTAACCATTATGTTATGTGATTCCAGTCGTATTACAGGTACGGATATCCGACGTATCCATCATTTTGTGTAGTACCACCGGGTATATTTATTCCACTCATACGGACCAATCTATGCAGCCTAGTGCAGGTTTGTTCAACTTATTACAGTTTTGAACAGAATGATGACTGTGCCGGTTGTGTGTGTGTGTGTTTTCGATATTGAAAACCCACGTGTTGAACTAAAAAACACGTTAAATTATTTTTGTTTGAAACAGTTTCGTCTGTTTTTGTTCGCTTAAATGCTTTTAAAAATCATATATTAAAACAGTCTAATCCGTTTACGTCGATTGGAGGTTCCGAGTAGGGATGGAAGAAAATAATAATTTAACTATCAGAAACCGAAAGTGGAAGTGGTTTGGATCGACTTTCCATTCCTGATGAGGTGGCCATCATGTATGTAGAAAGTACCTATAGAAAATGGAGATAAATTATTGTAGGTACATACATAAATGGCTGCAAGTGGTTTGCGCTCATTACCAAAATTTGTAACCCGTTAGCGCACAAAGTTAGAACTCGTTTGCGCACAGGGACCTGAGGGATGACAAGAACAGCGGAACTCGTTTGCGCACATATTTCCCTTCTCACTTTTGCAGGCTTAGGACTGTCTGCTTCATCAGCAGGCGTGATTAAAAATATGTGTGACTTTTAAAATGAGTACCTATAGTAAACAATTATGAAGTAGTAGGTAATAGCATTAGTTTAAATTCGAGCAGAAGTAGGGTGAAATCGTTGTCCTAGAATCGATAAATAATGCTTTATTTTTGTATTGCTACAGTTTTTTTTTTTTTTTTAGAAATTCGTGTTTTTCCTTCGTTTCTTTTCTGACGTAATTCGTGGCGTCGCGTCGAATAGATTGGATTTTCAAATCAGTTTCTTGCTGTACCTGCTGAATAACGTCGATAACAGCGTGGATATTGTGATGGGGGTGGTAGAATTGGGCGTTGAAATGGGAGTGAAAACTTTCTACTGCATTCGTTGTGCGAGGAGAAAAGTCTGGCTCATCTACCCAAATATGAGGTGGAAAAGTTGAAGCGTCTGTTATGTAGTGGTCTAAAATGTAATCCGGAAATGCCATGTCAGTTGTTGCAGCTGTAGATATAAGTTCAGTGAAACCATCCGATACTTCGTCTGCAGATAAATACGAGAGTCCAAAAAATTTTTACACTTCTTACTGCAACGAGTTTCAAACACAGTAATTGGAACATCCATTGCGACAACTTTAACGTTACAGCAGTGCGACGAACATGAACGAACTGATTATGCTCATTCACGTGTGCTGTATCAATTACCTATTATAATATCTACATTTGCTGATATCTATTGCAGATAATCACCCATTCACTGAATCTTTAAAAGATAGGAAACATGTATGTCATTGTGTGTGCGCAAACGAGTTGTAGCCGCTATTACTAACCTGTGCGTAAACTACCTGTACCTGCTCAGGTCATTTTTGGCATTTGTGCGCAAACGAGTTACGGCCACATAAATACTGTAGCGACGTATACTTTTAGAGTGAGAACGAACATCATCTAGCACACCCCTGTTGTGTACAGTCATATTTTTCCTAACAGAAACAAAAAGTTCTTTAAGTATAGTGTCGGTGTTTCTGTATGGCCTGTGAGAATCGAAAGAAAAAATAGAAAATTAGGAGTGTTTTTATTAACAGTGAATGAGGAAACGACGAAAGACAAAAAAGATGCTAGTTGTTAGATACGAGTTATTAAATCGGTAGATAGACCTGCTACGTTGACACAGAATACATGAGTTTGGAAAAATGCAAATAGGTCGTACAAAACGTCAATTCGAAGTGATTATGATGTATATTAGTGGGCAAGAGAGTCTTTGGATTACTCTTTCGCTTCTTTTAGCGGAGCAATTACAAAAAAATTGATACAATCTAGTGACAGCTTACAATCGACGCGAGATACAATACCTACAACATCAAATGGAAGGAAAACAAAGAAGTACGGTGGCGGAAGTATGAATTAAAGTTAGTGAGAATAAGAAAGAGCGGTGGTGAGCGAGTGTTAGCGAAGAAAAGAAATCAGAGAAAACATCATAACGGAAATGTAGCCGTAGCTCGTGATTATTTTTCTGCAGATGTATCACGGATGCACTTCTCACCTAATACTTATCCATTGACTCAAGCGTCGAATGAACTGCTCTATGCCCTTCCGGTACCACATACAACCAATAAAACAGAAATTCCTTTATACTCCACTCCAGCTGTTTATCCGCAGCTAAAGAAACCTTCGTCGCTAGGAGTTTCAAGTACGTATGTATTGTTTCGTTTGTTTTCGATATGTGTTTGAGTCTCCTGTCACTTAATATATTGTATGAATTCGCGAAGGTCCTACGCATTGGACGTGAGTTACACATTACCCAAGTAAAGATCTGAGAAGAATAAGTAGTTTACTTAACAGCAGTGGCGTCGGAGCCGGAAGTAGGGGACAGTTACCCCCTTCCCTTCACGTTTGAATTTCTGACAACAGTAGTATTATTTTACCTCTACCTCTCTTAGTTGGAAACTGTAAGAATAAGAGCGTATTTTCGCGAAATACTAGTTTGTAACAATAAATTAAATGCGCTGGACGCCTATTTCTTTCTCGCTACATATGCATTGAAAACGCATTTCCGCGTAACAATTTTCTACAGCGAGAGAGATATTTATCATGCTTGTAGTGATCAACACTGATAACGCGTTTTTTTATCCGTACTAGGACGGAAAAAGTTACAGTATTTTGTAACAATAAATTAAATTCGCTGGACGCCTATTTCTTTCTCGCTACATATGCATTGAAAACGCATTTCCGCGTAACAGTTTTCTACAGCGAGAGAGATATTTATCATGCTTGTAGTGATCAACACTGATAACGCGTTTTTTTATCCGTACTAGGACGGAAAAAGTTACAGTATACTAGGGGGCTCCGCCCCCTGCCCGCTTCGCGGGCCCACCCCCGGAGTTAATGAAATATAGGTTAATTTGCACTATAGAAACACAGAATTTATTTTATTTATATAGGAAAAAAAGTTAACCTCTATGAGGATGCACCTATTATCATTACACAGAGATACACCTTATGTAAATATCAAACTACAGTACATGCATATACTGTAACTATTTCAAATTTAGAAGTGTCCACTGCAGGTAAAGTCGTTGATACATAGAGATAGATGTTCTCATACTGTCCGAGAGAAAAAAGCAGTTTTAATCAAAACATGTATTTTTCGACTTCACATCAAGTTTACTGTTTCAAGGGAGACACATTGAAAATGTTAAACAAAGGCTAAAGAAATCAAGTAAAATTTCACTTTTCTACATGCACAGTTCTAATTATGGATTTTAAATATGACAGGTTATGTCATAACAAATGTATTAATATTATTCAGAAGTGAGTTTATCTACTTTACATATGAAAAACAATATAGCCTATTACATGCAAAAAAATGAATTTTGTTTAGGCTTTACTCCATTTTAATTCATTATCGATCGAGTAACCATTTTTTACGATTTTTCGGACTTCTGAGTATACGTTCCCTTCTGAAATTTCTAGTTATGGTCCCTAGAGAGAAATTCAAGAACATAAAAATACTACATAAATCAATGATTTGTGAGTTAAATACTATTACGGCTACAAATTTCACTGTTCTGATATACCTTATGACTCTTTAAAAGACTTCGAACAAAAAAATAAACAGGGGCTCACGGAAAATTATTTCTTAAGCCGACCAAATGGAGAATTCAATTTCCGAAGTTGGGATCGGGGTCAACCCAACGGATCCACAATAGATCTGAATCGAAAAAAGTTAACCATGAATAATCTTGAGAGGCTGAAAGATCGAGAATTAGATTTGCGGAATTGGGGTGGAGACAATCCATCGGGTCCACAATATTATATTATTATTTTTATTTACTGAGAGTGTTATTGCCTTTTGCTGCTATAATCTAACTATTATTAAATTAATTATTAGAAGAGGGTTAACGTATTATTTGAATTGAAAAAGTAAGACGTTCACCAAGAATAACATTGAGAAGCCGGAAAATCGAGTTTTAGATTTTCGTCGTAGGTGGGAGAGTTATTCCTTGATCCACAAAAGATCTCGATTAAAAATAAGGGGCTTATGGAAAATTGTTTTTCAACATCTACAATCAAGAATCTGATTATCGGAGTTGGGGTGCGGTCAACCCCTCGGAATCACAAATTATTTCAATCAAGAAAAATAAAGTTCACCAACAAAAACTCGAAAGTATACTCTTTTGGTGTTGGGGGCGCGAGTCCACGTTTCCAGTGTACAAAATGTAGCAGTTGAAAAAAGGGGAGGTTTACGTAAAAGAATTCAGAAATTTGAAGAATCGAGAATTAGATTTCCAGAGTTCAGGGCGGGCTTCACCCCTCAAGTCCACAATAGCTTCCGTCTTTCAGTTCCACGTTCTCGTCAGAGAACTGGGGCCCTGGGTGGCAAAGATAAGCGCAGGATAAAAAAAAAATGGAAAAGCTACGTGGAGGCGTATGCCCAAAAATGGGCGGAGGTACTCACACACACGCACACGTTTGGTCGACAAACGGCGCAAAATGTGTCTGCCCATTAAAATTTTTCAATCTCATTATTTCTCTCTAAATTGATCAGCGCCGCCGCACGGTTTTCGACTGTCGTCACAACATACGCTTATTTCATTTTTGTAAGTATTTTATAAATGCAGGCGGCGGCGCACCGGGCATTTGCCCGAATCGCCCTATGACTTATCTGCCCCTGGAAGAGGCTCAAGGTGATAGGTCCACTTTCATTGAGTAGACTGTAAAAAATACATGTATGTGCTTTGTAATACAGTACAAACATAAAGATGTATGCACTGTGACGAAATTAGGAGGCTCACAGTGTACCAAAGAACCTTCAGATGTTTGACGGAAGCTGAGATCGACGACGGTGGTGCTTCTTGTAATTTGGCTGAAGATGATGTTGTTTTTTATCTGGACAGTGGATGTACCGATCATATGGTCAATGATATTCGTTTACTCACGGATGCGGTTTTGGTCGAGTCCAGCGTCAAGGTTGCGGACAAAAATACCACTATGAAGGCGACTCACCGAGGTATTGTACATGTATCTTTCAATGGTAAGCAAATTCGAATAAGTGACGTATTATATGTACCTGAATTAAGGAGAAATTTTCTCTCTGTTGCTGTAATGACCGATAATGGAATGAGTTTATTTTATGACGGTACTAATGTCATCATATCGAAAAACGGTAAATTTGTCGCTGAAGGTATAAAAATTGGTCAACTTTACAAAATTTCATTTAATAAAATTGACGCAGGTTCGTTTCTTTGTGATGGGAATTCCGTAGGTAACCTTTGGCATAGACGTTTTGGTCACATAAGTGACAAATACTTGTCCATGATTATTAAAAAAGGACTAGTCGATGGTTTAGACGGTATTAACGATAGGTTCATCGATAATTCCAATTGCATTTCCTGCATAAAAAGCAAACAAGTCACGTTGCCGTTTAATGTGGTAGTTAAAAATCGTAGCTCGCGTTTGTTGGAATTAACACATTCGGATTTATGTAAAATAGAAAATTCAACTCACGATGGTAAATATTATATTTTGACTTTAGTAGATGATTATTCTCATTTTTGTACCATTTACTTGTTGAGACATAAGAGCGAGACTTTCGATTGTATAAAGGAATATTTTAATCGCAGTGCCGCGGCGCTTAACTTGAAACCATCTGTTTTACGTTGTGATAGAGGCGGGGAGTATTCGAGTAACAAATTTAAGGAATGGATGAGTAATAAAGGTATTAAGATTCAATATACGATAGGCTATACCCCGCAGCATAATGGTGTCGCTGAGCGAATTAATCGTAGCATTTGTGACAAAATTCGTGCTTTGTTGTTCGATTCTGGCTTACCTAAAGCATTTTGGGGAGAAGCTTGTCGTTATGCCGTTTTCTGTATGAATCGGTCTCTTACATATGCTCTCGATTTTCGTTGTACTCCGGCCGAGTTATTTCGTGGTAGAAAGCCGCGTGCCGATAATTTAAAGGTTTTCGGGTGCAAAGCTTTCAGGCTTTTACATCCTCATGAACGTAAGAAACTTGATAGTCGTTCCGAGGAGTGTATTTTCATTGGTTACTACGATTCTGGTTTTCGTCTATGGAGTATCTCCGATCGAAAAGTTAAACTCGCCAGGAACGTGCTATTTATGGAGCATAGAAAGGGCTCGGATTTATTTCAAAGTAAAAACTCTAATGGTGACAGGTATGCGTTGTTCGACTTAGATAGCGTCACTGCCCGCGATTGTGTTGTCCCTGCGGATTCGACGCCGGTCCAGAATGACGAACTTGTTCTCGCGTCAGTTGAGCCAGCCCATGACGAGCCTATTCTCGTGTCGGCTGAACCTGCTGCTCAGAATGATGCGCCTATTCCCGAGCCTGTTGTACCTCGCCTTGGTGATAGGGTTCGTCGTCCTCCGCCTCACCTCAAAGAGTATGAAGTTAGTGTTAATAATGTCGAAGCTAACGTCTATGATATTCCTGATAGAATGGCGGAAATCGAAGGTAGGGAGGATCGCGATTGCTGGTTAAACGCTGCCCAGTCTGAAATAGAGTCCATGAATAAGAACGAGGTTTGGACATTAATAAGTCCTCCACCCAAAGTTGATATAATACGTTGTCGTTGGGTTTTTAACATTAAACGTCATAGGGATGGTACGATTGATAGGTACCGTGCACGATTGTGCGCAAAAGGCTGCATGCAGAAAGGTGTTTTTCAATTTTCCGACGTTTACTCTCCGACTGCTAGCTTCGAGTCCATTAAAGCTTTATTGTCATCGATTTGTCAGTTCGATTTAGATGCCATTCAAATGGATGTCAAAGCCGCTTTTTTATATGGCAAACTTGACACTCCTGTGTACATGTACCAACCTGAGGGATTCGACGATGGCTCAGGCAGAATTTGTAAATTGACGAAATCGATTTATTGTTTGCGCCAGGCCAGGAGCAGTATTCTTGAAAAGTTGTTACGATAACCACTCATAACAACTAGTCCCAAGGTGGTGTTATGAGTGGTTATGAGATGTTATCCAACATTGCGGTAAATGGATAACAACCGGTAACAACTCATAACAACTTTTTTATAACACGGGTTGTTATCATAACATCGCATAACAACTTTTCAAGAATAGTGGTCCAGCAAATGTTGGTACAAGCGATTCGACGGGTATATGCTCGACATTGGTTTCGTGTGTAGTCGGGTCGAGCCTTGTTTGTATTACTCCTTCGATAAAGACACTGTGACTATATCTTATTATACGTTGACGATTTAATCATAGCTAGTTCATCGTACGATATTCTCAAAAATGTTCAAGGCCTACTAAGTAAGGAATTCGAAATGTCTAAGTCGGCTAGCTTGGACGATACTATGAGAATTGATCAGATCGAATACGTTCGTCGTTTAGTGGCTAAATATGGTATGGATGGTTCAGACGCCTGCAGTACACCTATGGAGGTGGGCCTATCGCTTTCTAGTTCGGGAACCGAGTGCCTAAGCGTCCCTTATCAGGAACTCATCGGTACACTAATGTTCCTCACGCGTGGCACTCGTCCGGACATATGTTTCGCAGTATCATATTTGAGTAGATTTCAGAGTAATTATGGTCAGGAGCATTGGAATGCTTTAAAACGTGTTCTTAGATATTTAAAGTCTACTATGGAAATTTGCCTTAACTTTAACAAGTCCAATAATCCTGGGGTTGATTCGCTATTATGCTTTGTGGACGCCGATTTCGCCAATGACGTGGAAGATAGAAAGTCTACTACTGGTTTTATATATTTTTTTTTTTCAATAATCCGATTCATTGGTGTAGTGTAAAACAGTCTGTTGTAGCTCAGTCAACCACAGCCGCGGAGTATATTGCCCTAGGTACTAGTTTAGTAGATCTAGTTTGGATCCGTAATTTATTGCTGGAATTAAGATTGATAAACGATAATGCCGTAAGGGTCTTCGAAGATAATCTGAGTACTATCGCGATAACTCAATTCAGTAAAGAAAAAAGAACTAAAGCAGTCGACGTTAAATATCATCTTAGTCGTGATCTAGTTGGGAAAAATATAGTTCAAGTCGTTCATATAAGTTCAAATTATCAACTAGGTGATATTTTTACTAAATCCGTTTCTCACATTAGGTACGCTCACATTAGAGATAGAATATTTAATTTTAAGTTGTAACTCGTTTCCATGTTCAATGTGCACTGTGATTATTGACTGTTGTATGTTTAATCTTTAGTTGTAATTCGTTTCCATTTTTTTAAATGTGCAGTGTGATTATTGACTGTTGTACCTATTGTGATTTTAAATTTTATTAGTTGCTGGTTTGAGGGGGATCTGTTGTGTTCAAACCTGCTCCTTACACTGTCGATTGTATGTACACTATCAGATACCGGGGTTGAGACTGTCACACGAGTTAGTTACTAAATATACGGCTTACAAGTAACATGAGTCTTCGTTCTTGCGCGTATCCGCCGCCGAACTAACAAACAGCTGATTTCTCGAAAACAAAAGAAATGGACATACAACCTTTCTGCATTAAACCATCGATTTCCACTCCCGAAAATTCCGAAACATTACGGGGGCTGGACAAATGATAGCCCCACTTTCGATTTTCTCTTCCAAACTGGTCTCAAAGTTTGGTATTTCGTTAGTACACGTTAGTAAAGGTATTATTTTCATTAGTGCACCCCCTCTTCCTGAGATCAGGTCAGTAGAGCCACAGACGAGAAAGGGTGATAGACAGCTCTAGAGCTGGTGGAAGGAGGGGAGGAGCAGACAGTCTCCATCACCACTTACTGAAATCCGGGAAAATGTGGTTGTGGGGTGGGGATAGGTAATGTTAAGAAGAAGGGTCGCAGAAAGGTGGACGTAGTGTGGAGGAAAGGACGGTTCCAAGATGGAGGAAGGGGCTCGATATAGGTTGTGGGCATAAGCAGGTGGATGGAGACCTATAGTGATGGAAGGTTCAAGTTGAAGGTTAGATCATGCGCTGGGCAGGAGACAGGGCGGGAAGAAGGAAGTTTATGGTGGAGATGGGGCTTATGAAGAGGGTTTTCCTGATTAAAAAGGTATTTGAAGTGCGTTCAATATGTCTATTTTATCTGGGATTTCTATTCAGCATTGACGGGGGTAAGGGCGTTTTCCCCTCTTCCTTTACTACACGACTTTCGAAAATAAAAAACTAATGGCGGCCTGCGCTAAGATAATCGTTTGAGAGATGTGTGCTATAACGTTGGGGTAGATAAATAGTATCGGCACAAAGATGTTAATAGCAACCTTCGATTGAGAAAAGGACCGGAAAACTGAGGAACATATAATGTCATGATGGTCGGCCGAGGCGCGAAGCGGCCAGGAGGTAAAGCCCCCTAGTTCTGGTGAAAAATCTGTTCTCTGAAATACCTGTTTTCCCCTTCAAAGAGAAACAAACACAAGTCCCTTACCATGTAATGCCTTCTGACAAGCCGGTATCGGTGTTGAGTCTGTCTTCCGAGTACACCTAACTGTCGTGGACTGTCCATTTTCGTCAAACAATAACTTTTGTGAAGCAGGTTTCGTTGTAAGTACCCGTGTTGACTGAATGCGGTCATCTGAATTATTTTGCGATACACTTTCTTGTGTATTTGTAATGGGTGGAGGTGAATCGACATTCATATCCAATAATGAATTCTCTGCAAGTTATTACAGATAAGCAGTAATTAGCACTTATAAATCCAGGCACAAACTAACATGGGGAGAAACATTCTGACTCAGCACATCCGCGTTTAGCTGGTACAGAGAAAAAATGTCTATCGATGGAAGCAACGATCTGTAGCTCAACGCTGGTTTAAGTTGAAATTTGTTAAATTATTCAGCCTGCAGAAGCTCGACAATTCTGAAATTGTCACATTGGACTAAGTCATCTCATTCGTTTTGATGGCGTTTCATGTTTTTCCCGACGGATGATAAATGTTAGAAAGTAGTACAAGGGACATTTTATTGGTGTCCTTGCCCTAGTACCCGTCCACCCCTATGCCAGGAACGAACTTTCATTATTACTTCAGGCATGAGGGGGAAACCAAGAGACTTGAGTGAAACCTATGTACAAGGAAGGCGGAGCTAAGACTAGGCTTCAGTTTGAAGGGCTGCAAATATGGATTTGGTTTTAGGATTTTCTTACAGACCTCAAGGAAAAAACAATACTTTGGCTGAAAATTTTAAATTTTAACCTCACATAAAGTGAACAAATCAGTGAAAAAAACTAAAATACTTTACTTTCAAGTAATTCAGATTAATAAAAATAGCATCATGGGCACGGTTGGAAAAGACACATTTTCCAAAACACGAATTCGTGAAGAAAAGGTACAAATGAAAGTGGCTTCATCACGCTTCCCCGAATTACAAACCAGCAGACATATTCCAAATAAATTGGTTTTCCTGGGCAGGGGTCGAGAGGGAGACTTTCGTGGAACACCCTGTACAAAAAGTTGAGAATATTTTGGGTACAAATTGAATACAGAAAAGAGAGTACCGAAATTGATTTACACCTAACATTTTTACTGTTGTGGTTCGTGCCAGCTCCTCTTTGAAGGAGAGAGTAAAATTCTTAGCCCAACATAAATTAGATCTTAATGAAGTCAATCTGCTGGCTTGCTTGAAATAAAATAGGGGGACCATTTCATGTCACACCCTATATACATTTCAATGTGAAAATAAATTACCGTCGTCATCTTTTTTGGCTTCATGAGTTCTGTCTCGATTCCACCGCAAATATTCCACATCCATATCAAATGGCAGCGTAATAATATCAACATTATCGGCCCGAACAACTGAAAATAAAAACGCTGAAGTCTTAACACAGGAAATCAAAGTATGAGTGTATTTAAATTCATTCACATAGCACTAATAACATATACTTTCAACTACACTATCAGAGTCCCAAATAGCACCTTCACTACCTATTCTCTCAGCTCCTATTATCTCAGCCACCTGAGTATCATAATCCGCGTCCGGTTTCGGAACCTGAACTTTTGGTGGTCCACCACCTGTCCCCATCGAATAACACTTCTCCTGTGCAATTTTTTTTGCCGTTTTTTTTTTACATTTTCATTTTTTTTTTTTCGTAATACTGCAACTTCACGGTGTCCAATTCCAAGGAGACCAACTGCAGCATTGAACTCATTAGCAATTGTCTTCCAGCACTTCTCCTTCTTTCTATTGAATACATGGATTAAGTACATAAATTCAATATTTGGGTACGAATATATGATTACGATATTACTAGTGTATTTGCTCACTCTTTATTAACGCCATCAGTACGTTTGCATTCAATCGTACTTTTATACTTTCGTACTAACGAAAGTAAAGTCTTCACTTCTGTGGACGAGAAGTTGGTAGACCGGTGTTTCTTATTATTCTCCATGTCAACACTTCACAAATCAAATCACGATAGTAACAGCTTAGACCATATAATATACGTAAGTGTTCTCTCGACTTTTCCACGCGGAACGCGAACGTGGTTTTCTCACCCATTGAAGGGAGTTACGAGTTTTGCAATGTTATTGTTACGGGACATACGATATTTTCCTTTTTATTTTAAGGACTTACGAGTATTTCATTTTCAATGTTGTTCGACTTACGTCATTTGTTAAGTTTCCCATCAGATTCAAAACAAATTAACCTGCTTTAATTTTGCGATTTCCTCGAAAAATAACATTGAAATGATTACAATGAATTGAAAACTGATTATATAATATAATTATCACTCATTCTGTCCAAAAGTATAAAACGTAACACAGAGATTCACGGGAAATAGGTATAAACTTAATAATACCTATAATATTCATTAATTCGGTAAATAGAAAAAGAAAAACAAGAGTAAGTATAATATAAGATCAGGAACTGTAGAAAAAACTTGAAAAAATACCACCCTACAGACGTCACCTGTTCTGTGATATTTTACCGCACTGAATGACAGGTAAAAATATAGCAGAACACATGACGTCAAAACAGACTACTCATGTAACCCTGTCAACAGAAACCTGGCCGAGGCATTTTCATGCATCAACCTCAAATCGCATTTTTTCTCAAAATTTATTGAATTAAGCCCAATACATACTTTCAAACATGGTAACAAAGATGAAACAAAAATTGAATACAAATTATCAAAATGACAATTTGTGTTCAAATTTGTTCAACTTGTGATCCATTTTTATTATCATTGTTGAAAACGTGAACCAGGCTTCCGCTCCTCTATTGTTAAAAAGAAAAATGTGCTCTTGCCGGTTGCACCGATAATGAACGAAAATACGGTCAACAAAATCTTATCATTGTATTACTTAAAAATACTCGTAAGTCGCATTACAGCTGATTTGATTGAGAATGAAAACCGTGTATGTCGGACTTACATGGATTTCAAAGTGAAATATTTTTCTGCCCGACTTGCGTGATTTTTTCTTTGTCCGTTCGGAGCGTTAGACTACTTCTCCGACTTACGACGTTTACAAAATCAGATTCCTCGATTTTTTTACATCTACAAACCGCTTAAAAGTGAATTCTAGAAAAACCTGGACTTACGAGGTTTGCAAACCAAAGCGTCGATATTTAACCGCTGAATGCTGCTAAGTTTCATCATCCACATCAGCAGTGTAGTGGACAATTGTTTCAAATTGCTGCGTAACGCTGCTGTCTTTATGTGTACTCTGCGGAATCATTTCAAAATCCGCAGCGGACAACTCTTGAGGTCTCCTGTTAGATCTGCTCACATCGCAGTGTAATTCAATTCGAATAATTATTCTTATAGATATTCCAATTATTCCTGATCAAATTCCTAAAATTAAATATAAAATCTAATATTTTTATGATTAGTTGATATAAATCATTTTTTTATTAAGAAATTCATTTTAATAAGTTTGAAATTTATGTTTATAATTCTTTTTGAAGAGAACCTGGCACTAGGTAACACTGTATAGTATGGGTCGCCGCTCTAAAGGTGGTTGCACTGCTTACACAATAAGTACGGCCTGAGTTACGTTTTGGTCAAAGCCCGGCACTTACACTTCTGGAACTACCACCTTATGATGATGATGTATGATGTACGATTATGATGTACGACGTATGATGTTATGATGTTACACTTATGATTTGATATTATACGAACCTCATTTCATTCACTGTGTTTTATTCAATGACGGAGCTGCCACTGTGGTAACTAAGGGGCTCGTACCTCCCCCAACCAACAGATGTCAACAGGTTATGGGTCTACATACACTTCCGTGATGTAAGTTATAGAATGGATTACTCTGTAATTAACTTGGGCCCTTGAAATCATTAAACACGCAGTTTTTTTTTTGTTTTTTTTTTCATTTGACAAAGATCTGAGCAGGTTTCCTCACATCCATAAAAACGAGATCTATCAAAAACACAAAGTAAAAATTGTGACATCAAAGTACTTAACGAAATGGTACTGTAATTATACTTATCTGAAATTCGAGATACTAGTTTTGACGACCATTTGAAAACAATTATTATTAAAAACATTATAGTGAACGCCTTTACTGTAAAATGTTACTTTTCCCTTAATTCGTCTCGGAAATGGGAACGTAGGTAGATCTTATTGATACTGTCGCGATTCACTTTTCTAATTTTATAACCCAGTTTTATTATAGATTAGTGAATGCAGGGGCGAAACAAGGGGGCCTGGGAGGCGGAACGCCCCCCCACACCTTAGCTGGTGAAAAGTCGGCAAAAAAATTGAAAAATCGGCTAAAAGTCGGCAAAAACGGGGAAAATTGGGAAAAATGTGAAAGAATCGGCAAAAAATCAAAAAAGTCGGTAAAATATTGAAAGAAGTCGACAAAATCTAAATATGTTGTTGTATTGAGTGATGTACCTATGTGTGAAAATGAAACCCTTTGTGGCGCGTATTTATATTTCGACTTTTCTCTGACCAAAGTTTTTTTTTTCATCTCTCAGTTGTTCATATCATCAGTCAAAGGACACAGATATTTGTTTTGCAAAACAGAGGTAAGTCATATAAGCACGTTATATGTAGTTTATTAATTGTTCCGGAGTTGTGACGTCCCAGACAAAATTGTGGGTTTTCTTTAGCTAATTTTCGTGACTAGCTGCTAATTTTCGGATTAGAAGTTAGCTTCACGTGCGAGCTGGTTTTTCACCGTTTTCCCGGCTAGAGAAGTGTGATAAAGGCAGTTGAGTTGTAGCAGCTGAAGTGAGAAGATGTAACGTTTTATCGCGTTGTTAGATAAGCTCACATGTTCAAACCGAGAAAGTGTTCGTTTATAGTTTAATTAAAAGCTAATTAGGAAATATCTATCTCGTGTTTTCGTGTGTCGCCTACGCTGACTGTGCTCGACGATCCCCTGGTTGGTCCCAGAACATTAGAGCTCATAATCAAATAAGAGCTACCCTAAGTTTCGAGTCATCGTAAATAAGACTCTCATCAGTTTCCCAGTTTCATTAGTTTCAGCCATTCTTGATTCGGCTACCCTAGTCTCGAGCTACTTCAAGAATAAGCTCCAAAAGTTCCAATCAAAAAATTATTGTACGAACTTCCTCGTGCAACGCACGGCCAAAAGAGGAAGCACGCGACAATTGGCGACCGTAGGACAGGACCAACAACTACAGGGAGTAGAGCTATTCGTCACAGCTAACCAGCAGACCGGCTCAACTCAACCGTTCGGACAAGACACTTCAGGTGCGTCGGATTTTAGTTTCCCCAATCGCGAGTTTCCCAGCTGTGTCCCCGAACAAGCTTCGGATTCGTCGGTTCTCAACTACACAGACGATCAGTTTCCCCGAAGCCAGTCTCATCATTAAATTTCGCGGTGCGTAAGATTCAGCTGAAGCCGCCACCCAGTCAACTAACTTTTCTCCAAACCTTACAGGCAGCTTGAGGTTAAACCTGTATCCCGAACACATCGGAATAAAGTGTTCCAAAAGTTTTAAGCTTCTAGTCTCCAGCTTCACCTCGTCAAAATAAATTTGCGAGTGTTGTTCGAGAGACGTTGTCCTTGCGGACACCTCATTTTACTTTTACAGTTCTTTTGTGCATTTAAATTTTGTATTTCTGCTTTTGTATGCATTCTCCTTATTTAAATTGTGTCGTAAAATCGGAGTGTCGTTGAAGCTAAAATCGCGGACATATTAATTCGAATCGACGAAAATTAAAGTCACTCCAACAGTTTTTCGTGTTATCGGACATCAGCTAAGTTACAACGTGCTCATCGATAAAATTCGAGATCATCAGGTCAGTGGAGTTCACACCGAGAGGTCAACCAAAGTCGTCACGTGGAAATCCTCCTGGAAATCAGCTGAAGTCAGAGCGAGCGAAAAACGTAATCAATCGAGAAGACCGCAGAATCGCAGCTCAGAAGTAAGAGAATTAGAATTCGAAGGTTAGTACAACACGGATAGCTTGATAACAACCGTAGCGAAGTAGTTTGCTGTGAGCCACCATAGATAGCGCGAGAGTGAATATCCAGTTCGAACGCAGCAGAGCAGCCGCGCAGCTAAAACCAGTCGCAACCCAATTAAAATCACCACGCGACCAACTTGCAACCACGCAAGTTCGCTAGCTGGCTGCACTGAGGAAATCGATTACTGCTTTACTGCTTTCACGAGGAAAATAGATAATAGATATCTCGCCGGTAGTATTATCGATTATTCCGAAAAACAAATAGCGTTCAGACTTTGGAGATAGTTAAAGTCAGATAGACTTGTACACACAGCTCAGCTAACACGGTGAGTGGTACTTAAGTTACTAATCAATTCCCCGAATTTTCTAACCAGTACTAATTCTCGAATAGTGAGCATGGACGATGACAACAATCAACTAATTCCCGAACATGTTCGTGTAACCCAACGAACTAAAGGCCACGATCATGACCTCAGCGATAGCAACGAGTCTTCGAAAAACGAATCGGCAGAGATCACGCTAAACGATCTCATGAAACAGCTCCAGCTTATGATTAAATCAAATGAGCGGTTGCAGTCTACGGTCACGGAAGTAAGCCAACAGGTGAACACCTTGAAAACCGAAGTCGATCTACTCAAGGGTACTTCAGCAACAACTTCAGCTAGTGGTATAAATGTTACAGGTAACCCAAGCGCAGGTACAAGTATAATTAACAGTAATACTAAAACTTGGTTAAATGTGACGGGCACGAATCCTGAATTAAGAGAAAACACGTTACCGGTGGATGTGATTGATCAAGCTCAGTTAGGTGTTGGCGTTACCGAATTATTAAGACCCCCTGCTAGCTCTACACTTATCTGCGATTTGACTCGTAATCCAAAATCACCTCCTTTACAAAATCAAGGAACTAGAGTTAGCTTTCCAGATGTGTCAATTCCACCACCTCCTTTGTGTGCTCAAACCCTGCCGCTTATCAATTCTGAATTACACAGCCGAATTTTTTCATACTCCGAGTCAAAAAGAGCTGAGTTTGTAGACCGCGAACGTATTAAATCAGCTCTAAGCATGCCAGCGTTCTTAGGACATCGAGATACACGTACATGTCCCGAATTCGTTCATAAATTTGAAGTAACCTTTGGTGATTTAGCAGATGATCAACTTAAAGCAAATACGTTCAAAAGCCTCATCGATCCCAGCCAGTGCTCCTGGATTAAGAATCGCATGTACGATTATTCAAGCTATAACGAACTGAGGTCCGAGTTGATGAAAGTCTATTGGTCACAAGAGGTAAGAGCTACCGTTTACGCTAATTTCGTTCAAGCTAAATACGATGCCAAGAAGAATCCGAATTTCGTTGATTTTATTGAATATTGGTACGATCGAGTGGTTGATACCCAGATGGTGAGTAAAGAATACGTGTTGAAACAACTAAAAATGAAAACTCCCATCTCACTAGCTACTCTTCTCTCGGAAAGTGACTTTTCTAGCAAAGAAAGCCTCTTGTTTGCTCTAAGCCAACCAGCTGCCATTGAAATTTTCGACAGTTTCCAATCTAGTTCTCGAAACAAACACTATGCTAAAAGTCGAAATACTAGTGTTGAAAACGCCAGACCAGCTGAAGAGCAAGAAAAATCAAAATCTAGCAAGACCACTAGTGACAGTAAGACTAAAGACTCAAATCGCTCGTTTCATAAAAGGCAAAAAGATCACGATTCACGTAAGTCATCGAAAGCTAAGAAAGATTCGGTCAACACAATTAATTATGAATCTTCCCACAGCCAGAAGCCTAAACCGAGCGAGAACGACTCTTCGAGTGGCAGCGAATCTGAATCCAGTGCCAGTGAAGTTGAATGCTACACTACTATTGTAGATTCTGGTCAGACCACGGACGTACCAAAGCTACAAGAATTCCAGCTCATCAGGGATCAGTTTCTATATCAGCTCTTCACCAATAGCATCGAACATTCTAACTATTTCGGCGACCAAAAAGGTAACATCGATAACAGTTTGTGTAACTCGAACATCAGCATCTCTCAGGTAATTCGTAGGATAGAAAAACCAAACCGGAATCTGAGCCCCTTAATACTTTTACTCATCGGTCATCATGAACTAGTGGAGGACAGCGTTTCCACATCAGAATTTCATGATCAGTATTCTCGCTTATTGAATGCTATCCTAAATACCAGCCAAGTTACCAAGCTCATTGTCTGTAAGCTGATCCCAGTGCTAAATCGAGATAGTCAGTTTTGGAAACGTTTTAGCGAATTTGATAGAGCTATTTACTCGAGTGTAAGTCGTTTAAAACCTGAGAAAAACAAGATGGTTACAGTTGTCGAAACCTATCACGCCGTGGGCCAAATAAATCGGTCGAGTTCTCCAGATCCTAGCCACTATTTCGTAGACAACTGTGGCGTATCGAGAATGAGATTAGACTACAGTCTTTTTAAGACAAAGCCCGGAAAGAATAAAACGGTTAGCTCCTTGTCAGAATCTGGTATCAATGCTGCTGTTCGATTTTTAGCTAAGACCGTATTCTTTAAAAGTGGAAAAGCTAATCCGAAGATTGCAGGTTTGAGTAAACACGAAGAACCACTAGTTGTTAAACAAGTCCTGAAGAAAGATCACCACACCGAAACAACTGATCCTGCACCTCCATCAGTAAAGCTTGAAGAAGTTGGACCAGCTACAGTAAGTTCCACCTCTTCTAAAAGTGAGACTTTAGAGAGCAGAGATAATCCAGTTCAAAGCTCAAGTCAGGACTCTGAGTCCTCTGGAGATCCGAACTCAACCATTGAAACAATCAACATAGTTGAGATGGAAAATGAAACCTCCTGTTTAGGTATTATGAAGGATAGCGACTCGGAGAGTGAAGGATCAGATGAAGAAAAACCGGATACGAGAAAAAGAGATACTCAATCAGAGCTAAGAATTCTGATGCCCTTGGAGCTCGAGCTGAAAGTTGGGAAAACTAAGTTCGACACTCTCCTAGATCAGGGAAGCCGATTGACCCTGATTGATGAACAGCTGCTCGAAGTCATCAAATTTGAAAATCCAGAGCTCAACATTCCAATACTGCCTCAGAAGCCGATTCATTTCCGCGGATTCCTACAAGATGCCAAAGGAGCTAAGTCCACTTTGCAGTGTCTGTTGCCAGCTAGAAAAGTTTGTGCGGGAAAGGAAATAGAAATTCGAATTCCTTGCCACGTTGTGAAACACCTATCCAATTCAGTGATTCTAGGTAGAGATTGGTTCGAAAATCATCAAGCTATAGTGATGCAGTACGAAGGTAAGCTAAAATGTCGACAAGGCCCATTGAAAGACTTAGAAATAAAGCTGAAAACGCCTTCAGCTGAAAGTCTGTGTACTGTTTCCACCGCCCAACCAGCGAATCTACAAGAAATGATAAGCCATTCTGTACAACCAGTGATCCTTCCAGACCAGCTTAAGCAGCAACTCCAAGTTTTGCTACTTCAACATCAGAGGATCTTCGACCCTAACAGACTAGGTTTGTGCAACAAGTACACTCATCAATTCAACGTTTCTCCAGACATCAAAGCCTCAGACTTCAAGATGTATCCCATTCCACACAAGTACAAACAAGCTTGGTCTGAGACCGTGGAGAGGTGGAAGAAGCTGGATGTAATCACCGAATCGACTGCTGCCTATAGATCACCGATACTGCTAGTACCCAAGAAAGGCAGTGACCAGTTAAGACCATGCATCGACTTCAGAGTCCTGAATGCCAGCTTGCAGCTGAGAGGAGAAACTGTTCCAAACATCGCAGAGCTGAAAACGCGATTCCATGGAGCCGCAGTATTTTCAAAAGTAGATGCCAACAAAGGAGTCCTGCAGATCGAACTTCATCCCAACCGCAGACCATACACTAGTTTCATCGCCGATAATGACAAGGTGATGATGTTCAAACGCTTACCATATGGAACCAAGGAAAGTCCAGCCGGTTTCATCAAAGCACTACAGAAAGTTTTTGAAGGCTTAGATTCGTTTGTAGCTGTTTACATGGACGATGTACTAGTATATAGTACCAGTCTCGAACAGCACATGAAACATCTAGAGATTGTGTTCCAGAGAGTCCAGGAAGCTAACATGACTCTGAAGCTAGAAAAATGTGAGTTCTTCAAGAGTTCCGTTCCATATCTGGGATTCATCATCAGCGTTGAAGGAGTTCAACCGGATCCAGAGCGAACGTCCTCCATCGCGAAAATTAGATCACCCAGAAATAAAAAGGAGCTTCAATCCTTTCTAGGTGTTATCAACTACTATCGAGATCATGTTCCTAATCAAGCTTCCCTCTGTGCGCCCCTGTACGAGCTAACGAAGAACGTTGCCTTTCGCTGGACTGACCATCAAGAAGAAGCTTTTGAAAAAATAAAGAACCAGATGGCCCGATGCATAGCTACTGCTCATCCTGACTGGAGTAAACCATTCTATGTCCAGACCGATGCTAGTGATTATGGAATCGGAGGTTTTGTTTATCAGCTGCAAAAACCTGACCAACCCGTGATCATTGCTATGACCAGTCGCCTACTAAAAGTCGCTGAGAGAAACTATAGTACGTATGAAAAGGAGCTGTTAGCTTTAGTTCATACTTTACAAAAGTTTCGACATATGCTTTTAGGATATCCCGTTTACGTTATTACCGATCACGAAGCTCTAACATTTATGAAGAGTGTAAATGCTAAGCCACGCGTAGCCAGATGGAAGATCGAGTTACAGAGCTTCGACATCCGAAAGATCTCCCACACACCAGGAGCTGACAACCAAGTAGCTGATCTGTTAAGCCGCCTACATCAGCAGATTCTACCTTCTTCCTCCACCGATCAAAATTTGGTTGCCAACTGTACACCTATCCTGATAGAGAAGCCGAAGATTGCCGAAAATTTCGAAAGATGGCTAAATAGTATCTCTATCGAACAAGAGGAGGACCTGGAGATACAAGCTTTAGCTGATGACCTATCGCTGAAGGATGACAAGGTGAGAACCATCGATGGGGTCATACACCTCAAAGATCGAGAAGGACTCTTTCGAATTCTAGTCCCAAAGCCAAGAAGACTCGAACTAATCGAGTATTATCACGAACAGTCAGCTTATGTAGGTATTCACAAGACGATTACGGTAATAAAGCGTCACTTCATTTGGCCAGGCTTGAAAGGAGACGTAGTACATTACGTAAAGGAGTGTGATAAGTGTAAAACGAGCAAGAGAAGAGCTTTTGTTCCCCAGGGTAAGATGAACAACACCGTCGAGCTAAATCCTCACCGATTTCTTGCCATCGATTTTTATGGTCCCCTCCCAACAGGTCGTGCCGGTTTGACCAAGATTTTAGTTGTTTTAGATGTTTTCACGAAACACGTGAAATTGTACCCGCTCAAGACAGCCACTACTGAACACACGATCAAGGCGATGAAGAAATACGTAGCTGAATTTGGCAAACCTGAACGCATTCTCAGTGATAATGGCAGTCAGTTCACCAGCTCAAAGTGGAGAGCTTACTGGAAGTTGGAAAATGTGGAACTTCGTTTCACATCAGTCTACAGACCCGCTACCAATCCGAGTGAAAGAGTGATGGCCACTCTAGGGGACTACTTGAGATTACACTGTCCGGAAAATCACCGCAGATGGCCATTACTGCTACCAGACATAGAGCGTCGGATCAACCAAATCGAGCATTCCGTCACGGGAGTGTGCCCGGTGAGCTTACATTGTAAGCTTAAGCCAAACCCAGCTGCAGACGGAAGACTCACCCCTATCAAAGAGACCGAATATCAGAAACTCCTCACCAAGGCGCGAAACAACACTTCACACCAACTGGCCCTCAGGAAGAAGAAGTTCGAACGAAGCCACCCACGTACCGCCGAGCTGAAAGAGGGTGATTTGGTATATGTAAAGAATCACCACTTGTCGTCCAAGGACAGAGGGTTCGCCGCAAAGCTAGCGCCGTTGTTCCGGGGTCCATTCATCGTAATGCAGAATTTGGGGAATAATTCTTACCGGCTAAGGGAAGTTTTAACTCAAGGCATAGAAATCCAACATCTAAATAATTTAAAATTCTGATTTTTCCTTTTCCAGCTTGACATGTTGTCCCTCTAGGAGTTGGTTAACCAGAAGAAAGCTCGTGGTCCACGCTGCTGAGGCTCAACCGTGAAGCTCCTCGGGAACTAGCTGAAGTTGAAAGTGAAGAGGCTGTTTAATTTTCTTTTTATTAGTAATTTCTATTTCAAGCTGTTTAAAATTTTTTATTTTATTATTTTTTATGTTTTTCTTATTGTTAAGTCACACTTCTCGGGCCTACGAAAGTGACTACTAGTGTCCCAAAATTTTCCCTTTCGGCCTTCAAAATTCTACCTATAGTCCTCCCGTTTAGGACCGGGTCGGACTCTAGGGGGGGGGGGGGGTATGTGACGTCCCAGACAAAATTGTGGGTTTTCTTTAGCTAATTTTCGTGACTAGCTGCTAATTTTCGGATTAGAAGTTAGCTTCACGTGCGAGCTGGTTTTTCACCGTTTTCCCGGCTAGAGAAGTGTGATAAAGGCAGTTGAGTTGTAGCAGCTGAAGTGAGAAGATGTAACGTTTTATCGCGTTGTTAGATAAGCTCACATGTTCAAACCGAGAAAGTGTTCGTTTATAGTTTAATTAAAAGCTAATTAGGAAATATCTATCTCGTGTTTTCGTGTGTCGCCTACGCTGACTGTGCTCGACGATCCCCTGGTTGGTCCCAGAACATTAGAGCTCATAATCAAATAAGAGCTACCCTAAGTTTCGAGTCATCGTAAATAAGACTCTCATCAGTTTCCCAGTTTCATTAGTTTCAGCCATTCTTGATTCGGCTACCCTAGTCTCGAGCTACTTCAAGAATAAGCTCCAAAAGTTCCAATCAAAAAATTATTGTACGAACTTCCTCGTGCAACGCACGGCCAAAAGAGGAAGCACGCGACAGAGTTATGCAGATGTACGTGAGTACGACTACTAAAACTACCTCAGTGTACATCAGCGGCGCCGATGCGGCGCGACATCGGAGCGATATAGCTTGATGCGATAAAACGCGGTGACCTGACTTGTTGCGACAGCGAATGTTTCTACGAAAAATGAACACTATGACAAAGCGTTTGGGCGATTCGTGATCCTGCCGCCGATTAGCAGATGATGTCTGACAGGGCTTATTTTAGTGTGCAGCTGGACACAATCTGTGCAGTCGGCAAAACTGGATGTGCAGTTGGCGGAAAAAGTGTGCAGTTGCTAAAATGTCTGGCCTGTAAAATGTAAGAAATCAAAAAGTAAAAAGTATCTATCATTAAAATAAAAAATACAAATTTTATAAATTATGTAATCTAAAATGTAAGAAATAATTAAAATGAAATCTCAAAATTTTAAAAATTATATAATCTGAAATGTAAGAAGTGGAGACGCAAGAATGGCCACTAGCCGCCAGACTGTCGCTTCTGTCTGGGAAGGTGGGGGTGACCTAGTCGGCTAGTCCTAGATATTACAAATATTGAGTTGTGACAGGTGGAGCTCTGACTCCACAATTTCTTGAAACCAAAATTAGTTCTTCGCAAGACTATGTTGCGATCTCTTTGAAGCGCTCAGAAAGAAAAAATCAATCACTCATTTATCGGCATTTGAACGTTATGTCGCGCGTTGACCATAGATACTCATAGATAACATACGTTGCTATGTGTATAAAATATCATTTTTCTTATCTATTAAGTTACCGAATTGAGCTGATCTACTGCGGATGTATTGGTACATTATAATACTTGTATCCGATACCTTTGCTCTTATTTTTGTTGGATCAGTTGACTCTTTGACAATTTTTTCTACATATCGAGTAGCTACGGGCGGGCGATTTATCGCTTTTCGCCGAGTGAAAGATATTTTGCACACAGGCTTAATTCAGTTACTAGCGGGCGATTTATCGCTTTTCGCCGGGACTGAATTCGTCGAGAGCCTCGCAGGGGGAGCGGTGAAAGATCCACCACCCCTTGTGGATAAGAGACTAATTTGGACTTTATAATTTCTGCTTCTGTAATAATGATCGCCTTTATGGCTTAAATACGATTTAGAGTAGTGGTAGGATGGACTGCCGTGGTTTTGACCCCGGTGGTACCAGATGGGGAGATGGGCTTACTTCTACTTAGAAAATTTAAAGATGAGCCGACTAATTAATGTGTGGAGTTATCCAGTTGTTTTGATTTCTCTGTCATGTGAAGAAATCTACTTGTCATAGAAGATGACTGTTTATTTTCAGACTTCATTAGTTCACTATTCTGCATCGTTCCTACTGTTTTGAGGAGATGTACCCCCTTTCAATTGTCTATGCTCTGAGTCCGACTAGCTATGTGCTATGTTTACTCACTATGATGATACCTGTTCATAGGAATATCACCTGACTCACCAAAGTTGCGGTGGAGCAGGTCGAAGTAGGGTTATTAACAGTTTTATTCCCACCTCTCAATCATACCTCTTCCTTATTTACCCCTTCCCCCCGGGAATTCTGTCCGAGAGTGTTGGCAATGAGCTTGTACTCTGCCCCCTCGGTGGTCCACGTAATCCTGCTGATAGATACCACGATTCGTGTAGACTTGATCCTGATGTCGAATTTTCCATCACGATCCAGAGCTGTTATTAATTCCGAAAAGCCACTAGTGTGTTACTCCACAATACTAGAAGTGTTTCTTGTTATATACCTATGAACTAATATCTGAATAGAAGACCGTGTGGTAGATTGTTCTTCTAGGGCATCTACACCACGTTAAACAAACATTTTTTTTTTTTTAGTGAACGTGTTCAACCCCTTCGGCTGCTGGCCCTAGGATCCGGGCACACGTCTCATTAAAAAAAATGGCGCCCGAACAGGGACACGACTGATCTGATCTGGTTGATTGTTTCCTCCTATCAGTACTCAGTAACGTCCTGTAGAATAGTCCTTGATTTTATTTATCTCACAGAAATGCTGTGTAGGTACATGAAATGAAGTCTTAGTAGTTGACATTAAACATTTATTTTTGGTCCCCTGTTATCCTACACGTTTTCCTGAAAATTCTTTTCACTCACTCCTTTCAGAATATACCTCTGTGTATTTCCCTCGGGGGTACTACTACTCAACTCTTCCTACACCTCATAAGTTAGCAAATGATTTCTGAAATAACATTTGGTGCAATTATTAGAAAAGTTCTCCTGCAAGGCAGTTGAGAAAAATATGATGTAATTCTTTGGACACAAAACCTCTATTGAACAGGTAGTGTTCCTCTATCCTTACGTGAATTTCTTCCTTTGAAGGTTATCTGATCTCTTACTTATCTACTAGATCCTCTATATCTATTTCCTTCCTATTCTGGATCAGTTAATACTACCACTCAAGCTTCCTTATTGTCTAAATCCTCTTATGATTACTCGCATTGACTGGAATAAACGATTACTATGTAACTCAATACTTAATTAAAAGGTTCGGAAAATTTCTAAATAGGTAGCTTTTTTTCTTTCTGGTATTACATGGATTGAAATCGCGGCTCTCCATTCTATCACTGCTTTTTTATGATTTATCAAGTTCTCTCTATTTCTCTTATATTTTTTGCAGCTTTAAAGTAAAGTACTTCGTACTATTTCATTACAGTCGACCTTGCACAGGTAGTCTAAGCTTATCGAAGGCCTTTTTAGTACTTGTCTTGGCTAGTCTAAGGTTAAATTTAAACCTACTGTATCTACTTATGAATCAAAAGGAGATCAATATCGCGAAGAAGAAAAAGAAGACCTCAGCAGCTCGCATCCGAGATCAAAAGAAAGTCACTTTCGTAACTCCTTCCAACAGAACCTCTGGTATTTGTACTAGATCTAAAGCAAAACGGTTAGGCATAGTGGATACCTCGACACCTCATCTAACGCCTACAGTCATTCCCCAAACTTCCTTTTCTACCCCATTGTCTCGATACGAAAACAGTTTTAGTTCTGCCTCTCCCGAAGCTCCGAAGAACAGAAAGCTCACAAGTATCCCAAACGAATTAAAAGGGATAGCCAATTTGGATAGGAATTTTGATCAATCCTTCAACTTGATAGACTTGCAACATTCTCTACAAAAAATGGGTGAGACAACAGATCCTGTAGAAGACGCAACCAATCAAACAATTCCGCCGGAAAATACTGTCCAGACGACCGCACAGATACACACGAATCCCTCTCCGAATCACAATGAACCAGAAGATATCAATAAGATCCAAATCATACACGAGGATGACGATGGGAATAGCTCAGATGGCTCCTGCTCCAGCCAACAATCAACAGAATCAAAGGGGACAGAATCTCATCGAGGGATGACTAGGAAAGAACTAGCCATGTTGTTTAAAGAGAACTCGGCTACACTATTGGATACACTAGGAGCTCGTCTGTTCATAATTGAGGACACCCTTGTCAAAGCCGACAGGAGAAGCGAAGAAAATTACCATCGAGTAGATCAACGAATGGTCACTATGGAAAAACGCATGTTTGACTTTGAACAAAACCTGGTTTCAACACAAGGAGAATTCAGTAAACTCAAGGATATGGCACGAGATTCTACAGTATTCAAAGCAGAAGAAATACTGACATCTACAACCCGGCAAGCTGAAAGGCCGCTAAACACTTTTGCACCAGCACTGCATCTGGTTAGGCAATCCACTGTTAACTTCGCCGATCAAATTGCAGCACCAACGCCAGAAAGACGTACCTTTGCCGAATTGTCTTCCATAAACAGCAATCCTCTTATGTCTAGTGATTTGAAGAAAATTACTCCGCAGAATTTCAAGGGCGAACATGACTATAGGACTGTGGAACAGTTTATTAAGGAATTTAAATCCCGATATGCAGACAGTAATGAAAGCAGTCAAATATACATGCTAAAAAATTTGTTAGACCATAAAGTAAAATACTTTATAGCAGGCATCGCTGAGAATGCTGGAATTGAAGAATACTTTGATGCCCTACGGACAGCCTTCTGGTCACCTCGAAGACAGATAGCCGAAGCTCACCGTTTCCTCGAATCTAGGTGTACAGGAAATACAAAGCCCATTGAATACTGTGCATATTGGTATGAAAGACTGAAGGATACGCCCTATTACAGCAACGAAAGTTTACTTGTCCAACAACTACGCGCCAGACTTCCGTTCTACGCCCAAATTTCCTTGGACGACACACCGGTGAAAACATATCGAGATCTCATGAGAGTAGTCCGTCAGTCAGAAACTACGGGTCCAGGGAAATCGCACTATGCACCGAAGAAATCGAACGACCAACCTATAACAGTGAACCTCATTGACAGCCAATCTACTCACCAACATACTCCAAAAAATACCTCACAACGACAGCCGTATAGAGGAAGAAACATGGAAACTCCAGCGGTTTCGCCGACTGAACAGACAAACCAATCCAGGAATCCACCGAGGAATAAGAACAGAAGGTACTGGCCAGGAAATAGAAAACAGTCGACAACATCCGTCCCCCAACAACAACAACCATCTCAGACGGTATCCCCATAGAGTGTGGTCCTATGAGGGATACAGAATTAGTCAGACCACCACAGCAGTCTCAAGGAGAAGGGTTTGTGATCCTACAAAGAAGAAAACCTCTAGAAGAAATACCAAACCTCCATATCTATGGTTATGAGCTTATTGGTGATTACCTGTTACTCCAAATGGCGGATGAAGCCTGCGACGGTAGCAACTTGCGTTCAGGAGAACATGAGATGATAAAAAGCCCATTCTGCTCCGAGACCATGAGTCTAGCACGGATCGCCAACCTACTTTTACAAAAGAACTTGGATGAAGTGGGAGAAAACATTCTATTCTTTGCTGGCTACAGAGAACTATTCCTGGACAAAGAACCCCTAGAAAATATTAAAGCGAAGTTGGAGAGAATATTTAAACTGACTCTTGACAATGAAAAGGTCAAGTCAATGCTTATCCTGAATATTCCACCCTGTCTGGATTCAGATGAAACCACCATGTGGAAAAACTTGCAGGAAATTAATCAGTTTATAAGCACTGCAATTAAGCCACGGAACAGGAGCCAAAAAAGCATACTTATAGACGTACTACCTATCACTGCAGATTTTCAGAATAAAGATAACCCTTCTGATCGGAGCTATAAGGCCCGCTTAACTTATCTTAACAACGATGGGTCACCAAGGTATCAAGTAAAGAGAAATATCTACCAGTGTCTCACGCATGATGCTCGACCAGAAACCGTGAACTGGACACATGATGGATACCAGTCGGTCCTACGAAGAATCAAGAAGCGACTTGAAGAACGGTCCGATCCAGCATTCCTGAATTCTGCACAAGAAGAAGACAGAAGCAATCCTCACCCTTACACTTCGACTCATGATGTTTCCACTGCACAAGAAGAAGACAGCCATCCAGCTGTGTATAACGCTGCGGAATTGGCAGAATTATTTGATAGAGACGAACATACTGCTGAATTACACCAGGAAGAGATAGACCACTCCATAACCTCTATATTCGAAGAAGGAGAAAATCTTAACGATAACGAAAGCACCCCCACACTCTCTCAGCGTCCCTACATAGAAATTACTATCTGTGGGGACTATAGCATACCAGCCCTACTGGACACAGGGGCAGATACTAGTTTCGTTAATGAAGCTGATGCTAAAGGACTATTAACGAAATACCCTAAACTATTAGCTGCGGTACCTACTAACCGAGAATGCGCCACAGCTATAAAAGCTAAGCGATTCAAATCGAAGGCTATGTACCTCATTCCCATAAGCTTGCATACTTCCACGGGTATAAAAGACTTTACGGTCGAGTTCCTGTCAGCCCCAGAGATGCAAACACGATGGATCCTGGGAGCCGACTTCATGAAAAAGTTTAGGCTTGACATCTTGTACTCGGAAGAAAAAATACAGTTCAAAAACCAGAATCTAGAACCCCCCTTCAGCCTACCATTGATGAAGAAAGAGACTCGGCTAGCCGCCCTACAGACTGTAAGTGGATATGAAGCTGTCTATGAGAAGATCAATCGGGCCATAGCTTCATCAGAAACCAAGCTCTCTATAGATCTGCGAGAACGATTAAAGGAACTACTAAAAAGGTATCCTAAAGCATTTAGAGACGGAATTGAAAGATGTAATAGTTATGAACACGAGTTCATCATAAAACCTGATCATAAAATCTTCAGAAAAAGATATCCGATCCCACAGCATTATGAGCCTGCAGTGAAGAAAGTAGTTGACGACTGGTTAGAAAATGGGATCATCGAAGTATCTGACTCCAGATATCAAAACCCCCTGGTAGTAGTTCCAAAAGCTACAGGTGGACTTCGAGTCTGTGGCGACTATCGGTCTCTGAACCAAGTAGTTGAAGCAAGAGGAGACCAGGTGCCGCATGTCGAAGAAATCAGAGGACATCTGCAGGGTTCCAGAATATTTAGCACTCTGGATTTCTCAAACTCTTTTCTGCAAGTAAGCCTAAAGAATTCAGCTTCCAGAAAACTAACAGCTTTTGCTTTCCAAGGACATATGTACCACTTCTGTCGTCTACCATTTGGGAGTTCCGACTCTATGCAAGGATTTATTAGAGCCCTGGACTCTGTACTAGTAGGACTAGAAGAGTTCACCATACGCTACGTAGATGATATTCTCATCCACTCACCAGACGAGACTATGCACCTAGAGCACCTGAATCTTGTACTCCAGAGGATACAAGACTCAGGCATGACACTTAATGTCTTAAAGTGTAGGTGGTTCCAGACGAATATCCGATTCCTGGGATTCATCATCGACGAGAAAGGAACCAGACCAGACCCAGAAAAGGTTTCCTCCATCCTGAACTATCCCAAACCTACCAATGTTCGAGAACTACAATCATTTCTTGGAGCTATCGGATTCTACAGGTTGCATATTCCAAACCTTGCTGAAAACGCAGCCTGTCTCTTCTCACTCTCAAAGAAGAACACTGCATGGGATTGGACAACCGAATGCCAGGAGGCATTCGAGGCAATCAAAAGTAAGCTTGCAAAATGCACCCTGAATGCGCACCCAGATATCAACAAGCCATTTTACCTCATGACAGATGCTTCCCTTATTGGAGTAGCAGGTGCCCTATATCAACTCAGCTCACTTGCTAATCCAGCAGATGAAGAAGAAAACTATCCGGTACCCATCTCATTCATGTCAAGGGTTCTCAGTAAAGCTGAAAAGAATTACACTGTCACCGAACTGGAGCTCTTAGCAATTGTCTACTGTTTGAAGAAGACGTATTACTGGTTACTAGGGCGCAAAGTAATTGTATTTACTGACCATGCCTCACTACAATTCATCAATCAACCGCAGACGTATTTATCAGGCCGCCTCAACAGATGGCTTATTTTTCTTAACTTCTTTAACATCGAAATCCGTTACATTAAAGGCAGCAAAAACAAAGTGGCGGATGCATTATCTCGTTTTCACAGATCAGTAATCCAACTTCCATCAATCAGCGAAGCAATGTTGGAATATTTTGGAGTGGAAGTACCAGCTACGTTGGTTCACATCACCAAGAACCTTGTTTCATTCCAGCGGAGTGACTACACTCTCATGCCGATCCTTGATCAGTGTCTTAAAAACGAAGACTATAAATTTGGTTGCTATTGGTACCATGAACAGTCACTTCTACTTTATCGAGTAGCAGAAAACGTCTATAGACCAGTATACCCGAAGATGTACAGACAAGACCTTATCGATTTCTACCACAGATATTATGGTCACCCTAGTGCGTTTAAATCATACACCATTATTAGGAGAGAATTTACCTGGCCGCAAATTCAAAAGGACGTTAGAAAATTCTGCATTAGATGCCGAGAATGCAATATGGCTAAACCCTGTAGAAATGTCAGATATGGTGAGTATCATCCAGTTACAGCTGAGAATAAGCTGGACCTAGTAGCTTGTGATTTCAAACAAGGTTTACCCCCTAGCAATTTTGGTTTACAACACATTCTCGTATTTAAGGATATCTATACCAAATACGTTTATCTCTGCGCAACAAAGACAGTTGGTGTAGATAGCGCAATACGAGCAGCCGAAAAATTCCTGAAAGATTGTGGCACCCCTAAAGCTATCCTTAGCGATAACGCCGCCGCTTTTACATCTGGAAAATGGAACAAATTCTGGAAGAATAAAGGCGTAAAGGTTTGTCACACTGCCAGTTACAACCCAGGATCAAACCCAAGCGAAGCAACTATGAGTCAAATCAACGACCTAATAAGGCTTCATAGAGCACAGAATCAACAGAATTGGCTAAGTGTCTTAAAGGACATCGAGCTACGAATAAATTCCATAGAACACAGCGTGACAGGGAAGGCTCCAATGGAATTGTTCAAAGACAGGAGTCCACCACCCTTACTGCTACATCATGTGGAAGAATATTGTAGTACCGACCTGCTGAATAATTCGGTAAGTGACGCACTGGAAAAGAACCGAGAATACCAGACTAAAAAGCATGAGAAGAAAAAGAACTCTCGAAAATATAACCCCGGAGACTACGTGTATGTGAAGCAGCATCACCTATCAAATCGACTCAATAACTTTAATGCTAAATATGCATCAAAGTTTGCGGGACCATACAAAGTTGTCTGGGAAGTATCACCCAATAACTACGAGTTAACACTAGTAGAGAATGAAAATGAAGTTGTTCGGCGAAATATCAAAGAACTGAAACCTGCAGATGCCGAAATAATTGAAGATGGCCCCTTGGAGCTTGACATCCTGTATCAGTAAAAAACAGCTGAACAAGATATCAGGGCTAGTACTACCACTTAGAGCGGATTTCCTAATACCTATTCGTCCATTAATTACACTCCAAACTCCTCCCGTCATCCTGACTGTAGCGTCTCACTATGTCGACCAGATTTGCGCGGCAATTGGAAGCACGTGCGTTTTAAACCTGCACGTATTAGGAAACATGCTGACTCTCGACCAATGACAGAGGAGAATGAAACACCATGTGTTTTCAACCCCGAAGGCGTAACGCAACTGTTCCAGATAACGCTCCGTGTATAGCTGTATACCTATTTAGGTATAAGATTGTAAATACTTATTCTTGTGTAGTTTAGCCCCTATCACAACCTGATGGTAAATAATAACACCATAAGTTGCGGCACTATGTAAGATAAAGAGTCGACAGCGATAACTCGCCCATCTCCAGATCTAAGTGCTGTGCAAAGAGGTACTATGCCTCACGACTGTTTTAATAACGTAAAGAAAAAGATAAAGTTCAAAGTGATATGCTTTCTATTTGTGTGCTGTGCTCTATGACTAACATCTTTTGTTCAACTTTACGGATCCTATGCAGTATCTTCCTGGCTTTCCGGTAACGCCTGCGACTGGTAGAGCCTCGTAGTAAGGTGCCCTCGACCTTCTCCGATGCGGTCTCAGCAGAGACCGTGCTTCCGCTCTGATGAAACTCCACATGAGTTACCTGGTGTGACCTCTCCTGCTCCGTCTCTCGCTTCCATTCCTCTTCCATAAAGGTAATGGAAGTAAAAGGGAGTTTCTCTCTGACTTTCAGATGGATGTCAGTCCGGTTTCCGCTGTTATCCATGTGAGATGCCGCCATGTTGCTTTTCTAATTCTGGATGTCTGCTAGATAATTTCCTGTATAATTCTTATCTCATTTCACTCGCTTCTTAACTCTTCTGCTATGCACTTTATCTGCGAGTAGTATAGTACACTTGCGAACTGGACTACCTGCTCTACTCTTTCCAAATGTATTTAATATATTTTCCTTCCTTATCTTATATTGTTATTATGTTATTTCATATGTTCTTGCATTGTACAGTTCTATATTTATTGATTTTCGTTAATGTCTTGTTAGTTTAAGAAGTAATTTTAAGTCATTGATGTGTAACACCTACAACTTTCATATATGATTGTTTGAAGTTTTTTTTTTTTTTTTTTTTTTTTTTATTTATTAATTTATATCCTATTGCTGTAATAATTAACGACATTTTAACTATGTGTATAGTATTTATTTTTAAGCCTATTCAAAATCCATTAACGTATTATGGAAGTGCCTTCGAATTATGTCCCTTTTGAATGATAGTATAAATTGATCATTCATATTCTCTTGTTGTACATATGTATATAATTTATATTATTTTTTGTATCAAATGTTCGATAAATGAGTGACTAATCTGTTCCCCGAAATCCATTGTCCTCTTGAAGAAAATCTCATAGACAGTAGTGTTTCACAACCGTATATGTGATTTTCTGGGGGGGGGGGGGCTAATGTGACAGGTGGAGCTCTGACTCCACAATTTCTTGAAACCAAAATTAGTTCTTCGCAAGACTATGTTGCGATCTCTTTGAAGCGCTCAGAAAGAAAAAATCAATCACTCATTTATCGGCATTTGAACTCGTTTTACTTCGTTATGTCGCGCGTTGACCATAGATACTCATAGATAACATACGTTGCTATGTGTATAAAATATCATTTTTCTTATCTATTAAGTTACCGAATTGAGCTGATCTACTGCGGATGTATTGGTACATTATTGTACTTGTATCCGATACCTTTGCTCTTATTTTTGTTGGATCAGTTGACTCTTTGACAATTTTTTCTACATATCGAGTAGCTACGGGCGGGCGATTTATCGCTTTTCGCCGGGACTGAATTCGTCGAGAGCCTCGCAGGGGGAGCGGTGAAAGATCCACCACCCCTTGTGGATAAGAGACTAATTTGGACTTTATAATTTCTGCTTCTGTAATAATGATCGCCTTTATGGCTTAAATACGATTTAGAGTAGTGGTAGGATGGACTGCCGTGGTTTTGACCCCGGTGGTACCAGATGGGGAGATGGGCTTACTTCTACTTAGAAAATTTAAAGATGAGCCGACTAATTAATGTGTGGAGTTATCCAGTAGTTTGAGTTCTCTGTCATGTGAAGAAATCTACTTGTCATAGAAGATGACTGTTTATTTTCAGACTTCATTAGTTCACTATTCTGCATCGTTCCTACTGTTTTGAGGAGATGTACCCCCTTTCAATTGTCTATGCTCTGAGTCCGACTAGCTATGTGCTATGTTTACTCACTATGATGATACCTGTTCATAGGAATATCACCTGACTCACCAAAGTTGCGGTGGAGCAGGTCGAAGTAGGGTTATTAACAGTTTTATTCCCACCTCTCAATCATACCTCTTCCTTATTTACCCCTTCCCCCCGGGAATTCTGTCCGAGAGTGTTGGCAATGAGCTTGTACTCTGCCCCCTCGGTGGTCCACGTAATCCTGCTGATAGATACCACGATTCGTGTAGACTTGATCCTGATGTCGAATTTTCCATCACGATCCAGAGCTGTTATTAATTCCGAAAAGCCACTAGTGTGTTACTCCACAATACTAGAAGTGTTTCTTGTTATATACCTATGAACTAATATCTGAATAGAAGACCGTGTGGTAGATTGTTCTTCTAGGGCATCTACACCACGTTAAACAAACATTTTTTTTTTTAGTGAACGTGTTCAACCCCTTCGGCTGCTGGCCCTAGGATCCGGGCACACGTCTCAGAGTAAGACGCGCATAGTGCGTCTTTTACAAGTGAGGTTGCCGTTTTGTGCAGTTGGCGAACTTCCTTAAAAAAAACCCTGATGTCTGAGGCTGACTTCGCTAAGCATCATAGAAGAAGGGTATTGCCAAAAAAACTTGATGATAACCCCTCAAATGCTGCAGTTTTCACTCTGCAAACGTTTTATGCTAAAGAATTTAAAGAAATATTGAACAGACTGATTAATGAATGTACAGATAACCTTCAAGAATTTATCAAGGTTATTCAATCATTATTCGACGTGTTCAGTTTGCCGTTTTCCAGAAATTCTTTAAAAAAAGAAAATGTAATAAAAATGATGGAATTAGTTCCAAACTGTCCATTTACGGACGAAGACCAAATTTTTGCCGAACAAGAAATTCTTTCTGACCAATGTAGTGAGGCAACGAGCGTAAATGATATCATCAATATCAGTGAAAAATTTAAAACTGCTCTCCCCGCGGCAAACTACTACTGCAAAGTAGTGAAAACCGCACCATTTTCAGTAGCTTCGAATGAGCGGAGTTTCAGTCCTTTGAAATTTGTAAAAAGTTCTCTAAGGACTACCATGACTGATAAGAGAACGAAGTCGCTTCTCATTCTTACTTACTCAGAAAGATTTAGTAGACCAGATTGATGTGAAAAAAATTGTACAAATTTGGTCAATGGTAAAAACTCGAAAAATTAAAATATAATAACTAGTGATAAATGTCAGAATGAGTATCTACCTACGTATATATAGCCTTTTTTTTGTGCATTTTTTTCTTACATACATGTATACCTACTTATTACTTGACCAAATAATCTTTTTTTTTATCTTTTTTTATTTTTATTTTTTTTTAATCATGATTGTAGTGTTTTCTTTTTTACTAAATATAAACATTTCATTATAAAAATATATCCATTGCATTTTTGATTTTATTCAGGTTGCCAGTGATTGTCAGCATGGGACAGTTTTCAATGATACACCAGGCTAATAAAAGTTGGCAAATTTAAGAAATAAAATGTATTAGTCGGCAAATTTCTCCTTTTGCACCCAGACAAAAAGTAAAGTTTCGTCCCTGAGTGAATATTTATTGGTTAACGTTCTGAAGAAAAATTATCAACGTATTTCATGTGTATTATCACAGGACATTCGACAGTACGTAAAGTACGTTAGTTTGTTGTTGTTATCATGCGTCTTATCGATAATTATCGATTACCGCGGTATTTGACGTCATCTTGTTGATAATTATCGATACGATATTAGGACAACCCTGTTTTTAGGAGGGATGGGGCGGAAGCATAGGCGCAGCCAGGAGGGCTATGGAGCTATAGCCCCTCCCCCCAGCCTTGAGCATTTTCCTAAAAAATCTTGAAGATTGAGTGAAGTAATTTAAAGTGTTCATTTCGTTTTGGAAAATTTACCCTCCCTCCCACCCCACTTTTTTCTGGTTTATCTGCTCTCGGCGATAATTCCTGGTTGCCCATATGGGCGGGAGGGCTTCCCCAGAATGTTCCACAGCTGGCAAATTTTGTAAAATCGGAAGAGAATATCCATGTTATTTTTGCGATTCATAGAATTTCAAGAAGAATGAGCCATACTTCATCGAGCATATTTATGGCACATTCTGAGTTTGAAAGCATGTTTCGCCATATTTTCTATTTTTTTAGTGTACATTCAAGAATATCTGGCCAGTTTTCCTATTTTTGCAGAATATTTTTATTTTTTTTAAATTTCCCGATAAATAATTTGAATACGGTTGCCCTGTAGTTGCCTTGTAGAATAGGGTGACTGTTGCCGTTTTAGGGCAACTACAGGGTAACCACGCTGAAGGACCGCCCACTTCTAGAAGTTGCCTCATATTCTCCAGCAAACTTCACTGTTGCCCGTTGGTTGCCCGTTAGTTGCCCTTTGGTTGCTCTTGGTTGCTCATTGGTTGCCTTTCGGTTAAACAGTTTTTATTGTACAACTTTGTCCACTATTTCCGAGATACGAGTGTTGCGTGAAAGATTGCTGAAATTGTATTTCATACGTTCTTAAAAGTGAAAAAGCGAAGCAATTTGAAGTATAGTCAGATTCTACAACATTGCCGTTCGAAGAGGTGAGTACAAGTACGACGTACATGCTAAACGTAATACGTTTTCCGTATATATTTCTGTGTACCTACGAAACGTGTAACAGCATAGCATTATAGGGTGACAGGTATCAGAGGATTGTGCATGGTGCATTCTTAGGGTGCATTCATGCCGGACTGAATCAGAAAATTCCGCTGATTTTTTTAGTCATGGATCACACGGAATTTGCACCAGATATCGCATATTTGGCTTGATCAAATTGCAATGCTTCGTTGCAGATATTCAAAAACGGCAGAAGTCATTAAAGCAGCAGAGGTTAGAATCAAAAGTGACATTATTCGCCAGAAAATGTTTTCAGAAACTGAGAAAAACTGATGGGATTTACTGCGCGTGGCCTGGGGCGGTTTCTCCTATTAATATGGTAGGCAGGCAACTCACAAAACGTACGTGACAAACATTTTCATGTTCCGTTACCGTCAGGAACGCTCACTAACCCATTTCAAATGAAAATTGGATAAAGTCACTTTTGATTCTCATCTCCTCAATTACTCAACAACGACACAACGAACCGCACGCTCATTACTCGTATTTTTGCAATGATATGGTGTAATCAATGCCCCTCTACCATCGCCTAGAATGCATATCTTGCTACTTCGCACATGATAATGTGTGAAAGAGGAGGGTTCGAAAGTTCAGAAACCATTCACATCTCAAAATCAATAATTTAGCCATAAGGTCTACTCCTTCAGAGCCGGTCACATATTATTCTTTATATTTCAAATGTCAATTCTATTCAATAATATGTAACTGTATAGCTGTATACTGACGCAGCCATTCATTATCCTATTTTTAATAATGTATACGGGTCATTCTACCGAAACCTTGTTACTTTTGTCCCAGATAGATATCTGGCAATGTATAAACAATAGGGTCCTCTAATACTGTATAAACTCAGAGGATAAATTATTGTATTTTTTTTATTAATTTGAAGTATCGTGCCCCTACCCCTATTGGAAATCTCATTTAAATGCTCAAAAATCCCTTCGACATAATTGTCCTTCGCCATGGATTGGACTTCAAAAATTTTTTTGTAAATATTATCTCTGCGTGTTTGGATAAACTGATGCATGTGTACAGTTTTTGTGAGTACAGTGAACAAGTTGGTAATGCAGTACGTGTTTTAGACTCGATCAGAATCAATGCAGCCATATTTGAAAACGTGTCTCTCGCTTTTTTGTCCTTCACCGTGGTCAAATTTGAACCAGTCAGAAAACAGACACAGAGCAAATATCTCTGAAAAAGGATGCTGTGGGTGGAAGGAAAACTGAGTAATTATTAAGGTAAGAAAGTGAGAAAACATTTTTTCTAGTCCAGTTTAGTGCAGTGAAAATGCAGTCAGCCACAGAAAAATATTTCAAACTAATCAGAAGTTGAATAAACCACAAAACGAGAAAAAACAACGAAAATCCGGATTTTTCCCAAACTTTCCGGACATTATTCAAAAATTCAGATATTTTTTGCCGAAGGTCGATCAATCCGGAGATTGACTAGAAAATCCAGAGTACCTGGCAGCACTGATACGAGTTTATTGATGGGCGTGTGGAAGAGTACGTGCGTATTCACAGTACACGGGCACGCGTGCGCGTAGGAACTTCTTTCTATAGCCAACAGTTCCTTCAACGTGGGCTGCCATTCCTTCAGCGTAGTGGTCTTATCATTTTGAGCCCCCTCTGTCTCCTCCCCTAGGAAGTATGCTATTGGTTTAACCTCATAAATACGTTCTATTATATGCATATAAATGATTTCGATGAAAAAACAAGTAATAATGTTTTGTCTTTTTTTATTTTTATTTTTTTAAACAAAAAAAGCATGAATTATTAAGGTTTCGGTAGAATGACCCATATATAAGAGATAGGTACCTCATTTTCATTTCCTTTGAGGATTTTTATTGGATTACATCCTCATTCCCTTCTTTTACATAATATGTATATATTCAATCTTGTTTTCCAGTTAATATAGCCTTTGACTTTTACACTTTTATTCCATTTTGTCACCTGTGATATAAGTGAGTGTGTCTTCATGGGGGAGTAGTACTGAATTGAGAACATCCTGGGAACCATAGGGCAACAAGAGGGCAACCAGAGGGCAATCCAGAAGAGCAACTGAGAGAGCAACCATGGGGCAACAAGAGGGCAACCAGAGGGCAACAAGAGGGCAACCAGAGGGCAATCCAGAAGGGCAACTGAGAGAGCAACCATGGGGCAACAAGAGGGCAATCCAGGAGGGCAACCGATAGGGCAACCATGGGGCAATCTGAAAAGGCAACTCAGATGGCAACTTGAGGGCAACATGTTGCCTTTTTACGCAATGGTAAACTGGTTCGTTCTGATTAGTCGGCGCTGGAGTGCTGGAGGACAATTACAGGGCAACCAGTTGCCTTTTGCAGGGCAATAAGTCCGGGGCAATTTCAGGGCAACCAAGTTCTTTATCGGGTTGTATAACTCTTTTTTTTTACAGCACAATATTGGTTGACAAATTTTGTTATTATACGTAGCGTTTATCAAACTCTATTCCCCCAATATTGGCCCATTTCTGGGTAAATGCCTGTACACATTCCGTCCATATTTTCCTGTCTCTTGCTTCTCCTTCCCATGTTGGTCTCCTCTCCAGAACTATCTCATCTCTCCATCTTGTTTGCGGTCTACCCTTGTTGCGCTTTCCTTCCCTTGGTATCCAGTCCAAAACTTTCCTCTCCCATCTACCCTCTTACGTGTACCCCTATGTCTTTTAGTCCTGATTTTGCCCTGATTTCCGTATTTTTGATTTTATCCCGCTTTTTGATTCCTAAAATACTTCTTTCCATTGCTCTTTGGGAAGTCTGAATTTTTTCCACACTGGCTTTTGTTGCCGCCTATGTCTGATATCCGTATGTGGTAAGGTACAACTCACCCAGATTTTGAATTTAAGTTTCTTCACTATTTTTCCTTTATAGAATTCCTTCTTTGCCAATAGTTTTTCCATACTCGCTTTATTCATTTGGATATTTCATTTTTGTTCCCATTAATTTTGAAATTAAATTTTTTGTCCGAAATATTCAATTTCCTTTACTGTTTGTATTATCCCTCCTTCGATTTTGAATTCCCCCTTTTCTTGTTTAATTTTTGTTTTTTCCATATTGTGAGTCCTGCTAGTTTTTCATTCGTTTCTGAGGTCATTTGCCATATTTTGGAGTTCTTTTTTACTTTCTGCTATAATTATAATGTCATCCGCGAATCTTAGGTTTGACAGCCTTTCCTCATCTATTTTTACTCCCCGCTGTTCCCTGTTTAAGTTCCTAAAAATCTGTTCTACTATGCAATTAAATAAGTTCGCGGATAGTGGATCACCTTGACGTACCCCCTTTTGAATCGCAAATTCCCGTCCTTGCTCGTCCATTTTTATGTACGCTTTTGCATTTTCGTACACCTTCTTGACTATATTTATCCGTTTTGTTTCATCCCCTGTTTCAAATTGCTTTCCATAAAAAGTTGTGGTGAACTGAATCGAAGGCTGTTGAAGTCGATGAACAAAAGATGCACTCCCCCATTGTATACATATTGGCTTTTTCAATTAATTGATTAACTATGAAGATTTGGTCTGTTGTTGAGTAATTTTTGCGGAATCCCGCTTGTTCTCTGCTCTAATTTTTATCTAGTTGATTGTACTCGTATAAACTGTTTTTGACAATGGTCGAAAAAAGTTTCCCAAAGCTTTGTTCTACACTCATTGGTCTATAATTTGCTATACTTTTTCTATCTCATTTTTTATAATAAAGTAAAATTATTTCTCCTGTTTCCCATTGTTCAAGTATCTACTCTTTTCCTAGTACTTGATCGAATAATTCTGTTAGTAGGGTGATTAATATTTCCACGAGTATTTTCAGCGTTTCATTACTGATTTTATCGGGTCCTGGAGCTTTATTACTTTTTTATTTTTTAAGGACGTATTCTACTTTACTTTTCAATATTTTGGGTACGTCTTCCTCATTTTGTTCGTTCTCCCCTTCTTTTTCTTTCTCTTTTATCTTTTCTTTGCAGTATAGTTTTTTTCATAGAACTGCGTAGCTGCTTCCACAATTTGCTCCCTATCCAGGATTTCCTCCCATATTGTTTGTTTTCAACTTTCCAAAACCAAATTTCCCTCTTCGCACAGTTCTTTTGTTGCCATTTTTATAGATCCATTGTCCCTCATACTGTTTTCCACTTTTGCTGTATCAAATGTTCTTACGTCATTTCGAATTTGTTGTCGAGCTAATTTCTTCAATTTCGTCAGTTTTATTTTCTCCGTTGGTGCCAAGACTTTTTTTTGTTTGCAGTTGATCCCTTTCCTCGGTTATCTTTTTGGTTTTTTCTGTTAGTTTGTCATCCGCTATTTCTTTTTCTCTAATCACCCCATATTCTTCGTTGCCTTCTTTAATTGCTTCTTCTATAATATTATATTTTTCTTGCACTTAGGACCTTTTTCTTTTGCCTATCGACCAGCTTTATTCGTCTCTTCTGATTTAATGATTTTTCATCTGTAATCTTCAGAGGTGATAAGCGTAGCTATTAGTCAAGAAATTTTGGTCAAGATCAGCTATAGCTATTAGCTTAGCTGTTGAAGAAGGATGTAAACATTAGCGAATCCGTTATTTTTACTGAACTGCTGATGAAAAGCTAAACCGGCTTTGTCGCAGTTGGCGTTTCGTCATTCCTAAATTCTGAACATCCGATCTGAACCTGACCCGTTTTCACCTATTTGGTTTTGTGTTTGTTGTACTTTGCGGCAGCGGCGTACACAGAAAACATTTCTGGGGGTTGTTTGAAATGAGTATAAATTGTATGAAGCCTAAATGCAAATACACGGGTAGGGTTAGTTACACAGTCCATTTTTTTAATAGTGTTTTTTTTTTTTTAAATAATTCAGTATAATTTTAAATCAATTACAGTATGCAAGTCATCCTATTTTACAAATTCTCATGTTTTTAGCATTTCTTAGACAATTTTTTTTGTTTGGGGGGAGGAGGGAGGTAAATACCCAGAACACCCCCTGCGTTCGCGGCAAAGGAATTAGATTTTAGCTTTTAGCCATGAGCTCTTTGAAATTTTAGTCCTTCAGCATCAGTCGTTAGCTAGCCATTCACTGGCTTCAACTATTAGCTTTATCCTTAGGGATTCCAAAGATATGTTCTGAAAAGGGATCTCAAATACAAGTTTATAATGCTTTTATTTTCGTCAGTTATGCTAAAATATTCCCTAAAAATCTTGAAATATGCCAACATTTTCCCTATCAAAATAGCAATATGCAGAAAAAGGGCTATTTATAAGAATTTTCAATGTCTGTAATTAAATTACAGCAAGTCGAATATAATCATGCACACTCAGTAAGCATCAAGTGTTACGCCTTCAATCAAAAGGATGAGAACTCGAATAACCAAATAATGAAATTACTGAGGACTGAGAAGTTAACATCATTCCATTTTCGGCCTTTCTCTCAGCCTGTAAGCCTCAGCTGACAAACCACCATTATAATTAATTTCATTATGAATTGATATGAACATACGTCGACGCTGACTTGATAACAGCATTTTTCAAGTATGCTCGTTTACACATTTTCGTATTTTACTAGCCATGCTAAATGAAAATTTCAACAGAAAACAGAACAAGCCATGGAGTTCGGTTTCAATATTTTCAAAACCTTTCAGACATGTCAACAGAGAGGAAATTCCAATTATCTAAGGTTAGCATGGTTGTCGGACTAGATGGCTGTCGAGGTTGATGGAACGAGCCGTCAGTCAGTCAAATAAATCGCAACAGCAGTAAGTCAAAAGTAGCAGCATGAAAGGAAAGATTGGATGGGCGCATTTGTTGGCGTGAATAGGAAGTGACGTCAGAGGCCAGAGACCTTCGGATCGCACTTTGAGGTAGATAGAATGTGGGTCCACATACACATATACAGCGATGTTTGTCTTGTGTTATCTACTCCCCTGATGACACTTCTAAATAAATTATTTTTTCTTAATGATGTAAGTAGATAGTACACCTAGCAACCTAGGTGCACCTCAAAACTTTTTATTTTATTTCATTAAGCAACATGGATCCACCAGCTACAGAACTGCTGAAGAAAATTTTCGTTGAAGTGATTATCTTAATAATCAGATATGTAAGTACATACTAACTTTTAGAACGAAAACGACTTCGAGATGGTCGAGTATATTTACTCGTACTTGATGTGAAAACACTTTCTAATATAAAGATCGCACCCTTTAATGGTGTGTTTTATTTAGCGAGTGAACTTATTGATTGTCGTTTGACCAAAAATGTTAATTAATAAGTTCACTCGCTGGGTGAGAACGTAATCGTTGGACTAGGGCTTTAAGAATAAGTCGATGGAAACATTATTGTTCCGCAGACATTTGTATACGTAACATATCATATACATAATTATTTAATGATCGAATTGTCTAATATTATACGGTTTTTAAAGTCTACAAAATGTCTGTCTTCAAATTGTTATCAGTATTTCCAGTCCACGTAAGTATGTATGGTCAAAGGATTTGTATCAGTGATTCGAATCCGATCTTAGACCATACAGTAGTTACTGTATGGTCTAAGAATCCAATTGACGATCCGTATTTGTAAAATTTATTCGAATCTTTTTCGTGGATTCGTCGAAATTTTTTAGTTAGCCGCTTAGCCGTATTAGGCGCTGAAGTCGCCTAATATGGCCATAAGTCAAAAAACGAACTAGTATAATCGCGTGTTGAAATGTGCATCTGTGTGCGTAGGTATCATATACGCAGCAAATTGTGAGCACTAGGGTGACGTCAGAACATTGTGGTTGCATTCTGAATGAGCTAAGGACTTAACCTCCTGATGTTAAAAAAATCTTGATCATTGATCAGCGCCGTGAAAAAATGCTTTCTCCTCAACTGGACCAGACTTTAGTCGAAGAATTTGTATAAACATTAAGGACGCTAGCGCTGCAGCGTGATACCCTGATTCCTTTGTGCAGAGTCCGAATTTAGAAATTCACTGGTGAAACTTTGTTTTCTTTTTTTCAGATATTGGAAATTATTTCACAATATTTCAATTTGTGAGTTCCGTCGAAGTATTGAAGAGATACGCACGTTTTCCTGTGTTTGTGACCACTAACCCGATTCGTTTATTGCAGTTTTGTGCAGCAATTCAAACTGAAGTGTCGAAAAATTTATATGTGCGCTATCGTGTTTTCCTTGCGGATCGAGTAAGCCAAAATTTGTAGTAAAATTTGTAAATTAGTGCCGGTCCGAACGTGTTTGCTGCGCCGTGTGCCGGTTGTCGCAGTCACCGGCTGATCAAAGTGTATAACCACACACACACCAACACACCATTACACCTGTCTACGAGACCAGACTGCTCGGGACGAGGAGCTCGTCCGTCCCACTCGCCGCGTTTTTACACCACCCGCCCACCCGACTGACGACTCTCGTCTACTGCTTCGAACACCGGCGCAGTCAACGACTCAACGTGCGTGTTCATCCGCCACGACCGATCGAAGACATCCTAAGGAGAAGGGGGAGCGACGAGACACGGTAGCAGCGTTATCAACTCACCGGTTACATGATTACCCCGCGACCCGTTACAAAACCACCGCCCAGCGTCGTGAATAAACGATGGAGGAACAGACGGAGGTGGATATGAAAACACTTTTAAATGAAATTATGAAAGTCAACAAAATAGTCACCAAAATTAACGAAGATCAAGAAGGGATGAACCGAAGGATCCTGACCTTAGAGTCCGACAACCAGCAGGTCAAGGATGAAGTGGGGAAGCTGAACGAAGCGGGAAGATTGTTGGAAAATCGTGTAGATAACCTAGAGAAATACAGCCGAAAAAACAATTTGATAATAAGTGGAGTACCGTACCGCAAAGACGAAAAAACTAAAGAAATAGTGATGATGCTGGTGGCAGAACTAGGCTGCGAGCTAAACGTGTATGATATACTTGCAACCCACAGACTCCCGGCTAACAAAAATAAAGTACCCGATATCATTGTAAAGTTTCTCTGCAACGAGACAAAGGGAAAGATGATAAAGAAAGCAAAGGAAAGACGTCTAACGGTGGAAGGCGTACCAATTTACATGGGTGAGCACCTGATGGCCAATACGAAGGCGATGTTGAGGGAGGCCAAACTGTTGCGGAAGGAAGGTTTCATCAAATTCGTCTGGACTAGAAACGGGGATCTGTTCGTGAGGAAGGACGACAATGCAGACTCCAAGAAAATCATGGACTTCAGCGATCTAAACGAATTTCAAGTATCAAACAGAAGACATACCGGGATGACGAATGGTACAGTAGGAGGTGCTGGTAAACGAACGATCCAAGAGTGTAGCCCGGACGAATCGAGGGCAGTGTCAAACATAGCCAAAAAAGCGCAATGGGGAGTTGCTGATGGGAGTCGGCAGATAAGCCAACAAGCGAGTAATGGCCCAACAGGGAGATGGCAATCAAAGATGGACCAGTTCATGAGAAGACCAAACCAGGCGCAGATGACGGCAAACCCACAGAATGAAGGACACGGTGGCGTAACGGACGTCGGCTCACAACCAAAGGAAAGATAAGGAGAGGTAAGCGCTGAGGGGGATGGAAGGGCACGGAACTCCACCGTCTCCCCACTTCAGCCGGCAGCAGCTGCGGGGAGAATAAGCTGCAATACCCCCTTCAAAAACCAAAATTCCCGTGGGAGGTGGGGGGAGAAAGACAACAAAAATAAAAAGGAACAACAGGACCTTGAAACGAATTTCCCCAAAAATACGAACACAAACAGAAATCACGGCTTAAAAAAAGAAGAAAAAATTTATCTGGGGTTCTTCAATTGTAGGGGGCTAGTAAGTAACGAACGAATCTACGAATTTGAAAACAAAATAAGCGAAATCGAATGGGATATAATCGGACTGTCAGAAATAATAAAAAAGGGCGAAAATTTAATAAGTAAAAAATCCGGATACGTCTTCTACCACTATGGGCAAACCAAAGGATACAGGGGGGTGGGCTTTTATCAAACCAAATGTCATGAACAAAGTTACGGAAATTAAAGGAATATCTGAAAGACTATGTTTCTTAAAATTAAACCTGGGAAAAAATTTTAAAATTTTGATAATAACTGTATACGCTCCTGTGCTAGACTCTGAGTCAGAAGAAATAGAAAAATTTTACGGCGAACTGCAGGAAACTCTACAAACGAATAAACACTATAATAATGGGCGATTGGAACGCCATTGTGGGGGCCCGTTGGAATCGGAACGAAAATCTGGGAGAATTTGGTACGGGAATTAGGAATCATAATGGGGATACTCTAGTCGAATTTTCTGTCAAAAATAATCTAAAAATTGCAAACACTTTTTTCGATAAAAACAAGAAACTAAAATGGACTTGGGAATCCCCGGGGGGCAAATACAAAAATGAAATCGACCATATTTTAGTGAATGATATGTCAATTGTGGACGACGTGTCAGTTCTGCCGGGCTTTCGTTTTAGCTCCGATCACAGGTTCTGTAGAGCAACAGTGAGAATACAAAAGAGAGCACCCTATCGAAACCAAACCAGAGCACCACAAAGCACAAGAAGTATTCCCACACACAGCACAGACGAAGCTAGAGAAGAGCTGAGAAAGGCACTAAGTAATTTAGAAAAAGAATGGAACCATAACACGCTTCAAACTAACTACGACCGCGTGGAGAGGGCGATAAAGGAAACAGTAGACGTATATGGGAGGGTTAGGTTTAAGGAGAGGACAGACGATAAACTCACGAGGGAAACGAAGGACTGGATAAACAAAAGAGACGAGTTGGAGAGAAAGGAGAGGAAAACACAAAGAGAGAAATTTGAACTTCTGCTACTAAGGAAAAAAGTTAAGGAAGTGATAAGAGAAGATATCCGGAACTTCGATACCAAACGTATTAAGGAAATTTTGGAAGAGAGCGGCTCAATCCGTAAAGCTAAGATGGCAACCTTCACGGACAAAAAAATGATACCAAATATGGAAAACACAAGAGAGCAAAAAATATACGAGCGTAAAGGCATAGTAGAGGTAGCCACTAAATTCTACAAGGAGCTGTACCAAAACAACGAGGAAAAGTCGTCAGGGAATGTGGACAAAAACGAAAATAAAGAAACGAGACAGAATACCCCTGATTTCCCATGCATACTGAAAGGAGAAGTGAGGAAAGCACTTAAAACATTAAAAGCGGAGAAGGCAGTTGGTCCGGACGGGGCGAGCAACGGGTCCCTGAAACTCTTTATGGAGGAACTAACCCCTACGTTAACCAAGCTATTTAACGAAATCCTAGAAACCGAATCCCCCCCCCCCCCGAACAATGGAAAATAGCGGAAATAATTTTACTCTTTAAAAAAGGCAATAAAGTGGATATTAAAAATTACAGACCAATCAGCCTGACCTCCAACATTGGAAAAGTTTTCATGAAAATCCTAAAAGAAAGAATATACCCTCAGCTTGACAGCCAACAAGCAAAGGAACAAGCAGGCTTTAGAAAAAACCGATCCACAATAGACCAAATTTTTACTATCAAACAACTCATAGAAAAAGCTAACGAATACAATTTCAATCTATACCTGCTATTCATAGATTTCTCAAAAGCTTTTGATACTATAAACCATAATTTTCTTTGGAAGGCACTAAAAAACCAGGGAGTGGACCAAAAAGCAATCAATATTATCAAAAATACATATAAAGGTGCTCGAGCTTACGTCAAAACAGATGTAAAGGGAAAACCTTTTGCTATTGAGAGGGGGGTTAGACAAAGGGACCCCCTGTCCCCCAACCTGTTCAACTGCGCCTTGGAAGAAGCAATGCGTCAACTAAATTGGGAAGGGAGGGGGGTTAAAGTAGATGGACCCTTTCTAAATAACCTACGCTTTGCGGACGACGTGGTGCTGATCGCGAGAGAATTAAACGAAATTACGGTGAGTGTAAAGGAATTTACGTCAGCATGCAAACAAGCGGGACTGAGCGTGAATATAAGCAAAACAACTCTCCTCTCAAACGCCAAAAGAGACAAGGTAGAAATAGATGGTCAGGAAATTAAATGGGTTAACGAAACAAAATATCTCGGCCAACTAATGGCGTTCGAAGGTGCAAGAGAGAAAGAACTTTCAAGCCATACAAAGAACGGATGGAACAACTACTGGAGATTAAAATCCATCTTTAAGAGCAAGCTCCCTGAAAGAACTAAAGCGGAGGTCTGGCGGAGCTGCATAGAACCCACAATCACCTACGGAGCACAAACATGGGCCCTGACCGAAACAAACACAAACCGACTCAGAGCTACGCAAACAGCTATGGAACGCAGCATGGTGGGAGCAAAAAGAGTAGAAAAAATTGAAAACGCAAGGATCAGAGACAAAACAAAATTAAGAGACATAGCGGTTTCGGTTAAAAATCTGAAATGGAGATACGCTGGCCATGTAATAAGACAAACGAACGAAAGGTGGGAAAGAAGGGTGGAAGGATGGACTCCATATGACGAAACAAGAAAGGTAGGAAGACCCCTAACAAGATGGCGAGACGAATTCAGGAAACAACTAGGCCCCACCTGGAGGAGACGTACCCTGGATAGGAAAAATTGGAGGGAGGAAGGGGAGGCTTATGCCCAAAAATGGGCGGGTGAGAAACATGGGGAAGACGATGGGGTGAGGCCCACACAACCCTCAGCGCTCAACGAGTGAGCGGTCAACATATTTGTAGAAAAAAAGGAATTGTATTGTACCCAAAATAAAGCCGTTATTATTATTATTATTATTATTATTATTATTATTATTATTTCAATTTGTGAGAGAACATTCACACAAGAGCCTGTAGCGGCCGCCGTTCTCTCTCGTGGAGTGACCTAAAAGACACCACGCGCCTTTTCTTTCGGAGGTTCGTACGCGCTTAGCTTTCGGGAGTTTGTAGGTTCGTACGTCGACCCGTACCAACCCTACAAGTGGTGACCGATCTAATTATTGCGCCACCGGAGGAAAATCCATACACCATTCTTAAAGAACGCCTAATCAACGAACTGGAAGAGAGCGAACAGCGTAGGCTCCGACCCTTACTGCAGGAGTGGAAATTGGACGACAAGAAGCCATTTGTCCTGCTTCGCGAGATGCGCTCGTACGCCGACGGTAAGGTTAACGACGATTTTTTAAAAGAACTTTTTATTCAGCGATTGCCGGCGCACGTACGAGCGATCTTAGCGCCATTAAAGTTGGACCTCCAGGAGGTGGCCGCGACCGCCGACAAAATTTTGGATTCCGCCGCGACATCGCCTGCGGCATACAACATCGCGGCAATTTCAACGCCAACGTCGTCGGCCTCTTCCGTCTCCTCCTGCGACGCCATTGTCGCAACTCTCGTACATTAAATGGCAACGTTGACGGCTGCAATACAGAAGTTGACCGAAGGCTCGCGGGGAAGATCGCCGAATAGAGGTTCGTCTCCTTACCGTTCCCGCTCTCGCTCCCGGTCACGCGATGGTGACAAGGGTGCCTGCTGGTATCACCGAAAATTTTCTGAAAAGGCTACCAAGTGCACCACACCGTGCACCTTCAAAAAGGCGGAAAACTAACAATCGCATCGCTCAAGGCGACGGTTGATGCGAGCGGAGAAGCCAGTCGCCTTTTCGTCCAGGACCGGCAAACGGGAACGAAATTTTTAATTGACACCGGCTCAGAGGTTTCTGCCATTCCAGCTACAGCGTATGACCACCGACAACATGAAGCGAAATTCAGTCTCTTCGCAGCAAACTCGTCAAAAATTAAAACGTACGGTGAGAAACTTCTTTCGTTAAATTTAGGCCTTAGGCGTGATTTTACATGGCCTTTTATTGTCGCCGACGTCAATAAACCCATTATCGGTGCCGATTTCCTAAACCGTTTTAATCTGCTTGTCGATATTCGTAACCAATGCTTACACGACGCCGAAACATTCCTCAAATGCAGAGGTGAAGTACACCCAGTGTGTCCCGATTTTCTTGGTTTATCGGCAGTTGAAAAAGGTAGTGATTTCTCCGAAGTTCTAAAAAAATTTCCCAACATCACAAATCCGACGAATTTAACCGAATCCGCGGTTAAACACCCTGTCGTCCATAGAATCATTACCAAAGGCGGCCCTATCAATTCGAAAGCGCGACGATTACCTCACGATAAATTGTGTAGTGCTCGAAAAGAATTCCAACAAATGCTTGATTTAGGCATCATTCGTCCTTCCAAAAGCCCTTGGAGCAGCCCTCTCCATATGGCCCCAAAGGGGAACAGTTGGCGTCCAGTCGGTGATTATCGTCGATTAAATTCGATAACTGTCCCGGATCGCTACCCCGTGCCTAACATTCAAGACTTTAATGCCGAATTAGCGGGGAAAAAGATTTTTTCGAAACTCGATATCGCCCGTGCATATCACCACATACCCGTTGACCCAGAAGACGTTCCAAAAACCGCCGTAATTACCCCTTTCGGCCTATTTGAATTTCTGCGTCTCCCATTTGGGTTGCGTTGTGCAGCCCAATCATTTCAAAGGTTTATGCACGATATTTTGCGCGAATTTCCATTTTGTATCGTTTACCTCGACGACATTCTGATTGCCTCCTCCTCGCTCGAAGAACACCACATCCATGTGGAAAAAATTCTTCAAAAATTGAGCGACGTGGGTATTACAATCAATCCGTCCAAATGTCAATTCGCGTGAAACGAAATCACATTCCTTGGGTTTCACATCAACCCACAAGGAATCCAACCAACCTCCAAAAAAGTAGAAAAAATCCGCTCTTTCCCGCAACCCAAAACCGTTCACCAGCTTCAGAGTTTTCTAGGCATGGTCAATTTTTATCGGCGCTCCATTCCGAAAATCGCCGAAACTCAAGCCTGCCTCTCTGAGCTGTGCTCAAACTCAAAAAAACGCGACAAAACGCCAGTCCTTTGGACAGACGAGCGTCTTCGCGCTTTCCAAAAAATCAAAGACGATCTAGCCAACGCTACTCTCTTAGCGCACCCACAAAGTGATCTTCCTCTCGCGCTCTTTACCGACGCTTCCGACACCGCTATCGGCGCAGTAATCCAGCAAAAACGCGAAGATTACTGGGAACCGACAGGTTTCTTTTCGCACAAGCTATCCAAAGCCGAGAGAAAGTACAGCACATACGATCGTGAACTTCTAGCGGCATACAGCGCCGTTAAACATTTTCGATACCTACTCGAAGGAAGAGTATTTACGATTTTTACCGATCATAAACCTCTTACCTTCGCCTTCAAACAAAAAGACGACAAAGCCTCCCCTCGACAATTTCGTCACCTCGATTTTTTGTCGCAATTTACCACGGACATACGTTACGTCAGGGGCGACGAAAACGTTACTGCCGACCTCATGTCTCGAATCGAGGAAATTTCTGTCCCAAACCCGATACCTTATGACGAGATTGCCATTGCGCAACTAGCCGATGTCGAACTTCAAACCTTGCTCGCTCAAGACAAATCCTCGACCTCGCTAACCCTCGAAGCGCTAAAAACACCTCTTTCCAACAACCTTATAATCTGTGATACTTCACAAGGAAAAAATCGGCCTTACGTACCACCCAAATTCTGAAAGATTGTATTCGATTCCATCCATGGTCTGTCCCACCCTGGCGTTAAAACCTCGGTGAAAATGGTTACGGAGCGATTTGTTTGGCCAAACATGAAAAACGAATGTGCGGTTTGGGCTAGATCATGTATCCCGTGTCAGAAAACCAAAACATGGCGACACACAAAAAGCCCCCTTGGCGATTTTAACATACCGAGCGAACGTTTCCAACACATAAATCTCGACATCGTAGGCCCTCTTCCTCCTGCCCGTGATGGTTTCCGTTACGTCGTGACAGTAATAGATCGCGCTTCTCGTTGGCCCGAAGCGATCCCTGTGTCCGACATCACGGCCGAAACCGTAGCTTTTACCCTGTTCCAAAACTGGATTGCTCGTTTTGGTACCCCATTAGCCATCACTACCGACCGCGGCCGACAGTTCGAGAGCTCATTGTTTAGATCGCTAGCGCAAATTCTCGGCGCAAAACATTTTCGAACTACCGCCTATCATCCTGCGGCGAACGGTAAGATAGAACGTTGGCATCGTGTTCTGAAAAGCGCCATCAAAGCTCACGAAGACGCAAATTGGGTGAGCGTACTCCCTTCAGTTTTACTTGGTCTTCGTGCCACGATAATCGAAGGTTTCGAAGTATGCCCAGCCCAACTAACGTACGGCTCCACAATTCGTCTTCCTGGCGATTTTTTCGTTCCAAATTCCACTCTTCAGACCCACGAATTTGTGGAGAAACTCGCAGACACGATGTCCCGTTTTCAACCACTTTCTAATCGTCCGCAAAAAACCGCTATTTATAATAATAATAATAATAATGTAACCTTGGGTAGGTGGGCTGTGCCAGCTACCCCGCCCATTTGAGGGCATAGGTTTCCACCATCTCTCTCCATATATCGCGATCTCTCGCCAATCTTATCCATTTTCTCCCCAGCTCCTTAAAGTCGTCTCTCCAGCGTAACTTCGGCCGCCCCCTTGCACGTTTGTGGCCATATGGGGTCCAATCGGTTACAGTCTTGTGCCATTTGAAGTTCTTTTCCCTCATCAAGTGCCCCGCATATTTCCATTTTAGTTTTCTGATTATGTAGCCAATATCCTTTACATTAATTTTTCCTTTGATGTCCAGAAGCTTAATTTTGTCCTTTAGTTTGATTTTTAAGATGCTCCTAAACATTGAATTTTGCATAACTTTTAACTTCTTTAAATGTCTTCTAGCTATTGGCCACGTTTGGGCCCCATATGTCGCCACTGGGAGTACACAAGTACTTAAGATTTTTGCTTTTGTTTTAATTTTCATGTTGCTTTTAAAAATATGTTTTTGTGCCCAAAATGCTTTCCATGAATTATTTATACGAATTTCTATTTCCTTATCACTTCTGTTTTTGAAAGATACAGTTTGTCCTAAGTACTTGTATTCGTCGACCATCTCGAGTTTTGCTGCGCTGGATCGAAGGTACTTGTCCTTTTTTCCATCTTTCGTCATAATTTTGGATTTCCCCAGGTTAATCGACAATCCTACTTTAGCCCCTTGTTGTACCAAATCTTCTACCATTATATTTATCTCTTCACTGTTTTTACCTATTAGTACGATGTCATCGGCAAATCTGAGATTATTAATCTGCACCCCATCTATCTTCAGCCCATAGTTATCCCACTCCAATCTTCTGAAAACGTCCTCCAGTACGGCGTTGAAGATATTTGGTGACATTGGATCTCCCTGTTTGACTCCCCTACCCACCTTGAATTTATCCCCTTTTTTGTCCAGTGAAATATGCGCTACCGAGTTTTGGTATAAGTTTTCTAGTATGGTTATAATATTTTCGGGAACTCCTTGCGATGCTAGAGCCTTCCAGGCGCTACGATGATAAATGGAATCAAAGGCCTTATTAAAATCGATGAATGCCAAAACAACATCTATCCTATATTCTTTGGTTTTTTCGATTATTTGTGTTAGTGTTTGTATATGATCAACTGTTGAAAATTTTTTACGAAATCCCGCTTGCTCAGTGATACATAGTCCGATCGGTCGTGTGTTACACGCGTTCAGATAAACTGTATTCTTTTATCGTGCTATCATATTATCGTGAAACTGGTTACATCAAGCAATAACGGTACGACTACGGTACGTAAGTTTTAAGCTATAAACAAGTCTCGTCTCGTACGATACAGGAAAAAACTCGGCGCACTTCAACATGGATAATCAAGAGGACGAAACGAACAAATTCGATATTATTTTGGCTCAGTTAAAAATAATGTCGGAGACTATGGCCACAAAAGACGAAATTCAAAATGTAGCGCAATTAGTAAGCGAAACAATCGCAAAATTGGGACCTATGAAAACGAGACTAGAGGCTCTTGAATCGAATCACGAAGTAGTGATGGAAACTCTATCAATAATTACGAGTGAAAATGAGGCCTTACGCGCGCGTGTAGACGAGTTAGAGCAATATAGTAAGAAAAACAATCTTATAATAACAGGCATACCGGTGACGAAAAGCGAGAATCTTTATGCTACTATGAACCAGCTAGCAGCCAAATTGCACGTACAGCATGGAGATCAAGAAATTGATACGAAATTGAAAAAACCGCTATTTACATCCCGCCAAATCTTTTTGAGACGGAATACGTTTTCGTCCGTGATGACGCGGTAAGAGATCCCCTTCGACCTGCATATAAGGGACCCTTTAAAGTTATTCGCCGGCAACCCAAAATTTTTACATTGCTTGTAAATGGTAGAGAAGACACCGTCTCCATCGATCGATTGAAACCTGCCTTTATCTCTAACCTTTCGGAAGAGCCGGTCACGGAACAAAAAATTGCCACTCCATCCGTCGTAAAGGAAGAGACAAAGACGCGTTCTGGACGCACCGTTAGGTTTCCCGATCGACTAGAGTATTTCCATTTCTAGGTTTAAGTTGTAAATAGTTTTAAGAAACATGTACGTGACTTAGGTTTAATTTCTCCTTTTTTTAAGAAACAAAAACAAAAACCTATTTGTCGAAACATGAACTATTTCGTTGCATGTTAACAGTTTTATTGTATCGCTATGTGTTAACAATTTTATTGTATCGCTGTCGCTAGGGGGAGAGTACTGTGGCGGCCGCCGTTCTCTCTCGTGGAGTGACCTAAAAAACGCACCCTCCGAGAGAGAGCGACCCTGTTTAAAAGTAAAACGAGGAGTTCTGAAATATGCGTTCGAACGGCACCACGCGCCTTTTCTTTCGGAGGTTCGTACGCGCTTAGCTTTCGGGAGTTTGTAGGTTCGTACGTCGACCCGTACCAACCCTACAAGCCTCTTGTAGCGACCACGCGTAGCGCGCCACTTGTGGTTGAAAAATAATGTTTGCCACTGCTAAGACACAAGTGGCTTTAATTGAATTTTTAATGCTTTTGTTCTACAAATTTTTCGTTGTTCAGTCGTTGTGTTGTGTCTGCTCGCAATTCATGGATGCAACAGTTTTACAAAGTTTGAGCTTCTGGTATCTTTTGAAGAAGAAGAATGCCAGAAGAAGGAGATCACGGCAAAGAGAATGTTGGGTTCATCCTATTATCGTGTCACGATCTGCAGAAGGAGAATTTCACCAACTATTTTACCGGTTAACGCAGTTTCCAAATAAGTTTTTCGCATACTTTCGGATGTCGGTTACTTCGTTTGAAGAACTGTTCGCGTCGATCGAAGCGAAAATAACGAAACAAGACACTCAAATGCGACCCAGCATTTCACCCCGAGAAAAACTTGCTGCAACACTCAGGTAAGAAAATCTTTTTATTACAAAATTTCAATATTAGTGATTAATTACATCGCAAACACTAGTTGCCGCTATTTAAACCGAAATAGTCGCCTTGTGGAGTGTTGACACTTGACTACCTTGCCCGTCTGTATAGCACAGCCAATCAGAGCGCTCCATTTGGGGATGGTGGGTGTGGTCTAATATTTCGCCGGTTCCGTGTGTATTTTTGAACATGTTTTTTTTTCTCGCGCACGTGGTGACTCCGGGCGCGCTGTCTGTCAGGTGTCGCGGGGGGAGGGGAGGGGTATATTCCGGAGGGATGTTTTTTTTTTCGAATCGTCGACCGTTGTAGGTCTCGTATCGCGATGACGTCACAGGTACGTCGTTTTAGCGCTGGAGTCTGTTGAACCGGTTAACCCGTTGAGATTGGAATGTTTCGTTCTCGCTACGTCTGTTTCGGAGGGTGTTTTGTTTTCATACTAAACGGGCTAGATGGATATTCTTGTAGCGTCTCGTCGCGTCTGATTGTCGGTATGCGACGGTGTGAGGGTGTGTAGTCGCGTATTCAACACCTGTTAGCTATTAGTCCTCAGTAACATAAGGGTTAATCAATTTACACTCGAGGGTGTGCTCTCGCGATCCATGTCACCAGGATGGATTTTTAACGAAATCAGAGTTAACTTATTATTATTTTTTCTCTATCGGTACATAATTTAGTCTGTGACTTTTTACCATTAAAACCCTCGTTTTAATTTACGATACCTGTTAGGGGGTTGAGGCTATCAAAGACGATACTAGTTCAGAAGGTAAAACCGTCTCGCAGAAACGGAAAATAATGTAGTCTAGGATATTTAACCCCCTTTACATCTTTGGGTCAATTTATGGCGTCTGCTGCGATCGAGTATTTTTACATGCGCCTAATTATTAGTTCTCGCTATACACTCGAGGGTGGTTTTTAATTTACAACACCTGTAACCATAGTGGGTGAGACATACGAAATTCGATTAATATTCCGTCAGTAAGGTCACTTCAAAGAACCTTAATAATGTATTTTAGTCTGGGATTTTTTCTATTTGTAGTAATTTATGCTGACAGTAATTTTAGAGACACTAATATTAATCTACGAAAGGGGGGGGGGTTCACACAGCTTTATGGCTGTAAGGTAAAAATATCTACTTTCCACATCGAAAAAATCGGTCGTGATTAGAAGGAACCAATTGAGTTCTCCTTTTTCCCTTAGAGAGGGGCATTTCGAACATTTACGGATAATTATGGAGTGTAAAAAGCAGTTTATTGGCTAAAGAGCGGTCGCCCTCCCGTTTATTAATGGAGTATACTTTTAAAAGTTGAAATTATCAAAACGATTGTACCTACGAGAAATATTTTTTCTACGATCACTGTATCGCGAATCTACTGAACGCGGAAGTCGTTGTTTACTAAAACCTATTCGCCGGTTAGGGATCAGGCTCTCACGCAGGTTGCGATTCGTAATTTCGCTTTCAATTTTTTTCAAATTCGAGTAAAGACATTTAGCTTTTTTTTAGCGCTTTTTTTTTTTTTTTTTTTTTTAAACCGCGCTGTCAATTATTTATTTTATTTTATTTACGAGCGCGAGTACCCTTTCTTCGCTATTCGCCGTCGTTACGTAATTTTTTACGTAAAACTGTTTTAATACGTGGCGCGATTTTACGGCGTACATTGTTTTTTTTAATACGTTACGCGAAGTTGTCATATCGCTCGGCGAAGACTCGCCGTGGTAAACCGGAACTTTTTTTTTATCGCGTACATTTTTTAGTGCTTTTTGTTCCGGTCGCAGAGCAGAGGTAAGTTACGAAACATTTTTTCTAATACTTGCTCGCTTCTTTACGATGAAACGCGTGTGTGCGCTTTTTAATCCCGTCTGTTTTCTAATACAAAGAGAAAAAAAAAAAAAAAAAAATTGAAAATCGCGGCGCCGTTTTCATGTGCGACGATTCTCTGGATGCCGAGTTTACAGAGGTGGCCCAACGCGTTGAGCGCCAAAGTACGTTACCCCTATTTTCTTGTGTAGGCAAAGTCTTTAACCCAAAGAAAAATTTTTACTCCAGGTTTTAAAAGAGGGAAATTTTATTGCTTTATAGATATACCACACTACGAAAACGAAAACGCCGAGTTCGAGGAACTCTTAACAAGAGCGGCTATACGTGCAGGTAGGTGTTATTTTTTCTCTCACTGAAAGAGTAACACAATAATAGGTATAAGGAAGGGCTGCATACACTTAAAATTTTTCTCACTTTTTATTTCTGCAGAGCAAATTGCTCGTTATGGTCCCGCAGTGTCGGAGGGAGAGGCTAGTGCATATGACATGCTCGAACCGCTCGTAGAGCCGTCCACCAGTCGAGGTATTTTTTCTTTTCTTCCTTTTTCAAAGCTGCTTAATTATAATTTAGGAGACCTATAGTCAAACATTTTCATTTTTATTTTTGACAGAGCCCGTCCCCTCTACGCCGGCAGGAATTAACCGCGCCGCATCCTCTACCATAGGTAGAGGCGAAAACCGTCACGCCCTAAGTGAATACCGTAATAAACATTTATTTATTTTTTAAATATTAAATAGCCCTTACTCGATTTTTTTTTAATTGTTTATTTCTTTTATATACATAATAAAAAAAGATACAGCCGAACATATCGATGAGGGACCCGGCGCGGGGACAGCATCAGGCAGCGCTAATCCGGGTAAACATTCCCCCCCCCCCCTTTCGTACTTTTTTTTTTAAATTCGCTATTTTATTTATTTAAAGGGAAAGAGATAAAACTACCTAGTTTTTAATTCCGAAATAAAAAAATTCTAGGAACGTCTTCCTCAACGGAAGACCCGGCGTTCGAGGTTAGGGATACGCTCACGGAATTCAACGCCAAATACAGGACGGAGCAGGAAATCCTTAATATCAAGATGCGTGAATGGAGACAGGGAACAGAGGGGGTGGACGCGTACTTACAGGCCACGTTCGGTAGTCTTGTAAATTATGTCAGAGGCGCTTCCGCCGACGAAGACCTGGTCGGGTTAACTATCAGGAATTCGGCGCTAGACTCTAACCCTGTCTGGCTGAGTTTCAGGAAAAGCTCGCAGCTGGACCTGAAAATTTTATTAGAGCAAATACAGAGGGTAGTGCAGAGTAATGAGAGTTTTATGGGGAATGCGCCTCTGACAGTGAAGATCACACGCGTTCACATGCCCACCGGAGGGAAGAATGACTCGGCTACCGACTACACCACAAATTACGAAGATTTTTGCGCGATGAAAAGATTGGTTGTGGTGATTCGGAATCCTGACGATAACCTCTGTCTCCCTCGCGCCTTAGTATGCGGTATATGGTGGTTGAAAACAAAGATCGACGGCGCGCATCAACGTCCCAACGAGCTCTTCTACAAAAGGGTGTGTAAAAGTGAAGGTAGTTCAGGCCCAGATATCCAGCTCGAAGAAGCGCTGAAATTATGCCAAGACGCGGGCATAGATCCGGCCGTTATCACAGGGTCACTGGAAGATGTTAGAGCGTTCCAGAACCACCTTCGCGCTTATAAAATCACCGTATACGTTCGCCGCGACGCCCGAGAGGCTCTGTTCGAAGGCCCGGACATCGACAGCGCTCTGTATATAAACCTGTATCATCATGCCCGCCATTATAATCTTATCACGTCTCTGCGAGCATTTGTCAACAAGTCTTTTTTTTGCCGAGATTGTAAAGTCGGGTATGATCATAAACACGAGCACCGATGTGAGTCGCAATGTATCCGGTGCTATCAGAAGCGAATATGCGCCAGAGCTCCCAGCACTCGACCTATATGGTGCAAGAACTGTAACCATAAATTCAATAACGGCGATTGCTTCAGAGACCACCTATTGCCTTATTTTGAAAAGAGTCGGTCAGTCTGCGAGACAATTCGGAAATGCTTAGACTGTCGAGCCCCATATTCTCTCGTGCGGAAGGTGGCTCACAAGTGCTTCCACCACGTATGTTCAAACTGCCGCCAGTACGTCGATTACGATCATTTATGCTATGTACAGACGCTCAAACGAGGGGACGGCACTGTAGGACGGAGGAAGGAGTTCCTATATGTGTTTTTCGATCTAGAATGCTCGCAAGACCGACCCGATGAACGCGGGCACTTTATTCACGAGCCGAATTTTTGCGTCGTTCAGTGGCAATGTTCCGTCTGCTGTAAAAATGACGTGATCGACGTGACAGAGGAGGATTGCGGCACCTGCGGAAAGCGGCAGCACATTATCGACAAGAGAGGCTCCGAATTACTCGCAGACTTCTTTGGGCTTCTCACTAGTCCGCTTATGAAAAACTTTCGCAGCGTGACAGTGTGGGCGCACAATTTACGCGCATACGACGGGCAGTTCCTACTCAAACATATGATTGAGATACTAGAATGGACTCCCGAAGTTATTCTCAACGGCGCGAAAATTGAATTTATTAGATACCATAATTTAAGGTTCAAAGATTCGTTGAATTTTTTCCACGCGGCGCTTGCCCGTCTGCCAGGCATGCTCGGTCTGGAAAATATTTCAAAAGGTAAGTCCGGAGGGAATGGAGAGTCTGGCGCTCGTAGGTGTATAAGAAAACATTAATTTTTCTGTTGTTTTGTTTTGTTCTAGGCTTCTTCCCGCATTTTTTTAATACCGCTGCAAATCAGAACTACGTAGGGCCCCTCCCCCATCTGAAATATTACGGAGTAGACGATCTCGACGGCAAACAGCGAGAACAGCTTATTAAATGGTGGGAGGAGGAGAAGGCTGCTAAAGACCATTTCAGTTTTAAAGATGCCATGGCGAAATACTGCCAAATTGACTGCGATATTCTCAGACGCTCGCTTTTACAATTCCGGCGGTTATACCTATCTGTCGGGGGTACAGATGTTACGCAGAGCGTTACTATAGCGTCCGGCTTGATGGCTCTGTTCCGAACCAAATATCTACAGAAGAACGTAATAGGTCTCGTACCCCCGCAGGGGTACCGAGGGGTCGACAGGCAATCAAAAATCGCTCTGAAGTACATAAAATGCTTAGAAAGGCAGCACAATGTCCGCATTCAAACAGCAGAGGGCGGAAACGAGAGGCGTCTGGGCCCCTACAAGGTGAACGGTTACTGTGAGAAATGGGTCGACGGGTCTCGAGCTATCATCGAGTTCCACGGATGTACGTATCTCATAATAATAATAATAATAATAATAATAATAATAATAATAATAATAATAATAATCTGATGAACGAAGGGTTTTCATTTTTATTTATTCTTTTTCTTATTTTTATTTTTAACGTGTTACAGGCTACTATCACGGCTGCCCCTTGTGCTTCAAGAACAGGACAGGGCGAATACAGGGGGTCCAACGGTTCGAATCGATGGACATGCGATATTCGGCGACCCAGGCCAAGATGGACTATTTGCGGGGGCTCACCTACTCTGAAGACGGTATAGATAAGCGTTTTACTGTTCTTGAGACGTGGGAATGTCGCTTTAGAAATGAATGCGCGAATTGTCGCGAAATGAAGGCGTTCGTTGATTCTTTAGAGATACACGAGCCTCTAAAGCCCCGTGACGCGTTATACGGAGGTCGGACCGAGGTTTTCTGTAAATATTACAGGGCTGACGAGGCTGTAGGTGAGGAGCTGAAGTATTACGATGTGTGTTCACTATATCCCAAAATCTGTAAGTCGGGGGTATTCTTCAGGGGTCATCCTAAGATACGCATAGGAGACGAGCTACCCCCGATCACGTCTTTAGCGAGCATCAACGGCATTGTAAAACTGAAAATCCTCCCGCCCCCGCAATTAACGTTTCCCGTTTTACCGTACCGCGTCAACGGAAAACTGTTCTTTCCGCTCTGTCGAATTTGCGCGATGCTGGAACTAAACGCGACCTGCGAACATACGAGCGCTGAAAGGGCTATCGTAGGGACATACTGCTCGCCCGAGATTAGCGCAGCGTTGGCTCGAGGCTATAAAGCATTGGAACTGTACGAAGTGTGGGAGTATGAGACGATACAGGAAGGCTGTAACAATCAAATCGGTCTCTTCACCGAGTACATCAACGCTTTTTTGAAGATTAACATCGAAGCCTCGGGGTTCCCTCCCAATGTGCAGACTGACGAAGAAATTAAAGAATACATAGATAATTTCTATCTGCATGAGGAAATTCGCTTAGATGCGGCCAACATAAAGTACAACGAAGGGTTACGGAGCGTCAGCAAGACGTCAATTAATTGCCTGTGGGTTAGTATAACAGTTCTAAGCGCTAGCGCGTTCAATTAACGTTTAAGTATAGGTAAAAACAAGTCTGTTTCTCCTATATGTTGCAGGGAAAATTTTCGCAGAATGAAAACCTTCCTCAATGCTCGATTCTGGAGAAGACGGACGAATACTTTGATCTTCTCTCGAATCCCTCTGTCGACGTGAACGAGGTGCTGTTCGCCACGGAGAATATAGCCGTCGTCAACTGGAACTATATTGAGGAAGGGGTTCAAAATAGTCCCTTCGGATCCGTAGTAACCGCGGCGATGGTAACGAGTCAGGCGAGACTCCTGCTGTATAGTTACCTGGAGGCCGGAGGTGATCGCGTGAAATATTGCGATACAGATTCTATAATCATCGCCGAGTCCCCCATAACACCCAAAGTCCGGACAGGGTATTATTTGGGGGACATGACCGATGAGCTGGTGGGGGACTACGGGCCCGGTGCCTACATCTCAGAGTTTGTCGCAGGTAAAACAAGATTATTCGCGTTAGATGCTTGTACGAGGAGGGAAAACAATATACACGAGCTAAAATACGTATTTACTTTTTTCGTTCTTTTGTTTTTTGCAGAGGGACCGAAGAATTACGGCTATGTAGTGAAGAACGCGGCAAAAGACGTGGTTGAGACAGTAGCTAAAATACGCGGCATTACGCTCAACCACGAAACGCGTAAAATATTAAACTTCGAGGCCATCAAGAATTTCGTGCCAACAGAGGGCGCAGAACTTCTAGAGGTGCACTACCCAAAGAAAATACAGAGGAAGAAGCGGCACGTTGTTGTCACCGCACCCCTCACAAAAAAATATAACAAAATCAATTCGAAGAGGCGCCGAATCCAGAATTATTGTACCGTGCCGTTTGGTACTGTAGATTAACAGCCGTGTAAATACTTTTTTTGTATCTCGTCTCTGCTTCACCCTTTATTTCATGTACCGTCTCGAACACTACACGTACACGGCTCCATAATTATCGTCATCACCCGCGAAGATGTTATTCACGAGGAAAACAATTCAGAGGATCAAAGTAAGTATTCGCTTTCGCAAAAATATAATTGATATTAGCGTTAAAATTGTTGAAATGAAAATCGACGGTAGTTTGTTTACGTTTTTTAGGTATGGAAATATTTACAGACGAAGACTTTGAGGAAAGAAACAGGCTCTGTACCCGTCTCGCGCCGGCCTCGAGTAATTTTTCATTCGCTTGTTCGTTCATTTTGTTCGTTCTTAAAACGTTTATTTATGTATTTATTTTTTGTTACAGTCACTCTCCCAGAGTTACCGGAGGAAATTCTATTTAGGATATGCGATTTCAGTTATACCTACTACGGTTACATGGGAGATGTGTTTCGACTAGGCCGTACCTGTACTCGGATGCAAGAAGTAGTCTATAGGTACCTGCTGCATGTTGATGCACAGGACCGTATCAGACGGCCCTTAAATAGGATAGCTTACGCGCCGTGGTTTTTGCAAGGGAGGACGTACAGCGAGTAAGTGCAAAGTTTTCTTTCAATAGGTTCGGGGGGGGGGGTGAAAAATAAATAAAATAACGATAATTATAATTATAACTCGTACCAATTCTATGTATTTTTTTCAAGATGGAATGCCGCAAATTACCCGAATGCCCAGCCGTGGGACTTCGACTCCTATTATGGTGCCTTCGACATGCTCTGGCCATATAAATTCCGTCCAGATGACGACGACGACAGTGATGACAACGCGTGCGTGTAGACGGTCTTCCAGTACCTATTACTCTAAGCGGTACAGCCACTTAATTTGCGCGATACCTAATCGTGCTTGTACATTCGCTTTAATTTAGGGATATTTATAGCTTTTCAGATTATAGAATTTAAGACTGTATAGACCTATAACATTCATTTTGTTTCTTTCTTCTCTCGCGGGTTTGTACTTTTTTTCACCTCTTCTAGTCATACTCGTACATCCGTTTTAATTTACGTATATTTATAGCTTGCATCGCTTCTCGCTTTCAGATTATAAAATTTAAGATTATAAGGTTATAAGATTCTTTTTTTTCTTTTTTTTCCTTCTCTCGCGGCTTTGTACATTTCTTGTTTTTTTTGTTGTTTTTTTCAGCATCCGATGACTCGCGCAAGCAGAGGCCCTCTGTTTACCTTCACTTTTTTTTCTACCAAATTCTGTATAAATGTATGTATGTAACGTAAGATTGTACAAAACGATATGAAATAAATAAGACGAAATGTGGTTTACAGTTTTTATTTATTTATTTTTTTGCAGGGTTTCGCTGTACAGGAAGTTTACAAGAAAATTTAATACTAGTACTAATAATAATAATAATAATAATACAATTAAAAAAAATTTATCGGAAAAAAGTAATTCTAATAATAATAATCGAATATTTCAAAGTACATTTTTTTTTTTTTTTTTTCTTCGTACACACAAAAAAAAGAAAGAGGAAAAAGATTATGCTTCTTATTCTTAAAAATTAATCCCGGCGGTCGGGCGACACGGGTGAATAAAACTTATTGTTAGAGGCGGTACAATCATTTTTTGTACTTTCGACGCAGTTTATATCGCGCGCAAATTTCTTTTCCGCAAATAGAGCTAGTTCTGACAGTAATAATTTTTCAATCACACTGACGTCGAGCGAATGAGAAAACGTGTAATTGAAATCGTATATCCAGTCCTTTTGAAGTTGATGGACTATGGTTTGAACAGATACCGGGCGAATTACATCTTTAAATACTTGCTTCAAGACTGTCAGCATTTTGGGGTACACGTCGCACGCGATAGACGAATAATCGGTGAGAATTTCCAGGCACGCGTTAATACAAGGATTCAAATTTACTAAGTGTTGCCATGTAGATGATTGAAGTACGACGGAGACGGGTAGAACGTTCTCGTTTTCTACAATTTCGGTTACGAGGACACTTTTGACGTTGTATATTGTCTTAAATTCGATCATTACTTTACGACCGGTGAGGTACAAGGTTTCAGGCATGTAAGAACACGCAAAGTATCTTTCAATCTCCGACGCGTATAGCATCAGCGAATAAAATTCGCTAGAACTTAATTTAATAGCAGTAGTGTAAAAATGGGGAGTACATTGACCCCGTCCCATTTAAAATGTACAGGGAGGCGTGACCTTGGTCTTCTTCTTCGGAGGAGAATTTTGGGTTAATTTGACCTTGGAATCAGCTGATCGAGTGTGTGTATTATAGTATAGGTATAGCTGGTTACAGAAGGCGCAGTGAGATGGTGGGTACAGGGAAATTCTCTCTCGACGCGTCGGTGATTGTATACGTCGTATAGATATGGGTATGTACTTACCGTGTGATGAACTGTGGACCCATCAACAGCCCCCTCCCCTCCCTATGGTTGAACCGAGTGTATTTTTGCGTACATTAATAACACTACACAACAAACTGAGATTTTTTGGAAACCGCATGAAGGAAAATAGATGATTCTTAATGTATTTTTCACGCTGAATTCAAATATGATATTAAAAATGCTGAGTTAGCTAATCATTTTTTACGTTTGCTGGGAAATTTAATAGTGTATTATGAGAAATTGTTCTATTTTATGTGGCGACACTGATGTTGTATTAAACTGATATTACCGATAAGCTTCGTCTTCGACGGTACTGAATAGAAAACTTCCGTGTTGTTCTCTGTCCGTCTGTGTTCCGTAAGTATTTTATTCCAATTCAACAACGAACGTTGTGATTATCATGAATACTCATGCATTGAATACATATTCATCAAATTTATTGTCGGAACACATTTATCTAGTTCACTTACATTTCGTAAAAGAAACAATAAACTGTAATACCGGAATGAAAAGGCGTTATTTTTTCACTGAAGAGATCGCCTTCCTCAAAACTGTTGTTCCATCACTTCATCGTTAATGATAAAATCTTAGAATCAGTTGAAACTGTTTAGATCGTCTCGATATCAAAACGTCAAAACACACGTTCACACGCGTCACTGTGTTGGCGAGTTTGTTTTGTGATACATGCAGTGTGGCCACATTCACTAATATTTCTAACACGTGAGGGAAATTACGGGAAATAATTCAGAATGAATTTACGAGAAAAGGAGAGCTAATTAAGAAAAACAAAAAGCGGCATTGAATTCAGCGTGAAAAATACTTCTAGAATCGGCTACTCTCGTTCTTGCGGTTTTTTGGCTGTTGGGTAGTGTAATTGGAATACAAATTGCATCAGACTCTTGGTCTTGGAAATGGTAGACAGGCGTCGTATATGGATAGGCACTTGGGTAGGTACTTATCGTGTGATGAAGAGTGGACCCGTTTACTGCCCCCCTCCCCTCCCTCACGCTTGATTCGAATTTATTTTTGTAACTTTCATCTCTCTCAAAGTATAGGTTACTAGTTGTGTTGTACATGGGATACTTACGGCGTGGATATGTCAGTATAGGTAAATGGGTAAGTTAGAAAAAGGTTCACAACCCAGACTCCGGGGAAACTACAATCCAGAGTGTCCCTCGTCTTCCCCCTTGATCCAGATGTCCAGGTTCGTGATTGAAATCGACTGGTTGTGTCGTATACTTACCGTATGATGATGATAGTATGCAGATAAATGGGTATGTTAGAAAGAGGTCCGTTTCCCAGACTCTAGGGAAACTACAATTCAGAGTGCCCCTCCCTCCCCCTCCTCATCCCCCTTGTTGAGTCGGTTCAGATTTTCACGCTCCGCGGTTGAAGCGAGCATACTTTTGTATATATAATTGCCAGCCATGACCCAGACCCCTCTTCTCCCCATTATCCACACAATCCAGTTTCCCACACATGGTGGAGCCTGTATTTTTGTATATAATAATAATAATTGGAATATGGAATATATATAACACATGGTGGCTACAGGGAGAAAGGGAATATTTACCTACGCCTCTGTCCCGAAGGTACCACAACCCAGCCCCCCTCTCCCTCTCCTCATCATACCAACACTCGAAAAGAGGTCGTTTCACGAATCGAAGTATTAGGAGAGTATGGATTATTCGCAGGTCTTTCTTTCCTACCAAACTTTAGATGAGTCATCAAAAAAAAAATTATTAAATATCGAAATTCCAGACAGGTCTAAACTTGTCGCGCTCTTATCAGGAAGATATTTTCGCACGTTGCGACGACTGAGTCGTCGGTGGCTGTACAGAAAAAATATGCTTCCCCTTGAGTTTGGGCTTTCAATTCCTAGAAACAAGTGAGATAAAATTCCTTTGATATATGCCGCCTATTGATAAAAATTCTAAAAAATTCGCCACAAATTGCTGACAAAGCTATGCTCCCACAATATTCTATCCCATATACCCTGTACATTCCAGTAATCTAGAACATTCTACCCCAGTACCCTAATGAGTTAGATAAAGGTAGAGTTAGTTTTTCCAATGTGTTAGAGAGTGATAGAAATATGCGATTGTGAATATGAAATAATATAGATAACGTTCCCTTGAGTTTGGGCTTTGAATTCCTGGAAAAAAATGCGATAAAATTCCTTGGGTATACCATTGTTTATTGAAAAAGACAATCAATTCCCACGGTTTGATAAAGTATATGATGTAATAATAACAATCATTCTCGTATACCCTGTACATTTTCAATGTTATAGAAAATTCCATCCCATTCACCCTAATGAGTTAGACAAAGATGAAAATAGTTTTCCAAAGCATTAGAGTGAGATAGAGATATGCAAAATCCTATATAAGCGCACATTTTACCCTAAATTTTCACTCATGATCCAGCTTTTGTCTGCGTTACTTGTGACTTACTCAGTCTGATCTCGCGATTTTTGAGAAATATTCTCCGTTTCGAACTTATAATTTTCACAGTTGTGTATCAATTTGAACTTAGTTTTTCTCTCAGAGTATCGAACTCGAATTTTGTTCCGTTTGAAAAAGAGAAATAATTTTTTCCATTCTATTTCCGAAATAGTTTTCGAATTTCCGAATTTCGATTCGAATTTTTCTTTTTTATTCGAGACTTCAATACCCGATACATCTACAGAAATGGTAAGTAATTTTTTATTCTTTATTTTATTCCAATTCGAATTTCCCCGATAAAAATTTTCGTAATCGATGGTGCGCTCGCGTGTGTTAAATTTTTCCCCGTTTGAAAATAATCGGTTCGCACAGTCAACCCAGTGAAACCAAAAATGTGGACATAAGGGAGGGGGTCAGGATTGGAAAGTATTTGAAATTCGTACCACTCTTCTCAAAACCCAATCCTTAATCCAATTCCTCGATTTCACGTTCGAAATAAAACACATGTGTTAGTCGTGTCATGAATAAATTATATTAGGGCATTGCATCAGGTGCTATATCTAATGCGACAAACTGAACGATCAGAAATATTTCATAAGGCGTCGGATGGTATTCTGGACGTATATAGAATGTTCTTTCACCATCCCTCGTATAGAGGACAATGTGCACTGAAACAAAAGAAAACAAAACAAAAATAAATAATAAATAAAAGTATCAGTTCTGATGATTAATCGTATACGTATCCGCTTTCTAGGCTGGTGAAAAACGAGGAAGTGACATTCCATCGGAACCTCCAACTAAAATAATTCGATTGCCAGAAAACGACCCCGACGACCAATTATTGCTCGAGCTTATGCAAGACTTAGAGTCAAGAGGAGTAATTCCGGTCAATGTTGTAAGTGTGGTTAATACGTCTATGATGGAGAGGAGGAATTTAGTATGATTGTATTTATAAAATTTTTCTCATTTGTTAAGGCACTACAACCAATACCCGAACCTGAACGCGAACCGGAAAGCGTACCTGTGCGTTCCGAACCCGAACCCACCCCCGGCCCATCGTCATCATCTGACATCACTCATGCTGCAGAACTTGGAAATGAGGAGCCGGCAAACGTCAACGTACGTATTTTTCCCCCTTCTTTTTGCGATATCCGTTATATTTAATGTTGCTGCTCTTCGAGTCTACGCAAAGTATAAAATTTTTATAGGACCCCTTCAAATGCGACATGTGCGACCGATCATTCACCACTCGGCGTGCCCAGTTGGCACATTTAAAATCAAATTTACATCTACACAATATGCGATCTAGGGCTGCGATTGTTCCATGCGATGACGTAGCTGTTCAAGTTCTCGAGACTGCCTTTCGTAGCAGGGTTTTAACCCTATTCCTATCTATCGAAAATTTCTCCGGTACAATTTTGGAGTATCTGGAAAAAGTACGCAACTGCCTGACCGAGAACATCGTAAAACAGTTAACCATCATGGAAGCCGCTAAAATTAATTTAATCCTGAAATGCGTCTTCAGCAAACCATTAAATCCAGACGACATTCTAGACGCGAATTTGAAGACACCAAACGTTATATTTTTTAAAAATGATAGCCCGCAATCTATCAAAGAAAAAATTGATTCGCTGTTTGAAAAAATTGTGAAGGAATTCGACTCTATTTCAATGAAGGGGTCAGGGTTCCAACTAAAGGAGATAGAAGGGTTAGCCGTCGCGTTAAATAAGTACGTTCCGCTAAAAACGGGCATATTTATCGACTTGCCGACTAAATTGAAAAATTCCAAGCACCTAATTAACGTGCAAAATACAGACAATCGTTGTTTCTGGTATTGTTTATTCGCTCGCTTTATTCCACAACATGCAGAGAGACCTAGCAAATACGAGGGTATCGAGGAAAGGGTAAAGACCGAACACGGTATTACCTTTAATTTCAACGGCGTTAATTTCCCCACTACCCCCTCCGACATTGATCATTTCGAAAGGTTGAACGAAAGAGTGTCCATAAATGTATTCGGATACGAGAAGAATCGATTATATCCGATAAAAGTGTGTAATGTGGAAAAGGAACTTCATTATGACCTATTGTACATCACTGACCAAGATGAAGACAGTAGTCATTTCGCGTACATTACTAATTTTAATAGTCTCGTGAGGCCCCAACTAACGAAACACCATGAATTTATCGAAGTATGCAAGCGATGTCTATCTCATTTCCGCGGTGAAAACAGGGTAGAGAAATTGGTGGAACACAGAAGCTTTTGTAACAGAGATACAGTTAAGGACCCTGCCATGTATGTTTTTCCCCCAAAGGGGTCGAAAATGAAATTTGAAAAGTACAATCTGCGACAAAAGACGGAATTTTTGTGCTTCGCCGATTTCGAGACCATGTTAAAGCCAGTCAACGATCCCAATCCGACAAAATATACGAAAAAAGTCGAGGAACATATCCCCATTACCTACGCATACATCATTGTCGATTCAGACGGCAATTTATTTCATCGCGAAGTCTATACCGGCCCCGACGCGGGTAAAGTGTTCATAAGGTCAGTGTCTCAGCAAGCCCTTGAGATTGAAAAGCTACTGAATAGGTTTCCCAATGTACCTCAACTAACTGCGGAGGAACGAAACAATTTCAAATCGGCTACTCGATGTTGGATTTGCTCGAAGGAATTTAAGGAAGGGGACGTTCGAGTGATAGATCATTGTCACCTCACTGGCAAGTACCGCGGTGCCGCCCATCAGAACCCATGTAACACACAAAATAAGAGGGAAAAGAAACTGAACATCTTTTTCCACAACATGAGTCGGTACGATGGTCATATTCTGGCTCTCGCCTCAGACTTGGATGATAAACCTATAAAGGTAGTGCCTTCCACCGAAGAGGTATACGTTAGTTTTTCCAAGAATATTAGCGACGATTTTTCAATTCAATTTCTCGACTCTTATCGATTCCTCCCTGCCTCCCTTCGTGTGTTGGTGGATACGATGCGTACGAGCGACCTACGGTTGACTCGTCAAGCTTTTCCCAACGACATCCAATTCAATTATGCGAAGCAGAAAAACTACTTTCCCTATAATTATCTCACTTCCGAAGAGAAATTATCCGAAACCCGTCTCCCACCCCGCAAAGCATTCTATTCCAACCTCCAAGATTCTACCATTCCGAAGAGAAATTATCCGAAACCCGTCTCCCACCCCGCAAAGCATTCTATTCCAACCTCCAAGATTCTACCATCTCTGAAGCTGAGTACGAGTTTGCCCTCTCTGCCTGGAGCGTCTTTGGATGCGACTCCCTCAAATCCTATTGTGAAACGTACTGTTTAATCGATTGCCTACTCTTAGCCGATGTTTTCCTGAAATTCAGAGACGAATGTTACGAAAAATTCCAGATCGACGTATCCAAATGTCTTACCCTCCCCGCTTACACTCTCCAATGCTTCCTCTATACCTCCAGAGTGGAATTAGACCTTTTATCCTCTGCGAAAAAATACCTATTTTTCCAGAAATCCATTCGAGGGGGGCTCGTAAATACAGTTCAGAGATTATCCGTTGCTAATACCTCCCTTATCCCCGAAACCTACGACCCTACTAAAGAAACCAATTCCATTCTATTCCTCGACTGTGTCAACCTGTACGGTCATTGTATGGCTGACTATCCACTACCACATTCGGAGTTTCACTGGGTCAAGGACATTGGTCAGTTCACACCCGAAGTGATCATGTCGTTGAATCCGGAAGGGGAGGAGGGATTCTATTTCGAAGTCGACATCGAGTACCCGACCGAAATTCACGACAAATTTGCCGATTTCCCCCTCTTGGCCGAAAATAAGCGTCCACCAGGGGGAAAGGTAAATAAACTAATTAGCGACTTGGAACCGAAACGGAACTATATTCTTCATTACAGACTTTTACAATTCTGCCTGGAGGAAGGAATGCGGATGACAAAGATACATCGCGTCCTTCGCTTTAGACAGGAGAAATTTTTACAACCCTACGTACAACAACTTATCGAACTAAGGAAACAGTCGACGACGGATTTCCAGAAAAGTCTCTGGAAATTCCTCACAAACTCTTTATACGGGAAACTACTGATGAACCTACTAAAACAAATTAACTTTGAACTGACAAGTAACGAAAGAAAAGCTGAAAAACTCATCCGCGATCCGTTTTTCAAAAATTCTGTAGTATTTACCGACAGTCTCGTAGGCATTCATCGTTACAAGAAAAAGAGAAGTGTTAAATAACCCCTCCCACATAGGTGCAGCCATCTTGGACTTGTCTAAACTCGTAATGTTCAAATTTTATTACCGAACGCTAAAACGGGAAATCTTCAACGATTACAACTTAAACTTTATCTATGGCGATACCGATTCGATCATTTTAAGTATCAATATCGACGACCCGACATCGAAGTTTATCGAATACAAACACTACTTTGACAATAGCGATTATCCACAAACAGATCCACGATACGACCCAACAAACCGTAAACTACCAGGGAAATTTAAAAACGAGGTCATTGGGAAAACTATTTCTCGATTCGTATCCATCTGCCCAAAAGTATACGCGATGGAACTTGCGGGTGAAGCAGACACTAGCGCGTTATCGTACAAGAAGAAGGCCAAGGGAGTGACAGCCCCTGCACTGAAGACTGTAAATTTCGATAATTATTTAGATTGCTTGTTGTCTGATACGTCTATTCGCAAACCCCAACACATGATTCGAACGCAGAAACATAAACTATATACTCAGGAAATTGAAAAGACTGTATTGGCACTTACAGGTGATAAAAGAGTCTTCTATGGCTGTCCTCCAATAAATTCGCTCCCGTACGGTCACTATTCTCTAGGTGAAAGACACAATGACAAATCTGACGACGAATCTGACGACGAATAAGTTTGAATATTTAGCTCGTATACTCCTTGGGGTGTGTTGGGAAAATTATTTATTCATATTTTTTTAGTATAAACGTGTACCAACGCACTCTTTCCCCTTGGATCTGATCCCGAGATACAAGGCTTATATTTGAGTGTAATACCAAGATGGTCGTGTTTTCACGGCGCCCCAAATTTATTTATTTTTAATTTTTTATACGGACGACCGCACATCTTGAAGATTATCAGAGTATGTGCCCCCTTGGGATAGCTGGCCTGTTGGGTATTCAAGTAAGTCCAAGCTTGAAAACTCGAACAGGAAGCACTTTTTTTTTTCAGAGATTTCTACACTGGACACCTCTGTGCCTTGTGGTCGTACCCAATCACATGGTTCAAGTCCAGCGCCCCAGATTGCAGTACTAACAGGTCAAAAACCGATGATCGAGTTAGTACCCAGTGTAGAGATCTATTACTCCCACACTGCTCTGATAATTAATGGACTGCATTGTTGAAAGGTTAGATTGTGGATCCCCTATAGTAATCGAGCAACAATTGCAGAAGGTAGTATACGAGCATAGGTAATTTGTAAATTTGTACGCCCTTTTTGGCGGAACCAGGGGCGATAGAAATATGGGATCCATCCTTCCAGACGTTCGACCACACTAAATTCAAAATTAAACACCACTCTGTCCTTAGGCACACCTCCCCCTTTTTCATGTTCTGTATGCAAGTAGCTAACAACGATAATGTAATTATTCCAGGGAAGAAAGAGACTCTTAAAATTAATTCGACGAATGACCCAAAAGGAAAAATTTGAAAAAACTCCCGCAATGAATTACCCGAAAAAGCGAATAACCCCGAGACGTGTATGATACCTAGTGGTAAGAAGTACAAACCACGACGAATGAGAGAATTTTGCTTCTTTTTTGAGGAGAGTTGGCATATCAAATACATTGCCAAGGTTCATAAAACGAAGAATTATGAAAAAGTCACTTCCATAATGACCGTAGATCAACTGTTTTGAAATCACTCGCGATAAACCATACGAACGAAAGCAATTTTGAAAAATCGCGGGAAAAAAGAGTAGGTACTTACAGCCAATATGGTAGGTGGTTGTGGCATTGTCTGGCCATGGACATTCGTCCCCTACTAAAATTGGGTAATCAGGCAGGTTCTGAAAAATACAAAAAAATGTAATTTATTAGTCGCATGTATATAAAAATTATTTCTTATTGGTTATAGGTACATATTTTCTATCGTATATTACATATCCGAAAAAATACCTATATCGTTGTATTTTAATTACTATTCGATGTACATCGTATTATTATGTATTTCACCGTCTATATATGCTATATTTATGCTAAGTTTCCAACAAAATATTGGAAATGTACCGAAAGTGTTGTAAAAAATGAAATAAAAATTGTTACTTACATTGTTATTATTGTTGTTGTTCATTTTGTGAAACCGAAAAATCGAATGAAAATTCGTGACTTTCGAGACCTAAAATTACTTTTTATCGCCAAGAAAAATTCCGTAGCTCCGTAGCTGCAATTCGTGAAGTGACTCGAGGATTCAGATCGATGTTAAAAGTTACCATCGGATTTGGTTTTATCAGTTTCCATTGCGTAGGGATAACTGCAAAGTCAGCTAAAATGGTCTAGTTCCCAAAACAATCGGGAATCGGCAATGTCAAAGACAAGGAGAGATGGCGATTTCTTTCCGTTTATCGCTGGTTGAATGTAGGAAACTGAGTTCCGAGTAAGGAGCGATAGACAAATTCCAAAGAGTAGAGCGTAGGCGAGCTGTCCAAAAGAGTGGTGAGTGAGCGGTAAAAAGGGAGCATAGTGAAAAATCGAGCGTGAGCGAGCGGTGAAAAAAATAAAACTCGAGCCTGGGTGAGCGGTTTAAAAAATGTATTTTAATGTAAAATGTACAAATACGAATTATATGTACAGGTATAGGTAGGCACATCTTAATATAGGTGCTTTTGAATATAAAATTCTCTTATGAGATAACAATGTTTGAGGGCGCAACATTTATCGTACGTACTGTGATATGTACAGTATATGTACTTTAAAATTGGTTCGAATTTGGCGGCAAGCTTATCAAAATTGGGAGAATCGTGCTCCAATTCTATATCGAGTATGGAGACGGCAGATTTCAGGTCTGACGACAATGCAGACTGAAGAAAACGTCGCTTTTGTTGGCTTTTCACGTAAATGATGACGTCATCAGCCAAGGTAAAGATGTCTCTAAGAATCGAGGGTAATGCGTCGTAGGGTGTGTCTCCAAAATTCCAATCTGGAACTTTTAGGTGTCGAGTACAAAACTTGACGTTGTACTTCTCGTCGGCAGATAGATGAGTAATAGGATAAGGCGCGGAAATGAGGAAATCTCGGCTTTGTGAACAATTCAAATCAATATACGCCAGTTCCTTTACCACAATTTGCTTATTTACACCGATAAAATAGTTGAAATCGAGGAACAGCGTGATTTCTGAAGCCATATTTGCAGTACAAAAAGTAACGCGCAGAAATTGTCAACTTTCGACACAAATACGCGAATTAAGAGAGAGCGCTTAGAATAACATGTAACCTCCACGTTTAAAATTTGAGTAATAATAAGTTTTAACATCGTGGACGTTCTTTTGTAGATACTCTAGACCGAGTACTTTTACTTCGATAAAGATTTGACGACATAGAGATGCATCCATACCACTGGTTTTGACTGCGATGTTGTTCAGTTGTGGTAATGTTTCAGCTTTGAGTGGAGATACAGTATGTTTCGTCATTGGCGTGAGCGGATTGGACACGAAATAATGAACGAGTTGCGTTCCGATGTATTTAGCTAGTGGACAGTACTTTTGCAAAATATCCAGTTGATTGGACACCAGTTCGTACATGTCGATGAGGAAGTTGTAAATAGTGGAAGTCAGTTCGATGACTTTGTCGCCTCCTTTTGTAGCCACGAGTTTTGAGTTATCTTCCGTAAATGCCAGAGTATATTCCCCCACCTTGAAGCGAAGAAATTCGGCTAGCTCGGTGTCAATATCGGAAGCATTGTTATTACCGACAGTGTTGAACATTTTGAGAATGTAGTTTCGGTGCTTCTTGGTCAAATCGAACCACTCCGACACGGTGAGATCGAAAAATACATCCTCGAGGTATCCTTTAGCATCTAAAATCCGCACTATTGGCTCAAATTTACGTTCAATAAGCAATCCAGTTTCGACAAAATAACTAGGTATACCGCACGGAATTTGAAATTGTAATAAAAACATATTTCACCGATTTTACTTTTACTTTTAAACCAGGAAACAAACGACTATACAAAACTAGACGAACCACAAAACTGAGAAAATGGTGGAAATTTACATCAATATGTACTTTTTACTCAAAGAGTTTAATAGTGGTGTCGGTGGTGGGGGAAATTAATTTTATTTTTCTTCATTTTTGGGCTTTCTGATACAGCGACTTTGAATCGAGTCTGATACATTTTTTCTCTGTGTTTGGGATGAAGAACGGGTGACAAGATTATTTCTAATAGTTTGATTTTCTTCTGGAATCTTCTAGAATCCCGGGCAATCCTTTCCCAAGGTCCCTTACGAGCCATGCGATAGGCATAACTCCAAACAACCATCGGGTGAATTGTTACCTTTTCCGCAAAATGAACTCGTTTCATCGTTACAAAATAACGTCTGCTTTCAATGAGCGAGCTATAGAAACTGTGAAAATGGGAAATTTTACTGTATTATATCGTTTTTATCGATGTACGAATTGTGTGAACTTGGAAACCCCAACCAGCGTACGAGATAGCGATTTCCAACCTTTTTTAATAATTTTTTCAACTAAGTAGTGATCTGGATAGAGTGTACGACTTAATTCTGTTTCGTAAAAAGTTCCTAATATAGGCTGGTTCTGAATATCGATGAGAGAATATGTAACAGGTTTGGTATAATGTATTTTGGCAATTTTGTATATTTCGGTAGACCAAGAGCGGTGATAACTTTTATCAAATACGCCCCGATGACAGGAAATGCGCACTGAATCACCGACTTCAAATTTGGGTATAGAGGAGACGTCTCGAGCTGTATTTTTTCTAATATTTTGCAACACTTGATTCTGGTTGGACTGATTCACTTCAATAGGTGCGTATCCGATTGTTCTATGTCTTCGTTCGTTATAAATTTTTAGGCATTTGGGTAACAGATTGATCCATTGATATTTCCCAAGCAAAGCACACTGCATATAAATTATGCGTTTTAGCGAGCGGTTAGCTCTCTCTATAATTGGACTGTGAACTACTGAATGAGTACTGTAATGATTTATGTTGTACTTATCGAAGACCTTGCGACAATGGGAATTGTAAAATTCAGTTCCTTCGTCGGTATGCAAGAGGGGGCGGGAGCCGGGAGGAAGGTTGACTTTTGCAAAGATTTTGTCTAATGCCCGGGCCACTTCGACCCCCTTTTTCGATTTCAGGGGAATAGCGTATAGATATTTCTAGAAACAATTTATAAATGTCAAAAGATATTTGTAACCTCTGTTTAGCCTAGAGTATGGAATAAATTCGCATAGATCAGCGGCGAATAAGTCATAGATACCCTTAATTTCGACACGCCTACGTAAATAATTTTTTCTAGCCGGCTTATACAATTCCCCGATAATTTTGGCTTTTATAGACTCCATTTTGAAAGGAATAATGAACAAGTAGAGTGAAATATGAGCTATTTATACTCAATCGATTATTCCCAATTCGGAGAGTTCGCTGAGAATACTCTGTATCTCGTGAATAATTTGTGGACTATCATTACCCGCTTCCATCTCTCCCATCAACAACTGTAAACGATAAACTAGTTCATTGACATTATCGTAATAACTGATAAGATAGGGCGAATTTGGTGGAGCCGGGGTTTTCAGTCTCTCACCAATTATGTCAACATTTTTCCTTTTTGCCTTCGACTTTGTCTTCGAGCTAACTCCCCGACCTATTTTAGTCTTTTTGTACGGAGCATCAAAGAAGAAATTGTCTTCATTATCACTGTCCTCGGTTTTCATAATGTTCTTAATAAAAGTAACCTTTTTCCCGCGAGTTGGGATCCCCGACGCTTTATCGAATAATTTATCGCGGGCATTGCGAAGAATTTCTCGATAGGTGGATAAATCTTTTTTCGTATACGACCCAGAAATGGGTACATCGCGGCATGTTAATAAGGTCTCTAATCCCGGAGACCTGGGATAATCAACGCCTTTGAATGTGAATGAGAGATCACCAACAATAACTGGGTAATTGCCTATAAAAAATTGTTTTTGCTCCGAGTCATACCTCAACCCAAAATATGGGTTATTCAAAGGAGGGAGTTTCGAGTCTGTTGCGATATTCGGTGGGGGGATATGAGGCGTTTCGGGTACAGAGTGCGAAACATTTTTCTGTAGCTTCTCCAAAGTGTCGGTTAATGGTTCAAAATTTTCTCGTAGCTGTTTATATTTCTCCGTACGCAGGTTGGATAGTTCGATATATTTTTTCTTAACATCTCTCGCTAAATTCACTAGTTTTTTGGTTTGGGAAATTTCTTCGTCTATTGAGGCCATATTTATCAACGTAGAAAACAGACGTCTACTTGGAATCAAATTTCAAATACTGATGTAACCCTTTTCTAAGTTTCCCGCTTTTTATATCGCTTTGAAGATCGATGGTTATGAATCCGTAAGGTTCCTTCCAGCAGAGGGCGCATGCTTCGTAAAACTGATTAGGAGTAATATCGGAACTCAGGTGATCTTTATATAGTAACTCTTGGCTGGATCTATCCATTTTAAAGCAAATGATAAAATTGGCATTCGAACGAATGAGTTGTTTGCTGACCCTGGCATATGATTGGACCAGAAGAAAGACTGAGGAGTGGGCGTGCCGAGAGGTTGTAAAATATAATCTCAGTAAGGCATTGAACTCATTTGAAGACGAAATATCGTCAAATATGACTATAGTGTCCGGTTTTAGTTTATTCGGTGGCGGTACATCTTCCCAAGAATCGTAAGTTTGGAACCCAATTTCCGGTACTAGATCGAATACTTTTTTCAAATTGAGGTATTTCGCTTGGTGAAGCGATTTACTAATTAAAATGACGTGCTTGTAACGAAGACCGTTTCTATGTAATAACATTTCTATCAGAATATTTGTTTTCCCAGAATTGGATTTACCCACCAACAGACCTTGAATGTAAGATGGGAAGAGGATGCTGTGAACATCTCTCGTATCTTTATTTTCATCCAATACGGTACAACTGATTGGTAATTTTGTTTTTTGCTCGACAATGGTAATTGAAGACATTTTCGTAGGCTGGTAAAAGTATAAATACCGGGAAATTCATCTCGCGAGCTTATTTATACTGAAATGTTGGTACCGAATGGTCGTCTCTCGGATACTAGACTCAGAGTTCGTAAACGAGGTAGCGGAATTATCAATAAAGCGATCGATCTTCTACCTTTTCCCTTACATTTTCCCACGTTTAATTATCTCGGACCAGGTGAGACACTGAGTTGCATTCCTCGATAGTAAACAATAGTAAATAGCGAACGCGACTCTCATATTTTTCTTCTTCTTCTTATAGGTACGCCTCTCGAAAGAAACTTGAGAAATAACGTTCCCCCGATAAACCCGCTCGATTCTTACGCCAAGGAACACGATATAAGATATAGTCAGACCACTGACGATAAGGAAAGAGCCGAGGCCGACGAAATACTCAAGGAACAGGCCTGGAAACGTGTTCTCGCAAAAGATTCTTCGCCTAAAGAGAAGCTAGCCGCTTGGGTGACTGTGAACGCGATGAAATTAAAAAAGAAATTATCCGGGGGCCGTATCGGAAGATCAAAAAAGAACGGATCGAAGAGAGGTGGTGGACTCACCTTTGGTCAAGTCTTATTCAAGGCTAGAAAGAGTGTCAAAAATTCTGCAGATATTCCATCGGCCGTTAAACATTCTTTAGTCGCCGTCAAACGACATAAATTGAAGTCAAAACGTCTGCCGAGAGTCATTCCTATTCCAAAGACAGGATCGGGTATCAGCATAGCCCCAATTCTGTCGGCTGTATCTCTGGCAAAGAAAGTTTTTAATGGTATATCCAGTATTGTAGCTGGAGTTCAAACGATTAAAGCGGTCCGTGACAAGTTCAGATCATCGCCTAGTGCTGCCCCTGAACATAAAATTGGCAACGGTGTTTATTTGCGACCACACAAGTCTGGAAAAGGCTTAGCTTTATACCTGGAGCATTAGTTAGATATAAAATGGCTACGCGTCGTCAGCGTGATCGACTACCAATAAAATTACCTCCCAACTCTCATCCTTTGTACGATTACGAAATTGAACAACTCGCTAAGAAACTGAAACTGAAAAATTTTCGAGGGGTATATTGTCGAGATAGTCTTCCTAGCAAAATGAAGAAGCGGGAATGCGGAATTTGCAACCTGGACAGTGTAAACTCAAGTGGTACCCACTGGACCGCGTGGATACGATCTAATAATGTGGTATACTATTACGATCAGCTGGGGGATGTCTTGCCTCCACCACTACTGATGAAATACTTTGAAGGAAACGCAATCTATTACGACAGCTCCGGTAATCAGGAAATTGGAACTCAACATTGCGGACAACTGTGTCTCTTATTTTTGTATAGTCATAAAAATATATAATATTATAATCACACGTCACTCGTTCACAATCTGACAAAATGTCTTACCGCATTGACGTTTGTTCTCGATCCACTGATATTCATAACCAAATTTTCCCACCCATTCTGCTTAATCCGTCAAAAAAGTACGAAATCGCGTGTCTACGAGTATGGTCACTGAATTCCATTAATAACGTCAATCGATGGAACAACCGACTGTATTATTACGATAACGGAGATCCGATTTCGAAATTTCATACAATTCCGAATGGTTTCTACAGTTATGAAACGCTGGTTCAGCGTATTTTGGGAGAGTTCCCGGGAGAAAGATTAAAATTTGTTCTAGAACCGTCGGCGAACGAATGTACTATAATTACCAAGAATTTAAGACTCGAATTTGATCGCGAGGATAGCATCTTAAAACTGTTGGGTTTTCCCAATTGTAAGGAAGTATTTACTTTGAAAGAAGAAAACCAACCCGAAAGTTACCACAAGTCGTGTGGACCAGTAGATTTCACTCCCGTGCCAGTAGTATATTTAACCTGTAATCTGGTGACGCACAGTTTTAAAGATCATACACTTTGCAGATTACTTTATTCTTTCCCTGTCACAGTACCGAGACAGACGGTTTTTTCAGAAACTTCGTTACATCCAATCTATTTACCCCTTTCGGACACCCATCGCCATATATTCGACCTACACCTGAGATTAGAAGATAAGAATAATTGTTTAATCGATCTCGGTGGTCAGCCAATTGGCATTACGCTTCATATACGCGAAATAAAACCGTAAAAATGTCTTATCATTTCATTCTGAATGGGCCAACTAGCGAGCTAAATGTTAGCTTATACCCCCCTCTAACCCTCGATCCTGATAAGAAGTACGAGATTGCGTGTACCAGTTTCGCGACGTTCAATTCTATACATAACATTACCCCGTATAATAACCAGTTACATTTCCGCGATGATAAAGACGATAGTCTGAAGACTTTATTCCTTCACCCTGGCCAGTACACTGTCAAGTCTGTAATCAGCTATATAAACGGTTGGATTTCCGAAGATAAATTTAAATACATTTTTGACGAGGATATACAAAGGTACACGCTTCATACAAATAATTTAAAACTGTATTTCAACAAAGCATACAGCATTTTACCTTCTCTGGGTTTCAAACATGGATATAGTATACATAATTCTCATCATTCTGATAATTTTGATAATTCTCCTAACTCTTTTGATTCAAACTCGAAAATTGATACGTCAACTGATTCTCATACACGAACAACTCGCGCGGTTCCCACTACCCCTTCCACCAGTGTAGGCAATACTCAGAACCGTGAATTGACATCTGGTCGATACATAGCCTCTTCTCCACCCACTCTAGCATTTCCTAAAGAGGTGAACCTGTCTTGTAATTTGGTGGCGAGTAATTTCGTATATAAGAACGGGGTACCCTGTAAAATACTTCATTCGGAGACTGTACCTGTTGTACGCGAAAAGTTATTCAGAGCCAATATCAACACGCCGACCTACATACCTTTGGAATCTAATATCGAGAGGATAGACGAAATTATACTACGTCTCGAGGACGAACGCTCAAATTTGATCGAATTTGGTGAATATCACATTCGAAAAGTAACGATTCATATACGCGAAAGTCGATAATGTTTCTTTATAACATGTCGACTCAATCTCCAACCCTTCCCCCTAGCCCTGAAACGAATTCTTACTCTAATACTCGCTCGAGTGAGGGGGCAGCCTATAAAAAGAGAAAGCTAAACGAGAATCTGGTTAGTAGCGCTACAGTAGCCAGCAAATTAACACCCGAGAACAAGGTGTTTCTAAAATCTCTAGGTCGTACAGTTCGATAATTTATAACTGCAAAAGAAAAATGATTAACGAACAAACATTGGACGTTCTCCAACCAATCACCTCTGATACAGCGATTCAGCATCTCTCTTTGCAGACTTACAAACCGTTTAATAGTACTAGTGTAGGCTATAATGATGAAATTCGCATTTTTATCGCAAACAGACTCGTTGTCTGTGTTCCACATCACAGCTTCATCTATATTAGGGGGAAAATTGACAATGAATCTAATCTCGAACTGGACTATAACGCACTAGCATATCTATTTTCCTCCATTTCCTATGAACTTAATGGTACAGTAATCGATCGCACCACAAACGTTGGATTTACCTCTACTCTAAAATCCTACCTAACAAATTCGGTAGTCGATTCGAAATACACAACCTCACTGGGGTTCACCGACGAATACCCATACAATGCCACATTTAAAGATGGATGTCTGGAAGCTTACATTCCACTCAAGTATGTACTGAATCTAGCGGATGATTATCAAAAGGCGTTTTATAACTGCACACACCAGCTAATTTTGACTAGATCCAAAGACGATACGGATCTATTCTTCAAATTAAACTTTATTCCTGGAAGTGAGCAAATTCCAAAGTTCACCATCGAAGAAATTTCTTGGAAAATTAGCGAACTCCAGCTCTCTGACGCGGCGCGAATATATGCCATGAACCTCATCAAACACAACCAAGAAGTATATGTACCTTTCCGCGGATATGATTACTATTCAAAGCCTAACCTGCCTCAAACTGATACGCTATCTTGGGTCATCAAGAGTTCCAACACGTTGCTGAAACCTCGATTCATAATCTTTTGTTTTCAAACGGATCGCCGAAATAACTTGAAGGCTCGGGCCTCGAGATATGATGCTGTGGATTTAGAATCGTATCAACTATTTCTGAACGACGTACAGTATCCTTCACAAATGCCACACTTCAACTTTCAAAAGGGACAACGTGGCTTATTATACGAAATGTTTGCCAGCTTTTACTCAAACTACTTTCGTCAACCGTTTAAATGTCCGAGTATCGACGCTAGCGAATTTTATTCCAAAATACCGTGTATCGTGATTGATTGTTCACGACAATCCGAGACGCCCTTCAACCTTCAGCAAATAAATACGATGTTATCTAAAACGAGTCCATTGAATATTCGAGCAGAATTCCGTTTTCATAAGAATTTACCGGCAAACACGAACGCCCACGCAGTCATAATATACGATAAACTGTTTTCCTACGAAGTCTGTACTGGAAATGTGAAAACTATAATGTAATCTGTTGTATAATGTAAACAATTATCCGATAATAAAGCATATTTTTTAACAATCACTCTTATTATTTTACCTATGACGCGAATGCGATTACTCCAGCACAAGAAGATAAGAAAGCGACAAGTTCAAACCTGTCTGCCATTTCCAAGACCAAGAGTCTGATGCAATTTGTATTCCAATTATTAATGTATGCAAAAATACACTCGGTTCAACGTGAACGAGGGGATCCGAATCAACTTGGTAAGGGGAGGGGAGGGGGCTGCTGATGGGTCCACACTTCATCACACGGTAAGTACCTACCCATATACGACGTATACAATCACCAACGCATCGAGAGAGACGAAATTTTCTTCGAATACAGTACGCGGATTGCATACTCAAGGTTTGCAGGGGAACCAGGGCTTTTAGCATCGACTGTGACGTCACTCCATTTAAAAATACACAGGAGAACTGCGCCAGCCGCCCTATTTTTACTCTACTCACCTCAAAACTTTTTATTTTATTTCATTAAGCAACATGGATCCACACGCTGCGGAACTTCTCAAGAAAATATTTATTGAAGTGCTATTAACAATTATCAGATATGTAAGTACATACTAACTTTTAGAACGAAAACGACTTCGAGATGGTCGAGTATATTTACTGGTACTTGATGTGAAAACACTTTCTAATATACCGATTGCACCCTTTAATGGCGTGTTTTATTTAGCGAGTGAACTTATTGATTGTCGTTTGACCAAAAATGTTAATTAATAAGTTCACTCGCTGGGTGAGAATGTAATCGTTGGACTAGGGCTTTAAGAATAAGTCGATGGAAACATTATTGTTCCGCAGACATTTGTATACGTAACATATCATATGCATAATTATTTAATGATCGAATTGTCTATTTGTCAGACTAGATGCCTGTCGAGGTTGATGGAACGAGCCATCAGTCAGTCAAATAAATCGCAACAGCAGTAAGTCAAAAGTAGCAGCATGAAAGGAAAAACTGTCCACTCTTGGTTTTATTGCAGGCAATAAACTCTGCGATTGGATGGGCGCATTTGTTGGCGTGAATAGGGAGTGACGTCAGAGGTCAGAGACCTTTGGCTCGCACTTTGAGGTAGATAGAATGTGGGTCCACATACGCATATACAGCGATGTTTGTCTTGTGTAAGGCTAATACCGCAACTGCACGTGCGATAAAATTGCAGCGGTAAAAACGCCATGTGTGCACCGGCACTTATCTACTCCCCTGATGACGCTTCCATAAATAAATTATTATTTCTTAATGATGTAAGTAGATAGTACATCTAGCAACCTAGGTGCCCCTCAAAACTTTTTATTTTATTTCATTAAGCAACATGGATCCAGTGGCTCAAGAACTTCTAAGGAAAATTATCATAGAAGTGGTGATTGTCATAATGAGATATGTAAGTACATACTAACTTTTAGAACGAAAACGACTTCAAGATGGTGGAGTATATTTACTGGTACTTGATGTGAAAACACTTTCTAATATACAGATTGCACCCTTTAATGGCGTGTTTTATTTAGTGAGTGAACTTATTGATTGTCGTTTGACCAAAAATGTTAATTAATAAGTTCACTCGCTGGGTGAGAACGTAATCGTAGGACTAGGGCTTTAAGAATAAGTCGATGGAAACATTATTGTTCCGCAGACATTTGTATACGTAACATATTATATGCATAATTATTATTTAATGATCGAATTGTCTATTTGTCAGACTAAATGCCGGTCGAGGTTGATGGAACGAGCCGTCAGTCAGTCAAATAAATCGCAACAGCAGTAAGTCAAAAGTAGCAGCATGAAAGAAAAAACTGTCCACTCTTGGTTTTATTGCAGGCAATAAGCTCTGCGATTAGATGGGCGCATTTGTTGGCGTAAATAGGGAGTGACGTCAGAGGCCAGAGACCTTCGGCTCGCACTTTGGTCCTCATACACATATACAGCGATGTTTGTCTTGTGTAAGGCTAATACTGCAACTGCACGTGCGATACAATCGCAGCGCTAAAAACGCAATGTGTGCACCGGCACTTATCTACTCCCCTGATAACACTTCCGTAAATAAATTATTATTTCTTAATGATGTAAGTAGATAGTACATCTAGCAACCTAGGTGCACCTCAAAACTTTTTATTTTATTTCATTAAGCAACATGGATCCACACGCTGCGGAACTTCTCAAGAAAATATTTATTGAAGTGCTATTAACAATTATCAGATATGAAAGTACATACTAACTTTTAGAACGAAAACGACTTCGAGATGGTCGAGTATATTTACTGGTACTTGATGTGAAAACACTTTCTAATATACAGATTGCACCCTTTAATGGCGTGTTTTATTTAGCGAGTGAACTTATTGATTGTCGTTTGACCAAAAATGTTAATTAATAAGTTCACTCGCTGGGTGAGAACGTAATCATTGGACTAGGGCTTTAAGAATAAGTCGATGGAAACATTATTGTTCCGCAGACATTTGTATACGTAACATATCAGATGCATAATTATTTAATGATCGAATTGTCTATTTGTCAGACTAGATGCCTGTCGAGGATGATGGAACGAGCCGTCAGTCAGTCAAATAAATCGCAACAGCAGTAAATCAAAAGTAGCAGCATGAAAGGGAAAACTGTCCACTCTTGATTTTATTGCAGGCAATAAACTCTGCGATTGGATGGGCGCATTTGTTGGTGTAAATAGGGAGTGACTTCAGAGGCCAGAGACCTTCGGCTCGCACTTTGAGGTAGATAGAATGTGGGTCCACATACACATATACAGCGATGTTTGTCTTGTGTAAGGCTAATACTGCAACTGCACGTGCGATAAAATTGCAGCGGTAAAAACGCAATGTGTGCACTGGCACTTATTTACTCCCCTGATGACCCTTCTGTAAATAAATTATTATTTCTTAATGATGTAAGTAGATAGTACATCTAGCAACCTAGGTGCCCCTCAAAACTTTTTATTTTATTTCATTAAGCAACATGGATCCAGTGGCTCAAGAACTTATAAGGAAAATTATCATAGAAGTGGTGATTGTCATAATGAGATGTGTAAGTACATACTAACTTTTAGAACGAAAACGACTTCAAGATGGTGGAGTATATTTACTGGTACTTGATGTGAAAACACTTTCTAATATACAGATTGCACCCGTTAATGGCGTGTTTTATTTAGTGAGTGAACTTATTGATTGTCGTTTGACCAAAAATGTTAATTAATAAGTTCACTTGCTGGGTGAGAACGTAATCGTTGGACTAGGGCTTTAAGAATAAGTCGATGGAAACGTTATTGTTCCGCAGACATTTGTATACGTAACATATCATATGCATAATTATTTAATGATCGAATTGTCTATTTGTCAGACTAGATGCCTGTCGAGGTTGATGGAACGAGCCATCAGTCAGTCAAATAAATCGCAACAGCAGTAAGTCAAAAGTAGCAGCATGAAAGGAAAAACTGTCCACTCTTGGTTTTATTGCAGGCAATAAACTCTGCGATTGGATGGGCGCATTTGTTGGCGTGAATAGGGAGTGACGTCAGAGGTCAGAGACCTTTGGCTCGCACTTTGAGGTAGATAGAATGTGGGTCCACATACGCATATACAGCGATGTTTGTCTTGTGTAAGGCTAATACCGCAACTGCACGTGCGATAAAATTGCAGCGGTAAAAACGCCATGTGTGCACCGGCACTTATCTACTCCCCTGATGACGCTTCCATAAATAAATTATTATTTCTTAATGATGTAAGTAGATAGTACATCTAGCAACCTAGGTGCCCCTCAAAACTTTTTATTTTATTTCATTAAGCAACATGGATCCATCAGCTGAACTTCTAAAGAAGATTGTAATTGAAGTGGTCATCATAATAATCAGATATGTAAGTACATACTAACTTTTAGAACGAAAACGACTTCGAGACAGTCGAGTATATTTACTCGTACTTGATGTGAAAACACTTTCTAATATGCAGATTGCACCCTTTAATGGCGTGTTTTATTTAGCGAGTGAACTTATTGATTGTCGAGTGAACTTATTGATTGTCGTTTGACCAAAAATGTTAATTAATAAGTTCACTCGCTGGGTGAGAACGTAATCGTTGGACTAGGGCTATAAGAATAAGTCGATGGAAACATTATTGTTCCGCAGACATTTGTATACGTAACATATCAGATGCATAATTATTTAATGATCGAATTGTCTATTTGTCAGACTAGATGCCTGTCGAGGATGATGGAACGAGCCGTCAGTCAGTCAAATAAATCGCAACAGCAGTAAATCAAAAGTAGCAGCATGAAAGGGAAAACTGTCCACTCTTGATTTTATTGCAGGCAATAAACTCTGCGATTGGATGGGCGCATTTGTTGGTGTAAATAGGGAGTGACTTCAGAGGCCAGAGACCTTCGGCTCGCACTTTGAGGTAGATAGAATGTGGGTCCACATACACATATACAGCGATGTATGTCTTGCGTAAGGCTAATATTGCAACTGCAGGTGCAATAAAAACGCAATGTGTGCACCGGCACTTATCTACTCCCCTTATAACACTTCCGTAAATCAATTAGTATTTCTTAATGATGTAAGTAGATAGTACATCTAGCAACCTAGGTGCACCTCAAAACATTTTATTTTATTTCAGTAAGCAACATGGATCCACCAGCTGCTGAACTTCTAAGGAAAATTATAATAGAAGTGGTGATTGTCATAATGAGATATGTAAGTACATACTAACTTTTAGAACAAAAACAACTTCAAGATGGTGGAGTATATTTACTGGTACTTGATGTGAAAACACTTTCTAATATACAGATTGCACCCTTTAATGGCGTGTTTTATTTAGTGAGTGAACTTATTGATTGTCGTTTGACCAAAAATGTTAATTAATAAGTTCACTCGCTGGGTGAGAACGTAATCGTAGGACTAGGGCTTTAAGAATAAGTCGATGGAAACATTATTGTTCCGCAGACATTTGTATACGTAACATATCATATGCATAATTATTATTTAATGATCGAATTGTCTATTTGTCAGACTAAATGCCGGTCGAGGTTGATGGAACGAGCCGTCAGTCAGTCAAATAAATCGCAACAGCAGTAAGTCAAAAGTAGCAGCATGAAAGAAAAAACTGTCCACTCTTGGTTTTATTGCAGGCAATAAGCTCTGCGATTAGATGGGCGCATTTGTTGGCGAAAATAGGGAGTGACGTCAGAGGCCAGAGACCTTCGGCTCGCACTTTGGTCCTCATACACATATACAGCGATGTTTGTCTTGTGTAAGGCTAATACTGCAACTGCACGTGCGATAAAATCGCAGCGCTAAAAACGCAATGTGTGCACCGGCACTTATCTACTCCCCTGATAACACTTCCGTAAATAAATTATTATTTCTTAATGATGTAAGTAGATAGTACATCTAGCAACCTAGGTGCACCTCAAAACTTTTTATTTTATTTCATTAAGCAACATGGATCCACACGCTGCGGAACTTCTCAAGAAAATATTTATTGAAGTGCTATTAACAATTATCAGATATGTAAGTACATACTAACTTTTAGAACGAAAACGACTTCGAGATGGTCGAGTATATTTACTGGTACTTGATGTGAAAACACTTTCTAATATACAGATTGCACCCTTTAATGGCGTGTTTTATTTAGCGAGTGAACTTATTGATTGTCGTTTGACCAAAAATGTTAATTAATAAGTTCACTCGCTGGGTGAGAACGTAATCGTTGGACTAGGGCTTTAAGAATAAGTCGATGGAAACATTATTGTTCCGCAGACATTTGTATACGTAACATATCAGATGCATAATTATTTAATGATCGAATTGTCTATTTGTCAGACTAGATGCCTGTCGAGGATGATGGAACGAGCCGTCAGTCAGTCAAATAAATCGCAACAGCAGTAAATCAAAAGTAGCAGCATGAAAGGGAAAACTGTCCACTCTTGATTTTATTGCAGGCAATAAACTCTGCGATTGGATGGGCGCAAGAGGCCAGAGACCTTCGGCTCGCACTTTGAGGTAGATAGAATGTGGGTCCACATACACATATACAGCGATGTTTGTCTTGTGTAAGGCTAATACTGCAACTGCACGTGCGATAAAATTGCAGCGGTAAAAACGCAATGTGTGCACTGGCACTTATTTACTCCCCTGATGACCCTTCTGTAAATAAATTATTATTTCTTAATGATGTAAGTAGATAGTACATCTAGCAACCTAGGTGCCCCTCAAAACTTTTTATTTTATTTCATTAAGCAACATGGATCCAGTGGCTCAAGAACTTATAAGGAAAATTATCATAGAAGTGGTGATTGTCATAATGAGATATGTAAGTACATACTAACTTTTAGAACGAAAACGACTTCAAGATGGTGGAGTATATTTACTGGTACTTGATGTGAAAACACTTTCTAATATACAGATTGCACCCGTTAATGGCGTGTTTTATTTAGTGAGTGAACTTATTGATTGTCGTTTGACCAAAAATGTTAATTAATAAGTTCACTTGCTGGGTGAGAACGTAATCGTTGGACTAGGGCTTTAAGAATAAGTCGATGGAAACGTTATTGAACCGCAGACATTTGTATACGTAACATATCATATGCATAATTATTTAATGATCGAATTGTCTATTTGTCAGACTAGATGCCTGTCGAGGTTGATGGAACGAGCCATCAGTCAGTCAAATAAATCGCAACAGCAGTAAGTCAAAAGTAGCAGCATGAAAGGAAAAACTGTCCACTCTTGGTTTTATTGCAGGCAATAAACTCTGCGATTGGATGGGCGCATTTGTTGGCGTGAATAGGGAGTGACGTCAGAGGTCAGAGACCTTTGGCTCGCACTTTGAGGTAGATAGAATGTGGGTCCACATACGCATATACAGCGATGCTTGTCTTGTGTCAGGCTAATACCGCAACTGCACGTGCGATAAAATTGCAGCGGTAAAAACGCCATGTGTGCACCGGCACTTATCTACTCCCCTGATGACGCTTCCATAAATAAATTATTATTTCTTAATGATGTAAGTAGATAGTACATCTAGCAACCTAGGTGCCCCTCAAAACTTTTTATTTTATTTCATTAAGCAACATGGATCCAGTGGCTCAAGAACTTCTAAGGAAAATTATCATAGAAGTGGTGATTGTCATAATGAGATATGTAAGTACATACTAACTTTTAGAACGAAAACGACTTCAAGATGGTGGAGTATATTTACTGGTACTTGATGTGAAAACACTTTCTAATATACAGATTGCACCCTTTAATGGCGTGTTTTATTTAGTGAGTGAACTTATTGATTGTCGTTTGACCAAAAATGTTAATTAATAAGTTCACTCGCTGGGTGAGAACGTAATCGTAGGACTAGGGCTTTAAGAATAAGTCGATGGAAACATTATTGTTCCGCAGACATTTGTATACGTAACATATTATATGCATAATTATTATTTAATGATCGAATTGTCTATTTGTCAGACTAAATGCCGGTCGAGGTTGATGGAACGAGCCGTCAGTCAGTCAAATAAATCGCAACAGCAGTAAGTCAAAAGTAGCAGCATGAAAGAAAAAACTGTCCACTCTTGGTTTTATTGCAGGCAATAAGCTCTGCGATTAGATGGGCGCATTTGTTGGCGTAAATAGGGAGTGACGTCAGAGGCCAGAGACCTTCGGCTCGCACTTTGGTCCTCATACACATATACAGCGATGTTTGTCTTGTGTAAGGCTAATACTGCAACTGCACGTGCGATACAATCGCAGCGCTAAAAACGCAATGTGTGCACCGGCACTTATCTACTCCCCTGATAACACTTCCGTAAATAAATTATTATTTCTTAATGATGTAAGTAGATAGTACATCTAGCAACCTAGGTGCACCTCAAAACTTTTTATTTTATTTCATTAAGCAACATGGATCCACACGCTGCGGAACTTCTCAAGAAAATATTTATTGAAGTGCTATTAACAATTATCAGATATGAAAGTACATACTAACTTTTAGAACGAAAACGACTTCGAGATGGTCGAGTATATTTACTGGTACTTGATGTGACAACACTTTCTAATATACAGATTGCACCCTTTAATGGCGTGTTTTATTTAGCGAGTGAACTTATTGATTGTCGTTTGACCAAAAATGTTAATTAATAAGTTCACTCGCTGGGTGAGAACGTAATCGTTGGACTAGGGCTTTAAGAATAAGTCGATGGAAACATTATTGTTCCGCAGACATTTGTATACGTAACATATCAGATGCATAATTATTTAATGATCGAATTGTCTATTTGTCAGACTAGATGCCTGTCGAGGATGATGGAACGAGCCGTCAGTCAGTCAAATAAATCGCAACAGCAGTAAATCAAAAGTAGCAGCATGAAAGGGAAAACTGTCCACTCTTGATTTTATTGCAGGCAATAAACTCTGCGATTGGATGGGCGCATTTGTTGGTGTAAATAGGGAGTGACTTCAGAGGCCAGAGACCTTCGGCTCGCACTTTGAGGTAGATAGAATGTGGGTCCACATACACATATACAGCGATGTTTGTCTTGTGTAAGGCTAATACTGCAACTGCACGTGCGATAAAATTGCAGCGGTAAAAACGCAATGTGTGCACTGGCACTTATTTACTCCCCTGATGACCCTTCTGTAAATAAATTATTATTTCTTAATGATGTAAGTAGATAGTACATCTAGCAACCTAGGTGCCCCTCAAAACTTTTTATTTTATTTCATTAAGCAACATGGATCCAGTGGCTCAAGAACTTATAAGGAAAATTATCATAGAAGTGGTGATTGTCATAATGAGATATGTAAGTACATACTAACTTTTAGAACGAAAACGACTTCAAGATGGTGGAGTATATTTACTGGTACTTGATGTGAAAACACTTTCTAATATACAGATTGCACCCGTTAATGGCGTGTTTTATTTAGTGAGTGAACTTATTGATTGTCGTTTGACCAAAAATGTTAATTAATAAGTTCACTTGCTGGGTGAGAACGTAATCGTTGGACTAGGGCTTTAAGAATAAGTCGATGGAAACGTTATTGTTCCGCAGACATTTGTATACGTAACATATCATATGCATAATTATTATTTAATGATCGAATTGTCTATTTGTCAGACTAAATGCCGGTCAAGGTTGATGGAACGAGCCGTCAGTCAGTCAAATAAATCGCAACAGCAGTAAGTCAAAAGTAGCAGCATGAAAGGAAAAACTGTCCACTCTTGATTTTATTGCAGGCAATAAACTCTGCAATTGGATGGGCGCATTTGTTGGCGTAAATAGGGAGTGACGTCAGAGGCCAGAGACCTTCGGCTCGCACTTTGAGGTAGATAGAATGTGGGTCCACATACACATATACAGCGATGTTTGTCTTGTGTAAGGCTAATACTGCAACTGCCCGTGCGATAAAATCGCAGCGGTAAAAACGCAATGTGTGCACTGGCACTTATCTACTCCCCTGATGACACTTCTGTAAATAAATTATTTTTTCTTAATGATGTAAGTAGATACTACACCTAGCAACCTAGGTGCACCTCAAAACTTTTTATTTTATTTCATTAAGCAACATGGATCCATCAGCTGAACTTCTAAAGAAGATTGTAATTGAAGTGGTCATCATAATAATCAGATATGTAAGTACATACTAACTTTTAGAACGAAAACGACTTCGAGACAGTCGAGTATATTTACTCGTACTTGATGTGAAAACACTTTCTAATATGCAGATTGCACCCTTTAATGGCGTGTTTTATTTAGCGAGTGAACTTATTGATTGTCGAGTGAACTTATTGATTGTCGTTTGACCAAAAATGTTAATTAATAAGTTCACTCGCTGGGTGAGAACGTAATCGTTGGACTAGGGCTTTAAGAATAAGTCGATGGAAACATTATTGTTCCGCAGACATTTGTATACGTAACATATCAGATGCATAATTATTTAATGATCGAATTGTCTATTTGTCAGACTAGATGCCTGTCGAGGATGATGGAACAAGCCGTCAGTCAGTCAAATAAATCGCAACAGCAGTAAATCAAAAGTAGCAGCATGAAAGGGAAAACTGTCCACTCTTGATTTTATTGCAGGCAATAAACTCTGCGATTGGATGGGCGCATTTGTTGGTGTAAATAGGGAGTGACTTCAGAGGCCAGAGACCTTCGGCTCGCACTTTGAGGTAGATAGAATGTGGGTCCACATACACATATACAGCGATGTTTGTCTTGCGTAAGGCTAATATTGCAACTGCAGGTGCAATAAAAACGCAATGTGTGCACCGGCACTTATCTACTCCCCTTATAACACTTCCGTAAATCAATTAGTATTTCTTAATGATGTAAGTAGATAGTACATCTAGCAACCTAGGTGCACCTCAAAACATTTTATTTTATTTCAGTAAGCAACATGGATCCACCAGCTGCTGAACTTCTAAGGAAAATTATAATAGAAGTGGTGATTGTCATAATGAGATATGTAAGTACATACTAACTTTTAGAACAAAAACAACTTCAAGATGGTGGAGTATATTTACTGGTACTTGATGTGAAAACACTTTCTAATATACAGATTGCACCCTTTAATGGCGTGTTTTATTTAGTGAGTGAACTTATTGATTGTCGTTTGACCAAAAATGTTAATTAATAAGTTCACTCGCTGGGTGAGAACGTAATCGTTGAACTAGGGCTTTAAGAATAAGTCGATGGAAACATTATTGTTCCGCAGACATTTGTATATAAATTACGCGGTACGCAATTTCTAAATAATCTGGATTATTTATCGCCAGGTTCCTTTTCTTTACCTTAGAGTTCGTCGGCAGCCCAGCTTGTACTTTTATTTGTACTCGTATTTGTACCCCTACCATTTACCTGTATGTGGAAGATTAGACTTACCGGCGGATAGCTGTAAACGCATTACTCGTAATTGTCGTGTATTTTCATGCTGGACATTTTAGGCGTGTACAGACGTGGCTCGTGTACTTAGTATGATGTAGTTCAATTCGGTTGATATTTTATTTTCATGCCATTTACTGCTTTACGTTCGTGTTTAACGAGATTCGTGTTGATTCATTAATTAAATTTGTGCATCGATACTTGGTGTTGTTGATTTCTACGTTGTCACTCGCTATAGGGAGTGACGTCAGAGGCCAGAGACCTTCGGCTCGCACTTTGAGGTAGATAGAATGTGGGTCCACATACACATATACAGCGATGTTTGTCTTGTGTAAGGCTAATACTGCAACTGCACGTGCGATAAAATCGCAGCGCTAAAAACGCAATGTGTGCACCGGCACTTATCTACTCCCCTGATAACACTTCCGTAAATAAATTATTATTTCTTAATGATGTAAGTAGATAGTACATCTAGCAACCTAGGTGCACCTCAAAACTTTTTATTTTATTTCATTAAGCAACATGGATCCACACGCTGCGGAACTTCTCAAGAAAATATTTATTGAAGTGCTATTAATAATTATCAGATATGTAAGTACATAGGGTAAAGGTACCAGTGATTGACATTGCCCAGTGATTGCCACTTTGTTTTATTTAGCCAATTATTAAGGTGTTAATAACTCATGTTGGCAGCACTGACTCTTGTAAATGATGAGACCACATGTACTAAACCTAAAAACAAGCGTTGTAGTCAGTTTGCTGTAGGTTTCTTATGAGAAAGAACGTGTTTCCGCCGCTACCAAATATAAAACTCGCAAAAGCCACATTTTCTAAGCAGATGAATTAAGAAAGGTGAGTTACATTTTTTCATCATTATTCTAAAAGTTATTGTCGTAGTGTTATGTATAATATATCGAAACATTCGTCGATGAATTCTCCTACATGCTTGTGTGTGGGAACCTGGTTTCAAATGGATGTCGTGTGTATTTTTGTACCTTTTTATCTTACTGGTCAAGCAATGACCAGCCAGACGACTCTCTTATCTAGTACCTCCGATTGTGTTCTCGTACCGAGTTGATTTTACCCATTTTTATCGACACGTATTGTTTCTGTACCATCAGTTCGCAAATATATTCCGTCGTCAAATGTACTATAATATCGTCCGTATTTTTCGATGCTATTTTTGCGTGAAATTCTCGAAACACTTTGGTCCTCCGCGCCGGTTAAATTTTTGGCCAGCAATTAACATTTTCCATTAATTTTTTCAAACTGTTTTTGCATTTTTATGGTTCGTGTTCGCGATGTGCAGTGCTGTGAAGTGGCATTGTGCGGGCAGTGACCTTGGTAGTTCGCGCTTGTGCGTGTCTCCCTAATCGTGAATTTCGTTAACCATCCGTGACCCCCCCCCCTCTCGTCCAGTATGGCTAGCAGGGAGAGTCTTGAAAGGAACCGCCGGCTCCTTAAGAGAGACTACAATCGCATCATGGAAGAGATTAATAAATTGATCAAAGCCAATCCATCGCTCGAAGTGATCGAGCAGCTCGATACATTGCGTATTTCCATTACGGGTACCAAAGACCGACTCGACGAGATGTACTACAAGTACGTAGAACTTCTCGACCTAAACCAAGACGCCGAGGTAAAGCTCGAAGAAGAGCTGATGAAAGACCGTGATACCCAATTGCTGAATATTGATCGAGCTGTTAGCGCGTGCAACGTTGCCAAGCGAAAGTTCGAAGGCCTATGCAAGCGAGACTCCTTAAATGCCTCCATCGTCACCGAGTCATCGAGTTCTTCATCTGCCAGATTGCCCAAAATCAATGTGCCTACCTTCAACGGTGATTTTCGTAAGTTTTTAGACTTCAAAGCCTTGTATGAAAATCTCGTCCATAACGATGATAGCATACCTCCGGTCAGAAAGATGCACTATCTTAAGGAGAGCTTGGTAGGGGAAGCCGCATGTACTTTAGCTAATCTGGCCGTGTCCGAAGACGGGTACAAAGAAGCCTGGAGTAGGGTTATTACGAAGTATGATAACAAACGCCTGATTATTCATACGCATTTCAACGATCTTTTTGGTGCCGAAAAATTGAAAAGCGATGCTAATTTACGCCTATTAGTTGATCGATTCGATAGCGCCGTTCGCGGTTTCCGTATTTGTAATTTGGTACCTGATAATTGGGCACCGATATTAGCCTATATGCTATATACTAGGCTAGACCCAAAAACTCGTAGTGATTTCGATAATCAAATTTCCGATAACGTGAATTACATTTCGTTTAAAGCTTTATTTAAATTTTGTGAATCACGTTCCCATAATATCGAGGCGCGCAAATTCGAAGAAATGCCTCAATCACCATCCAAATCCGTAACACCCGCGAAAATGTCCGAACCAAAACGCTCCTTTTTAACCGCGAAAGGGAGTTGCATTGCGTGTAAGGAGCAACACCTATTAATTGACTGTGCCGTGTTCAAATCTAAATCTCCATCCGAGAGACTCCAATTAACTCGTGCGAACAAAATGTGTGTAAACTGTTTTTCGCGTGCTCATAATACAGGCGCTTGCACATCAAGTAAGAGGTGCAAGATGTGCGCAAAGGTGCATCATACCTTGTTGCATTTGCCTGATGGGCAGAAACCGTCTCCAGGTGTAGCACTGCCAGTCAGTGATGTTGCTACTCCAGCTACCCCTAGCGCAACCAGCGCAGTGAGCGCTGACAGCAAATTTTCGTCGAACGTTGCGACATCGTCCAGTCGTAAATTCATCCTATTACCTAGTGCGGTCGTCCGGTTCCAGTGCGGTGTTAAAACGGGATTAGTGCGTATCCTACTGGACGATTGCTCCCAACCAACGCTCGTTTCCGATGTGTTTATTCGGAAGTTTCGATTGCCGGTCCAAAAGAATCCAGATGGCGACCCAGTGCGAGGTGTTGGATTTGACAATTTGAGTGCGCCGCATTTATGTCAAATCAAGCTAGCTTCGAGACTCAATACCTTTGAGATCGACATCAAAGCCGAAGTGATACCTGCAGCCGCGATACGATATGCGGTCAACTCGATCTCTTGGGAGGAGTGCGCCAACAACTTCAACGAGATCAAGAACTACCAGTTAGCGGACCCTGCGTTTTATGCGCAACATCCAGCGATCAATCACGTCGATATTCTGCTTGGTGCAGAATTTTCCGAATTGTGCAAAGTGAACGAGACGGTACTCATCGAGCAACTCACGCTGCGCAATACCCAATTTGGCTGGACGTTGGTTGGGAAATTTCCCACGACGTCACCTAACCCACGGGCATGTTTTCTAGCGACGAAGGATTCTACCTTCGAAGTCAGCGACCAACTGCTGAAATTTTGGGAGCTAGAAAACGTCCAACCTACCACTGCGTCATTTCCAGACGCTGACCAATGCGAAGAACATTTCGTGTCTACAACCCAGAGAGCTGATAATGGTCAGTTTATTGTCAGATTGCCTTTCAGAGAGCCACCATCGTCATTAGCTCCAAACTACATCTGCGCCACCAAGCTATTCATGTATGCAGAAAGACGCAGAAACAACAAAGTCGCCGCCCCATATCCTGAATTCATGGATGAATACGAGAAATTGGGACACATGACAAAAGTGGAAAATTCGTCGAAAGGGTATTTTATCCCTCACCACGCAGTTTTGAAGCCCAGCAGCACTACGACTAAACTGCGCGTCGTCTTCAATGCATCGTTCAAAACGACGTCCAATAAATCGCTCAACGATCTATTACTTGTCGGGCCTCAACTCCAGCCTGATTTGTTCAGCACACTGGTCCGATTCCGCAGCTATGTAATAGCTTTTACCGCTGATATTTCAAAGATGTACCGACAGGTGTGGGTACATCCCGAAGACAGAATTTACCAGAAAATACTTTGGCGCCAATCGCCAGACCTTCCACTTGCCGAGTATGAGTTAAACACCGTGACATACGGCACTGCATCGGCGTCATATCTTGTTACCCGTTGTCTTGTGGCTGTAGCAGACACCATTGGCGCAGATAATCCAGCAGCCGCTGATGCCATCAAATCCCATTTTTATATGGACGACTTGCTTACAGGCGCCAACTCCATCGAAGAAGCCAACTCCCTGCGTCAAAGCATCCACTACAGTCTGGCTGCGGCAGGGTTCGAACTACGAAAGTATTAATCCAACGTGGTCGAAGTATTGGATACTATTCCTAGGGAATTCATCGAATCGAAGTCCGCCTACGAATTTGGCGACTCATGGGCTATCTCTATTCTAGGCTTGTTTTGGGAGCCAGAATCCGACACACTACGTGTTCGAACATCCGTACCCAGATATACAGCGACGATGACCAAGCGGTACCTGCTGTCAGAGATTGCCAAGATCTTCGACCCCCTCGGAGTTGCATCGCCATTCACCGTACGTGCCAAAATTTTCCTCCAGAAAGTATGGCGGGAAGGAATCCAGTGGGACGACATCGTATCCGAAGCACTTGCCCAAGAAGTGCGCCTGTATTTTGCCGATATGCCAGATTTGTCGCAATTCTCCATCCCACGTCCGTTTTTATCTGCGCCTGCAGGCACCAAGCAGATCATTGGCTTCTGCGATTCATCTGACAAAGCTTATTGCGCCACTTTGTATCTGCGCCAAATCACCGAGCATCAGGAGATTAGCTGTCACCTTATCTGCGCCAAGACTCGTGTCGCACCAATCAAGGCGCTGACCATACCAAGGTTGGAGTTGCAAGGCGCACTACTTCTCACCGAACTTGCGCAGAGAGTATCCAGTATCCTGCGTATCCAGCACAACGAGATATTTTTATTCTGTGATTCTGAAGTGGTACTAGCCTGGATGGCGAAACCCACCAACCAATGGGACGTTTTCGTCAAAAATCGAGTCCAAAAAATCACCGCCATCTACCCATACGAACACTGGTCGTATGTTCGAACCAAGGATAACCCAGCGGATCTGGGGACGAGGGGCATATCTGCCAAGGCCCTTGTTAATTCCAATCTTTGGTCCTCTGGCCCCACCTTTTTAGGCTTTATTAATTTTTTTAGACTTTCAGATACGCATTTCAGTACCACTGTAGAGTCACGCTGTCACGAGAACGTTTCGCTCCAAGTCACGAATCAGGTGGAATGTTCAATCGTTAGCCGTTTTTCCGATTATAAACGCCTTATTGCCGTAATCGGCCGAGTTATCCTTTGGGTGCGCAGGTGGCGCTTAACTCGGCCGCCCAAAGATGGGTGTACTTTTAGCACTTCCTTATCCGATTGTTTATGTAGCGCACGTACTGCCGTTATACGTATTTCTCAGAGTTATGCCTACCAACAAGAATTGGATGCACTGCGCCAGTCCAAGCCATTACCAAGGGGAAGCAGTCTCCGATCACTCGATCCATTCATCGACGAGGAAGGGATCCTGCGTGTCACAGGACGAATCCAAAATTCCAGCTTCTCGTATGCCAAGAAACACCCTATCGCATTGCCAAAAAGCTGTCATTTTCTTGCGATCTACGTAGACTACATTCACCGTAGCTTCTGTCACGCCAACAAGGAGTTCGTCATCCAGTTCATACTAGCCGAATTTTTCCCAGTCGGCGGACTCACCAAATTAGTGAAGGCGCGACTCCGTAAATGCGTCATTTGCATCCGTTTCAAGGCTACGGCATACAACCAAATCATTGGCCGTTTACCCAGCGCTCGCGTCAACATCAGCCGCCCTTTCACCCATGCCGGAGTGGATTTTTGCGGCCCGTTCAATTGTAAATGTTTGGCGCACCGATCTACGAAGTTTACCAAAATTTACGCCTGCGTTTTTGTATGCATGGTGACGAGAGCAGTCCACATAGAAACGGCATCGGATCTCTCGTCAACCGTGTTCCTAATGGCGCTGCATCGATTCATCGCCCGCCGTGGCCTACCTGCTGCGCTTTACTCAGATCGAGGAACAAACTTCGTCGGAGCAAAGAACTACCTCGACCTCACCGAAGATTCGATCCAACAATTTGCGGGAGTGCAACAAATCAAGTGGCACTTCAATCCACCCAGAACGCCTCATCGAGGTGGATTGTGGGAGGCCGCTGTCAAGGCCGCAAAAACCCACCTAAAAAAGGTGATCCTCGACCAAGCGTTAAATTTTGAAGAATATGTCACCATATTCAGTCGAATTGAAGCCACCCTCAATTCACGGCCGCTGTGCTATCGACGTGCGACTGCAACATCCGAAGAATTCGTGCTCACACCTAATCATTTCCTTATTGGTCAAAACGCATATACTCTGCCTGAACCAGAGTCACCCACGACCAAATTGCCATTATTAGCACGATACAATTTTGTGCGCTCCATATTGTCTGGTTTCTGGAAGCTGTGGCGAGCCGATTATTTAAATATGCTTCAGCGAAAGGAAAAATGGCAAACTCGTCGTGAAAACATTCAAGTGGGTCAAATCATGCTGTTGAAGTTACCTACGCCGCCTATGGAGTGGCCCCTTGCAAAGGTCGAGGCTGTACATCCGGATCCAGATGGTCGAGTTCGTACGGCCACTGTGAAATGCCGTGGAAAATCGTCTTGCGCAGATATTCGGTCCTTAATTAAGTTACCTATTAATGATGAATTGTAATTCATCGGGGGGAGTAATGTCGTGTGTATTTTTGTACCTTTTTATCTTACTGGTCAAGCAATGACCAGCCAGACGACTCTCTTATCTAGTACCTCCGATTGTGTTCTCGTACCGAGTTGATTTTACCCATTTTTATCGACACGTATTGTTTCTGTACCATCAGTTCGCAAATATATTCCGTCGTCAAATGTACTATAATATCGTCCGTATTTTTCGATGCTATTTTTGCGTGAAATTCTCGAAACATGGAAGATGTCGTGTTTTGAGTAGTGACAATCACTAGTCATTGGAAAATGATGTTAGGTCCAATTATTGTCATACTGTCAATCATGGGGCGAGAGAGTGAAATTTGTGTTGCCCACTGATTGACTGGGCAATATTTTGTCTTTTAAATCTGCAATTCTGTTTCATTATTCTCAATTGTAATACCTATTCCCAAGTGCGGTAATAAGTGAGGAGTGGCAATTGTATCATAAGCACAAGGAACAAGAAAAAGAAGAGAAAGAACGATTGAAAAAAGAGAGAGCTGCAAAGAGAGCAGTGAAAGCTGCCGAAAAAAAAAACTGAAAAAAAGAAACCCAAGCTGAAGTTGAAGTCAAAGCCGAAGCCAAAACGTCGAAATAAGAAGAAATGTGTAGTAATGTCTTCTGAAGATGAAGGCAGTAGCTTTGATGAAAAATTACTGGCAGATTCAAGCAGCGATCTAGAAACATTTTCAGACTTGGAACCGACTAAAGAAAAAAAATGAAATTAATGAAGATGAAGAAAACTTATCCGTTCAACCTCTAGGATTAAATGATGACGCAGAAATAGGAGACTCAGTTCTAAATTGTGATCAGACAAAAAATGATTCTTTGAAGGTGAACGACTGGGTAGTAGTCAGTTATATAATTTAGAAGAACAAAAAGGTGAGCGGAAATGGATTGGACAAATAGTTGAAGTCAATCCAGGTGATAACACATTTCTCATTACATTTTTACGACCAAAACGAACACAATTACACACGGGCTATATTTATCAGTACCCTGCGAAGAGAGACGGAAGATACGGTGTCCAGAGAACAAATTTTATACAGCATCCTTCCGCCTGAAATATTCCAACGAAGCTTAAAATTTACAAAACATTACGATGAGTTATAATTTTTCTAATTAAAGTGTTGAATTTTTTCTAGTTCTAGTCTACTCGAAATTTATCATATTACCTAACTAATACTTACCTATTAAGAAATACCTACCCAAAGTACCTTACTTATAAGATGTTACCTATAAATTTAGAATTTTGTTAGTGATGCAGACTCGTGATGGATTTGTGAAATTATACTGTTATTCGAAATTTCTACTGATTTCTTTACTATTTTCAGTATTTTATGGATATGTCAATTACTGGGCGTCAATTACTAGGCAAGTCTTCCCCAAAAGTGTCAATCACTGGTACATTTGGCTATTTTTTTTTCAAATATTTCCTGTTTCGTCTCAAATTGAATTATAGAGTATTTGAGCCATGCAAATTGTATGGTAAAGTCTCCTGAATAATTTGGTACATAATATTTACAATTTAGCTCATACTCATCTTCGCAATTTGAAGTGGAAAGTGAAAAAATGCTTAATATGTCAATCACTGGTACCTTTACCCTACTAACTTTTAGAACGAAAACGACTTCGAGATGGTCGAGTATATTTACTGGTACGTGATGTGAAAACACTTTCTAATATACAGATTGCACCCTTTAATGGCGTGTTTTATTTAGCGAGTGAACTTATTGATTGTCGTTTGACCAAAAATGTTAATTAATAAGTTCACTCGCTGGGTGAGAACGTAATCGTTGGACTAGGGCTTTAAGAATAAGTCGATGGAAACATTATTGTTCCGCAGACATTTGTATACGTAACATATCATATGCATAATTATTTAATGATCGAATTGTCTATTTGTCAGACTAGATGCCTGTCGAGGTTGATGGAACGAGCCTTCAGTCAGTCAAATAAATCGCAACAGCAGTAAGTCAAAAGTAGCAGCATGAAAGGAAAAACTGTCCACTCTTGGTTTTATTGCAGGCAATAAACTCTGCGATTGGATGGGCGCATTTGTTGGCGTGAATAGGGAGTGACGTCAGAGGTCAGAGACCTTTGGCTCGCACTTTGAGGTAGATAGAATGTGGGTCCACATACGCATATACAGCGATGTTTGTCTTGTGTAAGGCTAATACCGCAACTGCACGTGCGATAAAATCGCAGCGGTAAAAACGCAATGTGTGCACCGGCACTTATCTACTCCCCTGATGACACTTCCGTAATTTAATTATTTTTTCTTAAAGATGTAAGTAGATAGTACACCTAGCAACCTAGGTGCGCATCAAAACTTTTTATTTTATTTCATTAGTTAGCAACATGGATCCAATACTACAAGAACTACTGCGAAAAATCTTTATGGAAATTATAATCACGATAATCAGATTCGTAAGTACATACTAACTTTTCGAACGAAAACGACTTCGAGTCGGTCGAGTATATTTACTTGTACTTGATGTGAAAACACTTTCTAATATACAGATTGCACCCTTTAACGGCGTGTTTTATTTAGCGAGTGAACTTATTGGTTATCGTTTGACCAAAAATGTTAATTAATAAGTTCACTCGCTGGGTGAGAAGGTAATCGTTGGACTAGGGCTTTAAGAATAAGTCGATGGAAACATTATTGTTCCGCAGACGTTTGTATGTAACATCATATGAATAATTATTTAATGATCGAATTGTCTAATATTATACGGTTTTTAAAGTAAAAAGTTGATCTTAATTATTTTTCCTGGAATCCAGCGGTTACAGCCATTTCCTCTGTTCGCGTTTCTAAAAAGTTGGAAACTACAAACTGTCTGTCTTCAAATTGTTATCAGTATTTCCAGTCCACCTAAGTATGTATGGTCAAAGGATTTGTATCAGTGATTCGAATCCAATCTTAGACCATACAGTAGTTACTGTATGGTCTTAGAATCCAATTGACAATCCGTATTTGTAAAATTTATTCGAATCTTTTTCGTGGATCCGTCGAAATTTTTTAGTTAGCCGCTTAGCCGTATTAGGCGCTGAAGTCGCCTAATATGACCATAAATCAAAAAACGAACTAGTATAATCGCGTGTTGAAATGTGCATCTGTGTGCGTAGGTATCATATACGCAGCAAATTGTGAAGACTAGGGTGACGTCAGAACATGGTCGCATTCTGAATGAACTAAGGACTTAACCTCCTGATGTTAAAAGAATCTTCATCATTGATCAGCGCCGTGAAAAAATGTTTTCTCCTCAACTGGACCAGACTTTAGTCGAATAATTTGTATAAACATTAAGGACGCTAGCGCTGCAGCGTGATACCCTGATTCCTTTGTGCAGAGTCCGAATTTAGAAATTCACTGGTGAAACTTTGTTTTCTTTTTTTCAGATTATGGAAATTATCGCGCAAAAATTACAAAACTAGTAAGTACAGGCCATCAGCCGGTGATTTTCTCCTTTTTTTTTCAGCCGTTAGCCAACTGTTAGCTGTTAGCTAGCCGTTCAAACCATAATAGCCGTTAAAGCTGTTATTGGTACCGGTAGCGCTCCTACCAGAGCACTTCCTAACCTTGAATGAACTCACACTACACCTAGACTCCAACAGTGACACAGTTTACGAACAGTAGATAAAAAATGGTTGAGTTAACGCCGTTAACGCCTGAACCCGTATTCAAGAACGTTTCTTAAGTTATACTTGGACTTAAGTGATGCTTAAGAACTGATTTTCTATTCAAGAACGCTACTTAACTAGTTTTAAGCAATGATTTTGTAGGAAAACTTAAACGCAATGTGTGCATCGGCACTTATACATGTTTTCAAATACCTTTCCCATAGATTCACCAGGCTGTTAAGAGGCGGGCAGCAGAAAGTCTACATGTGAAGCCTAACAAAATTATACGTCAAGGTAAGTACAAAAAGTTTATATTTTTATTCAGGTGAAGGAATTTCTCTTCAGATAACTAGAGAGAACGAGGACTCATGACAAAACAACAATGTAGAAGGCGCAAGCCCTATCTTTTGCTATCTCATAAAGATATCTATGAAAATCATTATATAAACGTATCTCCTCTTCATGGTGATCGCCCCTTGCTTCCTCATTACACTTCAAATTTTTTACTTTTTCAACAGAAATATCAAGAAGTGAATATCTGCGAATCAGAGATATCCAAAATTTACAACAATCTGCCCGGCGCGCGCGAACGGCAATAATTGGCCAAGCACCAAACTTTGTTGGTAACAGCCATTGAAGATCTGCTTGCTCGACAAACTACTTTTGTAACCTGCAAAGGAGAGCCATTTCTTTATGTCAGCGAGGAAGACCAGATAGCTGTCGTAACGTGTCGCAGTAATTTGCAAGTACTGGACAATCCGTTAATTTCCATCTTTGCCAATGGCACGTTCAAGTGTCGACCAAATCACTTTGGACAGCTTTACTCCATACACGGATTTCGCAACAATCTGTACACACCATTAGTATTCTGCTTTCTTCCAAACAAGGCAGAGGTGACGTACTGCCAAATGTGGCGCTTCTTAATAAAAATTGTGGCATCTATGAATTTAGATCTAGAAATTATTCGGATACGCTTCGACTTTGAGAAGGCCGCTCAGAACGCTGTAAGGACAGTTTTCCCCGGGTGTGAAGTACTGGGCTGTCGTTTTCACTTGGGCCAGTCGTGGTATCGCAAACAGAACAGCGACCTTCCCCATCTGCGCAATGAATATAAAACAAATTCGGTAACAGGTAAGTGGTTGAAGAGATTTTTTGGATTAGCTTTCCTGAATCCTGCTGAGATCTATGACACCTTTTTTGAATTGCTTCATGACGTCCCGAATGCCGCGGCAATGGAGTTTGCAGATTATTTATTTGCAAATTATGTAGCGGAGTATGCTCTGTTTCCACCTCAAATGTGGGCGGCCTTGCCATCACTGGACCGGACCACTACGAACGGACCAGAAGCTTTTCATTCTGATTTTAATAAACAGTTCCACCACGTTAATCCAAGTGTTGGATTAGTATTACAAGTTTTAAAAGAAATTCAAAGTGAAAGCGAAATCAAAATTAGAGAATTCAGGAGGATGGATATAGACCCCCTGTATGTACCAGTTGTCCAACGAAAGGAAGAAGTTGACCGACAAAATTTCGTAAACTACCAATTGTAATGACGACACACTTTTTGTCGTCCTAAATTCGCATTTTGCAAACGAACTGTCCGAATACCTCCGCAGGTAGAACGCGCGGCCTAATTAACATTCACCCTCGCGAACGTGTACCGACTGCATCCCTCCCGTTCTCCGCTTCCTTCCGAAACCAATTCCAAAACGTCTGGAGATGCGATGCTCCGCACGACCGGCTACCTACTGTCCCTCGGCCATTAGCCCCAGTATTCATACTGTCTTTTCGGTCTCTTTCTCCCGATATCGGCGAATGCGGTCTTCGAGCCGCAGCCACATTCTTAAGCGCTCCGCTTTTCTATCCAATCCTCCAGATCCTGCGACCCGAAAAGACGCCTTGCCTCCCAATATAATCTCTCTTTCCACCCTCATTCAAGACACTCGTCTGGCAGTTCGCTCGAGGCCAGTCGATCCGAACTGCGCTCGCAACTTCGGCCTAAACTCTCTTTCTTGCTTCATCCAGCCTACAATTCTTGCTTCTTCCAACGCCTACAAACCTCCGCTTCTTTCCAAACCGAAAAAACCTCTATCTTCTCCAGCCTAAGTGAAATCTACTCTACAGCCTAAAAAAACCTCTCTGCTTCCTGCGAAAACTCCTGCTACTCCCGAATAGCCTACTGCTGCACCTTCTCTCGCTACGCCTAGCTGATCAACAACCACCGTCCGGGCAAAATAGTGTACTTGGAGGCGATCCGCCAAGTTGCCATTTAACCCAGCGGCATACTACGATCGCGTCTTCACCGACATGATCGAAGTAAAGGGTGGTAGATACTGTCCGAGTTAGATAGCGTACTTGGAGGCGATCCGCCAAGTTGCCATTTAACTCCGCGACCCACTACAATCGCGCCTTCACCGGCACGACCGAAGTGAAAAGGGTTAGAATCCTTGACAATCAGACACAGGCTACTTCCCGTCCACTCCCCTCCTGGCTCCCTTGCATCCCGGCCAAGTTGTGAACAGTGCGTTAGTTAGGCCGCACGGTCATCGATACGACCTGTGAACCCTCCGCGCCCCCGTCGACCCGCCGCCTTAAAAAAAAAGTACTCTTATATTCGCTGCAACCTCATTTTTTCTGTTTCGTTTGCGCCTGCGACATTTCGCGTTGCTAGTTCAACCCGCGTAGAATTCTGTACATACTATCGACGTCTTATTTTTTACTATTAATACATATTAATCAGTTCTGTGCAAATCGTATTTTATTTGGTGCCGCGCATTGATCGTCCCAATTTTCGGCCGTTCCCGAACTTAAAAATGTCGATTCGCGACGAGGCACGGTCCTCGGCCAGTTACGAGGCGTTCCGGTCCCTCCGGAACCGCCGGGTCCCGCTACCCACCGGCCGAATTGCCTCCTCCGCGGACCGACCGGGCCGGATAGCTCGGTTTTCGCGACAAAAGGCCAAGATTTATAAAATGTGTCATTTGAATTTTTGACTTCGGAATATTCTTAGGACAAGTATATTGTTGGCTTCGTGGCACAACTCATCAAGTCCTACGTTTTTATATAAGACTTAGTGAGTTTTACCACGAAGCCGACGATATAATGTTGACCATTACAGCCTTTTTAGCCAGACTGTTGTTTTTAACCGAAATTTTACTATGAGTCATATTTTTATACTTGAAATTTATCAATTTCAAAACAACAGATTATTTTTATATCATGTAATATTTCTTTTAGATAGTATTAAGTTATTTTCCTATGGTGTCCATTCTGTTGTTATTTTATGCCATCTGTCCCCCTCTGACCTTATCGACTTCGGAATTTCGGATAATTCTTAGGTTAAGTGTAATAATGTTGATGATTACAGCCTTTTTAGGTGTTTTTAACCGAAATTTTAATATAAGTCATATTTTCATACTTGAAACTCGTCGATTAAAAAAACAAGTAATAGGCCTGTCACACAAAATTACAAAAAATAAATAGATAAATAAATAAATAATAAAAAATAATAATAATAATAAGCATGTCATACAAATTTACGAAAAACAATGTTTACGTTAATGAAAAGAGCTTTAATGATGATGAGCTTTTTTCAAAAAATCAATAGAATCCAAATTGCCACTCTTATAACTATCGATAAAGGCGTCTAGTTGAGCTTTCTTCAAAGCATACTTTTTCCTCAATTTTTTTAGCCCATGTGTAGAGTTTAGCAGAATAGATGTCGATACTTGTTGATCCTTAACAGCCTGCATGAATAAAATAATATGTATATAAAAAATAAAAATTATTTGAAAAGGAAAAATGGAATGACTTGCAAGCGTTGGTAGTATGTTGTGACGTGACAGTGTCCGAGACCCAGAAATGGGCAGTAATCATAAATGTAGTTTTGCAACAGGTGTTCAACCAACTCGAAAATACGATTGTCTGCAGGCATGCTTGGAATAACGTCCATGATAAAGCATTCAGCAACATGATCTGATGGTAACAGTGACATCCCGAAAATCAGATGAAGCAGGTCCGTTTCACCAGCCCTTCCAAATTAGATTCTGAGGTCAAAAACTATCTCATTATTTTGTACCAATTTGTACCACCAATCCCGAATTTTGTACCCACATCGTGACAAATGAAACGTGCATCCAATGACGGTTATATTCGGCCAAATAGATTTAGCTGCAGAACGCAATTGCTATTTCAAAATCAGCAACCACAAAAAAATTTCGAAAGTGAAATGACACAGGCTCGCTACTGATAAACTCGTCGAGAGATGACCAGCGTGCTGTCGATGATTACAATAAGAAAAACAGGCGCGCAATCAATACCCTTGTTGCGCGCTATCAATACGCCAATATTTGGGGCAAAATCTTACCGCGCGCAATCAAAAAAAACTCCGATTATTTTTACTCGCGAACATCTGGAGACAAGAATGAGTTTGTTGACTCCGATTCATTCAGAAAGACGTTCACTGATCTACTTGTTCCTCAGTGGTCGCATATGGTCACTGCGAAATACGACTGGACGTGCTATTTCGACCTTTTTTAATCATTAATCATTTTAACAATGCCTACATACAGAACAATACTGGTTTGGTTTTGAGCACCGGCGGACGTCAGAGACCTTGGCGGACGTCAGAGACCTTCGGCTCGCATTTTCAGGTAGATAGAATATGTGCGTCCACATATTATTATACAGCGATGTTTGTCTTGTATAAGGCCACAATACCGCAACTGCAGGTGCGATAAAATCGCAGCGGTAAAAACGCAATGTGTGCACCAGTACTTATCTACTCCCCTGATGACACTTTTGTAAATAAATTCATTTTTCTTAATGATGTAAGTAGATAGTACACCTAGCAACCTAGGTGCACCTCAAAACTTTTTATTTTATTTCATTAAGCAACATGGATCCAGTGGCTCAAGAACATATAAGGAAAATTATCATAGAAGTGGTGATTGTCATAATGAGATACGTAAATACATACTAACTTTTAGAACGAAAACGACTTCGAGACGGTCGAGTATATTTACTCGTACATGATGTGAAAACACTTTCTAATATAAAGATCGCACCCTTTAATTGCGTGTTTTATTTAGCGAGTGAACTCATTGATTGTCGTTTGACCAAAAATGTTAATTAATAAGTTCACTCACTGGGCGAGAACGTAATCGTTGGACTAGGGCTTTAAGAATAAGTCGATGGAAACATTATTGTTCCGCAGACATTTGTATGTAACATATCATATGAATAATTATTCAATGATCAAATTGTCTAATATTATACAGTTTTTAAAGTAAAAAGTTGATCTTAATTATTTTTCCTGGAATCCAGTGGTTACAGCCATCTCCGTTGGAAACTGCAAACTGCAATGTCTGGCTTCAAATTGTTATCAGTATTTCCAGTCCACGTAAGTATGTATGGTCAAAGGATTCTCGAATCCAATCTTTGACCATACAGTAGTTACAGTTGTGAACAGTCAAGTCTCTACGTTTTTGGTGTATTATTACTCATTTTAGAACCATTTTAGGCCAAGAAAAGAATGACATGAACGGTCAGTCACCAGACACAAACTGTGCACGGTCGTAATGAGGATGAAAGAGGAAGAGATAATGCCGTTCCCCGATCTGCGTTTTTAAGCTTGTGACACTATCTGTGGCAAAAAAAAGTGCTCAAGTCTGTAAATTTCGCAAATTTGTGGTAAAAGTGTGGTAAATATTTAGATCCGCCCCTTTTATCACTGGAAATATGTCACACGGCCTCCGTGACATTAAAGTGTCACAAATATGCTTATGTGTGACAGTTTATGTTGTCATATTTAAGCAGAAAACTGCTTATTTGTGGCAATTTGAGAGAACCTAGAAATTAAATAATTAATCGTTATACTTAAATTCAACTTTGAACATATATTGTCTTGTACTAACTGGGATTGTGATTGTGCTCTCATTTCTGTGTTTTAATTTGAAATTTGACGACTACTTATAATTTATGATTTTATATTTAAATATATTTCGTTCGTGTGTTGCTGTGCTCCTTGACCACCACGTGTGCGAATGAAATACATGGATGGCTACAATGAAAACGAGTAAGTTACCTAATTATAATTATTATCCTGTGTATTTTTCCTCTTTCAGTCTGTTCTGTTATTTGGAGCTTCTTAGTATATATACGAGTATATATTTCAAAATCACTAGTAAACAGCGCGTGTATGTTCCTCACGCTGTTCACCAGTGATTTCAAAATATACTCGATCGTATATAGACGATGAAGCTCTCCAAATAACAAAACAGGCTGAAAGAGGAAAAAATACACAGGATAAGTATATATAATAATCTTCCTCCGGATGATCTTTGCTGGCGGAATTTTTCTGTAGAATAACATCCTTTATAAGTATCTACGCTTGTTCACCTGATAGATAAGCTGGAATCAACATAGCTGCATGATACCTGTATTTTGTGATTGCACTGCGCTGAGAGAATAATATCCGTGCATTTTGGAATTGCTGGCAGTTTGTATTCTGAGAAGGAGAGCTCCAACATCAACCAAAACCAAAAGTGCATATAAATAGGAACTCAATATTTTGGTAGAAACTATATGACATAGCGTTTACTGATAAGCATTTTTCAATGTGAGAGTACACATTTTTGAATCGGCAGCCCAATTTTGAAAAATTCTACTTTTTACGCTCTTTCCAAACATACTAATAATTCATTTTGTTTACAAATGTTGGTTGGTTCCTTGACGCTGAATATAGCGTCCAATTAAGTTGAACAACTTAGTCAGGGGTTGTTTTTAGTCCTGTACTTTATTTTTAGTACCTATCTATAATTATTATTTTGTTGTATGTATGTAAAATATACATTTTCTACGTGCTTTTTGTAAATATTGACTACATTGTTTACATTGTTATCGCGCTCCTACCACACTCGCTTTGCGGTATCGTGTATTTATTTATTCTTATGGCAGAAATATATTTCTGTAATATATGTAATATACCTATGCGATGCTCACAATTGAGGGTGCAGCGGGGGCTATAACCAGCGCCTGCAGAGGCGAGCAAAAAACTGCGTAAATGTGACACTTATTAAAATGGCACAAATGAGCACATTTCTGTCACAAGTGGCATTAAAAACTGCCCAGTAAGCAAAAAACTGCTTAAACGTGACATTTTTTTAATTGACACAAATGAGCACATTTCTGTCACAAATGAGCACATTTCTGTCACAAATGGTATTAAAAACTGCCCAGTTGTGACACTGGTGGCAGCAGACTGACAAAAACCCGTTCTCGTCTCTGATTGGTGGAATTAATTGTCACAAATTGTACAAAAAAGTGCTGAAATTATCATGTCACATTTGAGCACTTTTTCTGAAAAATTCGCAGATCGGGTCGTGTAAAAACTGGTCAAATATAGAAGGAAAATTGACAACATTATGCGGAAGGTCAATTACATTAGGAGGAGTATTTTACATGTGTTAAGACATAAATGTTTCGTTTTTACCACTTTCAATAACATATTAAGCGAATTATAACATTAGATAACGATAGGCGGAATCTACTGTAATTAAAAACGTTATCATTTCTCAATTTTTTCATAGACCTTTGTATGTCAGAACACACAAACATAAAAAATAAAAAAAAAGTAATTACATTTATTGGAATATGTAATTATAGCAGGAGTGAGGGGGTGACATGCTATATTGGTTTTAAGAGCACCATAAATTATTTTGCCCAGGGCGTCGTCAAACCTTAATCCGACACTGTGTTGCAGTTTTGAAAGATTATACATTAAGGTACCTCCATCCAACACTAATAATACGATTCTATAGCCTACATTCCTTGTCTTTTGCTATCGAACTAACACATATAATATTGCTATTCTAGACGCCAAATAGCATAGATGAATGGATGAAAATTTCCAAAGAGTTCGAGGATCGATGGAATTTTCCTCATTGCATCGGGGCTCTTGATGGGAGACATTGTCCCATAATAAAGCCTAAATTTTCTGGCTCCGAATTCTATAATTATAAGAACTTCTTCAGTCTCATTTTAATGGCTGTTGTGGATGCCGACTATAAATTTATTTATGTCGATGTGGGAGCACAAGGGAAGGCAAGCGATGGGGGTGTGTTCAACCAGTGTACATTCAAGGATGATCTTAAATACATCACTCTCTTGTAGCCGTTTACATTGTATAGATGATACAGTCGCTTTACCTCTTAACAATATCAGTCGAACAACAAACTATATTCTTTCATTCTGAGATCGCTCTCAAGCGAAGTGGCTACCTCAAGTGTTCTGGGGTTTTGACAGAGAAACGTGGTTAAGTAGGAAAATTTAATAGGCGACATCAAGAGAAAATTTCGATTTGCAGGTGTGACAGTGTGAGATGGCGGTGCCAAGTACAGGTTCCAGTGTTCACGATAGCAGAACAGCAACGTTTTCGAAACTGTTATTGTGTTGTGTTCCTCTGTGTTAAAGTTGATCAACTGAAACCCACTCTGTATGTATGTACTATGTACCAACGCATGATATTCTTAGAGAAATATACTGTGGTGTCGTAGAGCGGGAACGACGTTCCCACACTGGTTTTCCGCAGATAGAAAATCATCGACTTTCGGACTTTCCTTATAATTTGTCAAATATATTTAGCGTTCCCACACTGTAAAATTTGCCACTACACCACTGGAAATATATATTCTTTAAGACGGTATTTAGTGAAATTGGCGCCGATAAATGATTACAAACGCATTGAATTAACATCGATTCTATGCTGAGATGTGTACAAACTTATCATGAAGTCAATAAAACCAAGCATACATCACATTATATCAAAGGGTGAAAAGCGAGTAACTCATTCCACAATTATAATGCCTCAGAATTTACACATTTCGGTTGCCTTATTAGCATGGAGAGACATCTTCACTACTACATTAGCTTATTCAATCGCGAGAATATACATAATAACTTCGGACCAAGACGAGGAGGTGAGGGGTGAGTGAAGAGAGGCAGCGCGTCCGGCCGTGGGGGACCTGAAATTTCCAGACGAGCGCTCTGGGAGTGCGGACCTCGGTCAGTAGGGAGCCCTTTTGACAGATAACCCCTCATACGAGTATAATAACTCATTTTGTTTATAAATGTCGGTTGGTTCCCTTAGGCTTAACAGCGTCCAACTCCAGGTCCTTATTATTGTTTGAAAAATAATGAGGGTTCTATTGGGGCTGTTCGAAGCGGTGGCGCGCGCTGTTTGTCGTTTACCTTTTTTGAAACCCTGATCAAGTGGAATATTTCATTTACAGGCGTATGAAGAAATCTCAAAATATTATGAAAACGAAAGCGTTTATCGAAAAACTGAATAGAACAAAATTTGTAGTACATAAAATTTTCCTTCCATTGAGACCATTTTTATTTTAATCAGATAAATTTTTCTCAAATGTGTAGGGTTTCAGTAGTTCCTTTTTTTCACGTGCCTAAAATTATAGAGAGCGACTCTACAGTCCCAATTATCCTTCTCAGAGCGGAGAAGTCTTCAATATATTGAAGACAATAATTTTATGCATTTTTGACGGTAACAAAAGACAGTGTTGTTAGACGAAACGATTTTTGTCATTCTGTCATTTTATCAGGGAAGCATTTCATCTCTTTTTGTTGTGTCATAAGTTTTGTCATATTCAGAGTTTTGTTATTTTCTTTTTTCAAAGTTTGATTATGTTGTGACAAAATTATCCTGTCATTTTGTCAGCCTTTTTGTCATGTTGCTTAGTGTAATACACTGTCGATAGCAATGTCGCTTCGCACAGTCTACTGTCAATATCAAGTGCGCACTCACAGGGGAAGTTCATGAAGTGCCAATCGCCGATCAAAACGACTCTGATGGCATTTTATAGTACTCTGTCCACCAACACCAACACAAGTTAATACAAGCGGTAATGATTTTAGGCGCCCGTATCTAAATTTCACGAAATGACAAAATTATTAGAGGAGGAAATGATTTTTTTTTCTGTTAATCTAAAATGGCAAAAAGATAAAATTTTTTGGTCTAGGCGGGTGTGATTGAATGGCACTAACATCTAGGCATTATAATTTGCATATCTCATTGTTTGAAGGGGCTCGAAGATTTATTTTTACTATTTTTACAAAGTCTAGAAAAATTGAAAACAGATAAGGTCCCATTTACATAAGGGGTCTCAGACAAATGGGACCCTATTATTTTTAGTTTCCTTATCATTTTATTATTCACTTTGGTGTACCGGAATTCACGATTAGGGAAATAGAAGAAATACTAAAAAACCTAAAGAACAACAAAGCAACAAGTCACGACCAAATTTCGAATGAACAACTTGAATTCGGAGGAAAATTACTGGCATGAAAGATAACAGACTACTTCAATGACATTCTAGAAACTCAAATAATCCCGGACAATTTCAAACTATCAGACATTATTTTACTGTACAAAAATGGAGACGAAAACGTACTCAACAATTACAGACCAATCTCTCTAAGTACGATGTTGTCAAAAACATTCTCTAAAGCAACAGAAAATAGAATAAGAAATACAATACACCAACATCAAAAAAGTGAACAGGTAAGTTTCAAAAATTTTTTCAACTATCGACCATCTACAATCTACATACCATAAATCTTCTAATAGAAAGTGTAATGAATATCAGATCGACATTCGCATATAGCCTTCATAGTTTACACCAAGGCCTTTGATTCTCTGCAGTGGCGTAAATACGGGGGGTGGGGATTTGGGGACAACCTCCCAGAACCCTTTAAATATCAGATATATAATTTTGTTTCTTTTTTGAACGTGATGAAAAAATATACCTACTTTTTATTCTATGATTTCAATCCCCCCCCCCCCAGAAGAAATGAGTAGTTACGCTACTGCATAGACATAGTTTTATGTTAGAGGCTTAGAGGCCCTTGCTGACCAATGGGTTCCTACAATGCTGGTAAAACTAATAAAGGAGATGTACAAAAATCTAAAGGCAAGAATAGTTACAGACAAAACTGGAAAATACTTTAACATAAAAATAGGAGTAAAACAAGGGGATCCTCTTTCTCCAATAGTATTCAACTGTGCGCCTTGGAACAAATTTTTAAACATACAAATTGGGACAGCAAGGGAATCCTGGTTGGGGAAGAGAGCTTGAATAATTTACGTTTTGCAAATGACGTAGTACTGATCACAGACGACATAGAGAAATTAGAACAAATGCTTGACAAACTGAACGAAGCGGGAAAAAAGCGGGATTACAAATGAACATGACAAAAACAAAAATTTTAACAAGGGATACAAAAACAGAAATAAAAATTGAGAACAAACCAATAGAAAAAATATCAGAAATAATCTATCTCGGGGTCAGTTGATATCCTTCGACAATTTTGAAAAAGAGGTTAACAGGCGTATTACACTGACATGGAAAAAATACTGGACCCTAAAATACATCTTCAAAGGACCATTCCAAAACTATCATAAAAGTCAAATCTTCAACTCATATGTTCTGCCCACGCTAACTTACGGATCTCAAACCTGGACTATGATAAGAAAAAATAATAATGAAAAAAATAGAAACTACACAGAACTCCATCGAAAGATCGATGTTAAATATTATCAAGAAAGCGGACAAAATTCGAACTAAAATAATAAAATCCAGACTAAAGCATAACCGAAACTGTGTACACTGGATTAGGAGAAACAAATGGAAATGGGCGGGGCACGTGAGTAGAATGACAGATAATGGATGGACCCCCAAAATAACTTTCTGGTATCTAAAGCACAATTCTTGGGACACAAACTTTTTCATCGAATCGCTCAAGATCGAAACGAACGGGGGAAACTGCAGAAGATCTGCGCCCAAGTCTGGGCCTAGCGGAACCTTAAGTTATATCCTAAGACTTAACTGTAAGTGTATAATAGCTAATAAAAGGCTATTCATTGATTGTTTGATATTGAAAATGGTTAAAAATTAATCACAATTTTGCAAAATTACTTCAAAACGACCCAACATCTTCAAGCATTTTTTCTTTCATAAAAATTACGGTCTGGTATCAAAGCGCTACAAATTTACTACGCCACTTTTGTTGCACAGGGCTGCCAACATAGAAAACAGACAACTGCGGCATCTTACCCACCGCGTCATATTGCCCTACTTTACCTTAAGCTAGTTTCAACTTTCATAGGGTTCCTGACCATTTTCCCGAGACCACCTTCCCGAAAGAAAATTTTCGCCAAGAGTAAACGTCTCGAAAAACTTTTAAAGAGTAATATTGAAAGGAAATATGTATTCTTAAGGTACTTCAACTTGTCGTATTCGGCGCATGTGGCAACAATTTCGACGATTCTGATTTGCAGCTCAATCCATTTTCTTTTCGGTGCGGCTTTAACTTTCCATCCCATAACGAATTTGCAGCTTGATCCATTTTCTTTTTGGAGCGGCTCTAACTGTCCACCCCATACCGAATTTGGCAACGCAGACCTCCGTGTCCGTCTGCTCCTTTTGGATTTCTGTCAACGCCGCGTATAAATCAGGGTGGTGCTTCCCAAGGAGCAGGCGGAACCGATTGCGCCACCCTTTGCTCGCGTTATTTGTTTTATGGCTGTTGGTAGTTGCGGCATTATACTGGTTCCACAGAGCCGGAGGATAACGTGGTGGAACAGCTGGTCGTCGTCCTCTACTGAGACGACATTGGATGTAATGTTGTTCAAAGTAGTTCGAAATGGGAAAGAGGTCGTCAGGAACGTCATCTCACAGCATGTCGAAAACAAGGCGCACATCATCCACCGAAACGCAGGCTAGAGATAACATCATATGGGAACACAGCTTGATAGTACGGTCTCTTCAGCATTATTGTACGACTCTTGAAGTTCCTTCCCTTGAAGTTTGCGGTAAACACTTTGACCTTAGGTGGAAAAAGCAGCAGGTAGCGGGAATATTTGTGAAGACGATTTCACACTCGTTGATCATTGCTTTTTCGAAGTCGCACATACTCGGTAACGTTTTGTGGAACGCATACACTAACCCAGAATGGCTCAACAACATCCTTCATGGCTTGGAGAACTTCGGCGTACATCTCCGTCTCGTTTCCAGACAGGAAAGCGTGCACAAGAGCAGCGGCTCTGTTTCACTAGAACCTCCCGTACCATCCAATTGTATCTTGTTTCTTGTGCGAGATCAAGAACTGTGAATATTTGCGCAAATATTGTTGGAGCGACCTTGAATGTACCGTCAAGAAACCACGTCGGATTTTGGCACAGAAATTCGATATTTCGACGAGTTACGAATACTAACACTCGCCCCTGCAAATCACTATTCTGGGAATCGTACAACAAAAATCGCTCTCTCGGCAATGAATTCTGGTGCGGGATTCCGGCAAGACAGCTAATTCCGTCAACGACTTCGGGTTTGGAGGGACAGATCTCTGCGTCGGTTTTTTCGAATCCGTTCTTTTTATCGCCTCCCTCTCCGGGATCTAACTGAGGACCTCGGGTGGAACATCAGTCAGTTCTCAGTTCAGTTCTCCACAGCTGTGCGAGAGGTTGCTCTGGATGCTCCGCAGATTTTCTTTTTCTTCCGGACATTACTGCTTCAGCAGAGCATCGCTCCTGGTTATAGAGGTGACTCCATTGGTCCTTTGATCACTATTACTGTTCCATCGGCAGCCGGTACGTTGTTAATAGCCCAGGCCTTGCATTCTCTGCTCTGTACTTTGCGACACTCACAAGTATACGCGTTCGTTCGTTCTTCGCGAGCTGAAGTACACGAAACCATCGATTAATAACTTTTGGTTCAGCCATTTTTGTATTTGTATTTTCGATCAGCTTTATGCGCGGGCCACATACAGTACCCTTGTTAAATAAATACACATTCCACGGCCATCTTAAAAAGCGCTATTCGGGAGAATGGATTCGGAATTTCAGTATTTGGGAATTATTTTATAAATTTATTTATCAAACTTGGGTTAGCGGCCGACCGACGCCTAATTAACCCGCCCATTTTTTGGCACTGGTCTCCACCACCCTCCTCCATTGTGATCTGTTTTGGGCTACCCCCATCCATCCTGGACCCACTCTTGTAATCATCTCATCGCGCCACCGAATTGGGGACGGCCCCTTTTCCTTCTGTTACCATAGGGAGTCCATACCGACAACTTGTATCCCCATTTTCGGTTTCCCTCCCTGGCTAAATGACCTGCATATTTGAACTTTGATTTCTTAATTTTGTACCCAATGTCCTCCATCTTCGTTTTTTCCATAATTTTATTGTTCCTTATTTTATCCTTAAGGGATAATCCCAGGATACTACGTAACATAGAGTATTGCGTCGTTCTGAGTATTGAAATATTTCTCTTTGCCGTAGCCCAGGTCTTAGATCCGTATGTGAGGACTGGTACAAACATGAAATTTCGAGAACCACGCTACTAAATTATGAAGTTAAAATTGAGTTCCTTGGCCCTGAAATCCACTGAAGAGAGTTTTACAGGATGTTTTTCAGCGTCTCAAATAATTCTTGAAATGTTTCAAGAAATCTTGAGGAATCTGAAAATATCTAATGAATTCTGCAGAAGCCTGAAAGAACCGTTAATGATTCTGGAAGGGTCATAAAAGTCTAGAATAGTCTTGAATAGTTTTCGCGAATATTAGAAAAGTTAGGAAGAGCCTTTTAAAGAACATATACTTAATCCAGCATGAAAGGATTTTTATCTACCTAGTCTTGAAGAGTTAATAAGCTTGGAATATTCGTAAAAACTTTTAAACGAATCGTCTTGCCAGTTGGTCTTAAACAAGAGCAACATGTCTTACACAAGTCTGGAAGGGTGTTAAATTAGCTTCATAGAGAATCACAGAGGCTAGAATGAGTTTTATGAAGCTGCGCGAGTTCTAAACAGTTTTTACTCTGTATCGAAGTTTCGTAATCGTCATGAAGCCTGAAAGTGCCACAAAAAGTGATACGCGATAGTTTTAAACAGTTCTAGCACGTTTTGCATCAGGGACGTACCGGGTTCGGTGTAAATTGTACGCAGTTGAATTGTACGCAGGTAAATTGAACTCAGGAAATTGTACGCAAACGAAAATTGTACGCAGGAAAATTCTTCGCAGAGAAATTTGTACACATAGGTTGTACGTACGAAAATACAGTAAATTATGATAGGTACAAACCAGAAAAAATACAATAGATACACGAAAGTGAATGAATAAGTTTGTAAGTTGGAATGATCTCGTTTAGAAGTGGGTGATAACAGGCTATCTGTAAGATTGTTCTAGTCAATTGCCTGCTTATCTTGAAAACAGGATGAACGCGGTATTTACTTGTGCCTCAAGAAATCAGTTTATATGATATGTGCATAGAACGTCATGTCGCCTCTGAAGTACGTTACTAGTGAACGCGGTAAAGAAAAACTTGTGGACGGTGGATTTATGTATGTGAAAGATGAAGTCGCAGGTCAAGTAATACACTGGAGGTGCGAACTTTTCCAAAAAAAAAATGTCGTGCTCGGTTACATACTCGCGGTGATGAAATTGTACGACGATGGAAAACTGAGCATGTATCTCATACCGGTGAAGCTCGCGCTGTGGAGGCTGCTGAATTGAAGGAAGCCCTAAAGCGTGCTGCAGAGGATTCACATCTCGCGCCAAAAGTTCTGGTCACTGACTGCCTCAGCACTGCTTCGCAGCACGCTGTAGCAGCGTTTTTTGGAGCGTACAATAATTATATCTGCTTACAATTTTTCTGCGTACAATTTACCTGCGTACAAATTTTCAGCGTACAATTTTCGCTTGCGTACAATTTACTTGCGTACAATTTCCTGCGTAGAGTTTACCTGCGTACAATTGACTGGACACCGACGTACCGATAGGGGGCAGGGGGCAGAGGAATTTTTCACTCAGCAGTTGGGAAAATTCACCATTTCAGTCAGGTGAGTTGGAAAAACCCAACAAGTTGCAAGGATTTTTTTTTTGCTTTGATACTTGGAAATTAAGCTGAGAAGTTAAGAAAACCCAACAGGTCAATAGGTTGTTGTTGTTCTTTTTGTTTTTTCTTTTTCGCTACGATACTTGGGAATTCTAAGTTGAGTCAGTTGGGACTTTCACAATTTTTACCCCACCCCCTCTCAGAAAAAAACTCTTCGGTACCAAGCATACATAACTAGTTCAGGGGAGGCCAAAAAATTACACTAGCACTGAAGATTGAAAAATTTGTCTCAGCCAGTATAGGAAGAATTATTCCCATTATTTCTTCAAGGAAAAAAAAATTGGGAGGTATTTAATAAAATTCGTACAATTAAGATTTCAGTAATAAGTTGAAAACATTTGACTCTTAGCGACTATAGAAGACATTTTTACCTTTAACACGACAAAGTTAGTGCAAAAAAATGATTGAAGTCATTTTGGTGATGGAATATGTTCCTGAATTTTCTAGGTAACTATGTAGTTATACATTGCCACCTATTTATGTAGCATGTTGCCTTCTGGTCGTTCAGCACAATAGCAACAGGACCAAGGCCCCACGTTTATCCCTTTAAAATGCCCCCCTCTGTGTCAGTGTTTTTTGTTGGTAAAAAGCGACAAACGTTCTTACTAGATTCTCTGTTTGACCTACAGCCTATCTAAATGCAGGCCCATAGTCAGCCATCTGCGGTAGGTGATGCGGACTGTTTACCAGGGGGGGGGGGGGATTGAGGATACACTTATCATATAATACGAAGAGTTCTACGAGGCAGTGGTATAACCAGGGGGCAAAGGGGGCGAATGCCCCCCAAACACCTGAAATAGAATGTAAAATATGCAGAAATGAGCAATTTTTTCGCTTTAAAACACGTTTTTTCGAAAAATTTTCGCTCGAGTAGTAATTTTACGTTCATTTTCATACAATAGTTCTCTAATATCGGCAATTTTTAAAAAAACTTCAATTTTCGACTTTTTCTCCTTTGAAAAATCTTACTTTGCCCCCCCCCCCCCGGAAAATCCTGGCTACGCCACTAATTGAATTTGGTCTCAAAATTCATAATCAAAACTGGTGATTCAACTTACCGACAACCCACTGAAGAAAAATTGAAAAGATCGCGTGAAAAAAAATTAACACTTAGAACGATCAAATTTTCGAACTTTTAGAAGTACAAAAGCTCTACTTCTGTGGACTTATCAAGTTATTAGTTTTCAAACAGCCATTCAGGCATTTAGCTATCGATATTCAATGTGAATTGGATCGCGAGCCTACCACTGTGTTTGTGAATATTGTAATGTGACACAAGAAAAAGACCTGTGGGTCTAAAACTGCTGGATGGACACTTGGGCCCTTTTCTTGTGACACGTCACATATAAAGAAAGACAAACATACGAATCTTCTATCTTTCAAAGCAAAATCAGTGTTAACAATTTTATAAACATTAAAATGTAGTGAACGAAACGTTTTGAACAAAACTAGCGAGAAAAATAGAAGGAATTCGTTATTTTCATTCACGAAATTTTGCCAGGGGAGGCTCCGGCAAGCGTTAGGGGGTGTTCAGTACCCCCTAGCACCACTCTAGCCAGGGGCCTGGCGTAATGATGACTTTTTTAAATGGTAGTATCTCTGCGCAAGTGAGGGGCTCAAGATACCTTTAGAGGGGGCTCAGCCCTAGCTTGCCCTCCATGGCTACGGGGCTGTCTAAAAGTTGAGAGGAAAAGACTTATATTTTCCAGTGTCATAAGCTGAATCCGATAGCAAGTGTTCTATTATTTAATTTACGTGCTTTGGTCCTGGTGAATATAGGAGGGAAATTTAGTCTGGAACAAAAGTCAAAACGCCATGTGTTTTTCCCATAAGAACGAAAGGGAGCTTGTAGCACTGATTCCTCTAAATCCAATCGACCTGAAACTTAGTAGGTTTTTTTTTTATTGATTTCATTGGAATCAATTTAGGAGACGAATCAGATGAAATTCAGAAAAAAAATCACCAAGAGTAAATAACAACCACTTCTTATTGTGTAAAGGAAGTTGTGTGTTCCTCTCAAGTATTCCTAATTCCTTCCAGCTGACCTTCCCAAACTAAGGTATACTCATGTGTGCAAATGTGAGTGCTTGGGGAATAAGGTTCCAATCTGTATTTGCAGGGACGAAACTATGCGGGGGGGGGGGGTGAAAAAACGTCAATAATTTGACAGTCGGAAAATTTTGAAACTGTTCATTTGAAATCTTCATCTTCTAAGGTACATATAATGTTTTAATGAAGCCCGAAAAAGTCTTGAACAAATTCGGAAGATCCATGAAGTCTCAGAGAAGTCTGAAAGAGTCCTAAAAGTCTTACATAAGTTGGAGGAGGAGGTCTTGATGGTGTTACGGTAATATACCGAGCATCTATCTAAATTATGGTATCAGGCCGATAATAATTAAGAGCAACTAAAGTAAACAACAAAGTACAACTTTCGACACATCCGAAACGTTCAGACGAAATACACGTAATTATTGAACTTCAATCAGACTTCGATCTGAGACAAGCTACTGATCTCTCCTCTTGTGGCTATAAAAACTAGAAGTTAAGGCTAGGTTAAGAGCATTCGTCATGTAATCGAACGACATTCGTAGTGTATTGATATTCTTCTCGATGCCAAAAGGCACCTTACGATGTATGTGTCGACCTAATTCATAAATTAAAAGGGTTAAGTTCAAAAACTTGTCATTATTCTTTTTCGCGACTCGGTGAGCACGTAACAAACTGGCGCAGTCGGTATTGCAATTCTGCGGTGTCATTCGTCGTATTTCGCCGGAGATCTACTTGAACAATTAGAGAAGCGTTAGGCGCGCTAATTTGTTCAAAAACAACTAGAAAAGCGTTAGGCGCGCTAGTTGATTCGATTCCTTGAACCCCTACGAGAAGTTAGAGAAGCGTGAGGCGCGCTAACTCTCTCGGCAGCGGATACCAGAATCGGTAGAAACACAGCAACTTCGGAAACCCGTGGAAAACTCCGTTCTTGGATCGTAGCGGATCTCATCTGGAGCGGAAACCCAGCCAACAAGTGGACAGCCTGATCAACTCGACACTTCGGAGATTGGAACCTACGTACACCGGAAATCAACGATTGGGAGTAAGTGATCAAGTATTTGTCCTGGAAAACCCATAACTTAGAAAGTGCAAAATAGGAACGTAGGAAATTATTAACGTAAAAAATCATTAAAAACTACGTATCTAACTTTAAAGGAATCACGAATAACGTAAAACTTCGTACGTAGAAAAACTACGGAATTATTGAAGGAAATTCATGCACAAAGGAAAATTAATTAGAACCCTAAATCAAAATTTTTAAAGGAACACGTGCAAAAAGCACATCTTATTGAATTAGAATTGTAACGAACTATTTCGGAAAAAGGGAAATTAAAAAGGTCGACATGGAAAATAATGACGAAAGGAACCCACCCCCGATTCCACCCAAATCGAATGCCAATGCGAATGAAAATATAACTGAAATTTCAGGAAGGCCGGAAACTCCCAAAGAAGGAGACGAATCACGTTTAACGGAAAAATTTGAAATGGCCAAGGAAAAAATTGAAAGGGAACGGGAGGAATTATTTAAACGGTTAAAAGAATTAAAAATGTATGAATCAGAAATGAATCAAATCATGAAAGACGGGGCGGAAAATTCAAAAAACGTATCAGGAAAATTAGCCTCATTTGTAAAGGAAGCAACCGATAGTGAAACAGACGACAATGGAAGTGTCGGAAAGAATTACGAAAAAGGAAGGGAAATTTCAAGTAACTCAAAAAAGAATCATCCCAATTGTGAATTTTCAAAATCGAAAAAAGGAAGGAGACAAGGCAACCCAAAAAGGGACCACTCCATATCAAGTCAAAATAAAAAATTGTTATACTTCATCCAACGACTCGGAAAACACTGAGGAAAATTATAAAAACTTTAGAAAAAGGTTTAACTCAGGAAAAAGGAACAAAAAATGGGAAAAGCACGAAAATAGAAATTGGAGCAACAGCTCAAATGGATCAACCGACAGTTCGGAATATTCAAATAGTGAAAGTGACAAGGAAAGTCAGGGAAATTTCAGAAAAACTCGAAAAGAGGAAAAAGGAAAAAATAATGGTTACACCATGCAATTTTTGGCGAATTTAATTTCGGAAACCTTCAACGGGGAATTCAAACAGCTAAATGCATTTATTGATTGCTGCAATGAAGCAGATAGTTTAGCAGGTGAAGACCAAAAAATAGGACTATTAACAGTCATTAAAACAAAAATAAAAGACCCTGCAAAATCCCAATTAAGGGCAAGTAAGTGTGAAAACTGGAAGGAGTTACGTAAGAAATTATTGAAATTGTATTCAGAGAACAAATCAGGGGAACAATATTATGAGCAATTATGCAATGTACGCCAATTTAGGGATGAATCAGTAATGCAATTTTACACACGTATCCAAAATATTGTGGCAAAAATTTTGAGTGGGAATGGAAACGATGAACACGCAGCGAGGTATGCGAATAAGTTGGCTTTAAATAGATTCGTGTACCATACACATCCCGACACATCTATGTATTTGAGACTAAGTAAAGTGAAAAGCATGAATGACGCATTGCAAACGGCCCTCGAACAAGAACGAATTGAAAGTCAGAAAAAGAAAGGAAGGAATTTCAGGAACAAAAAGGAAAGATATTCAGGTTACAAAAGAAATTTTGAAAGTAAATGGTGTTCGAACTGTAGAATGGAAAATCATAATACGATTGAATGTGGTAGAAAGCAAAACGTGAATCAAAATCAGAATTCGGAAAACGAACAGACCTCAAAATTTTGTAAAAACTGTAAGCGAAAAGGACATAGTGAAAATGAATGCTACAGGAGAAATGAAGGAACAATTATTAAGTTCTCATGTCATTACTGTAAGAAAGAAGGGCATAAAAGTGTTGAATGTAGGAAAAAAATGTTCGACGAAAATAAAAAAGGAAATAAATACTGTAAAAATTGTAATATGAGAAACCATAGTACGGAAGAATGTTTTAGAAATAGGTCAAATGACTCGGAAAAAAGGGCGTTAAACTACAACGGTCTACGGGAAAGCCTCGGCCCAGTGGACCCACAGGAATCAAAACCGAGGAACGAAATAACGAACAAGGAGGGCAACAAAAACAAAATTCGGGAGAACCAAATCTACAAAGACTAGATTGTGAACCCAAAATTATTAAGGCGAAAGCGATAACAAATCCCGATGCAGGATTAATGTATTTCTTTATAAATTCGCCATCAGCAGCCCGAACTTGTCTGAAATTTATTATTGATCCAGGTGCAACAAATTCAATTATTAAAGCCCATGCACTGGACCCAGAAACAGAATATGAGACGAACGAAATTATACATTTAAATGGAATAGTGGCAGATCAAGCAATAAAATCGATAGGGCACACGGAAATAATTTTGGAACCCCCTAGTGGAACGGAATTGAAACAGAAATTTCACATAATAAACGGACCCTCAGGAATACCTTTCGATGGGCTAGTAGGAATAGACTTCATGAGAAAATTTTGTAAAATTATTAGCTACGAAAGAGACATTTTGGTTTTGAAAAATGACAAGATCCCAATCAAAATCTTGTACATTCAAGAAGATACGAATACGAAAACGTTAAAATTAGGAAGCCCTGACTCGCAAGAAAGTAAATTCACGATTCTAAAAGCTAGAACAGAAACAGTAGTAGAGGTCAAAGTTCTAAATCCCGAGATTGAAGAAGGAATAATACCAGAAATTGATATAGGTACAAATTTACTCGTATCCAAAGCAATAACAAAGGTAGATCAAAGGTCAAAAGCATATGCAACTATTCTGAACACATCAGACACTGATTACAAATATGTACCACTCGAAATTGAACTCGAACCTTTCGAACAACAAAACGCAATAATTTTTGACCAGAAGTATAGAACAAAAAAGATAGGGATAACAGGGAAAGCAAAGTCCACACCTAAAACTAGGAACGAACGTTTGGAAAATGAAATACGAACGGAACATTTGAATGGGGAAGAAAGAGGAAAATTGCTTGAAATTTGCAAAAAGTTTAACGATGTTTTTTATCTGAAAGGAGACACATTAACCTGCTCCAACATAACGGAACATGCCATAAGGGTAAAAACGGACACCCCCATAAACATAAAAAATTATAGGCAACCAGAGAGTTTGAAAACTGAGATTGATAAATAAGTACAAAAAATGCTAAGGGAAGGAATAATACGAGAAAGTGTCTCACCATGGAATTCTCCACTATGGATTGTACCAAAAAAGGGATTAGACGAAAATGGAAATAAAAAATGGAGAATAGTTATTGATTATCGTAGATTAAACGCAGTAACAGTAGGTCAAGCTTCAGTCATACCAAACATTGAGGAAATTTTAGAACATTTGGGGAACGCGAAATACTTTTCAACTTTGGATTTAGCCTCGGGATATCACCAAATCAAAATGAAGAAGGAAGATATTGAAAAAACAGCTTTCTCAACGCCTTGTGGACATTTTGAATTTTTACGTTTACCATTCGGTTTGACCTCAGCGCCTAGTACATTTATGGCAGCCATGCAAAAATGCTTGAAGGGAATGACCCCAAACCAATGCCTTGTATATCTAGACGACATCATACTTTTTGGAAGAAGTTTAGACGAACATAACAGGAAACTGGAAATAGTTTTAGAAAGACTACAGGAAAACAATTTGAAATTGCAACCAGAAAAATGTGAATTTCTGAGAAAAGAGGTCACTTACCTAGGACATATCATAAGTGAAGAAGGGTGCAAACCAGACCCAGCAAAAATTGAAAGTGTAAAAAATTACACCAGACCTCACAATGTAAAGACTTTACAGACTTTTCTTGGTTTATCAGGATATTATCGTCGGTTTATACCAAACTATTCGAAAATAACGAAACCATTAACAAAATTGTTGAAAAAAGGGGAAGATTTTATTTGGAAGACTGAACAAGAAGAAGCATTTACAAAATTAAAAGAATTTCCAACAGGACCCTTAGTTTTACAATTTCCAGACTTTAACAAACCATTCATACTGACAACGGACAGTTCAAATTACGCAATAGGCTCAGTTTTAAGTCAAGGAGAAATACCAAACGATAAACCAATAGCATTTGCAAGTAGAACTTTAAATAAAGCAGAATGTAACTACTCAACAACGGAAAAGGAACTTTTAGCAATTGTTTGGTCGGTACAACATTTTAGACATTACTTATTTGGATACAAATTCGAAATTTATACGGACCATAGACCACTTATTTGGCTATCAAAGGTAAAGGAAGGAGGAAATTCACGACTATTAAGATGGAGACTGAAATTAGAAGAATATGACTTTGACATACGTTATAAACCAGGTTGTACTAACAAAATCGCAGACGCCTTAAGTAGAATACGAAATCCTTTGACTGAAGTAAAAATGGAGAAAATGTTGAAAATCACGAGTGAGCCAACAACAAATGAGGAAAGGAATACGACATTGGAGGTAATAAAAGACTCAATTTTTTCAAAATCAAAAATAGCAATACTCATGCCCATTATGTCAGAAGAGCCAAGGGAACTAGAAAAATTTAGACGATTCGGACTGAGAAAATTTCCGGAAAATAGCAAAATTAGTGAAATTTATCATGCTAAAAATAAAAAACGAGATCTCTTTTTGTGTTTCTATAAAAAGAATGCGACTGACAAAGCAAAATTGGAAGACGTAGCTACATGTATAGAAAATTTAAAAAATCTTTTGGTTACAAATAACATTGAAGAAATCTTCATTTCAACGACGGACAAAAATGATTTCATAAATTTTGGAAAATTTAAAAATTTAATAATACGAGTATTTGAGAAAACAAAAATTAAAATCACGATTTGTACAGACGAAAGAATTATGGTACTAAAGGAAAATCGACAAAAAATTCTAGACGACCATCACGTGACATTAAATGCAGGACATCCAGGAGTAAAACGGATGTATGAACAAATCAAAGAAAAATACTATTGGCCAAAAATGAAAAAAGACATTATTAAATACGTAACTTCATGTAAAAGCTGTCAACTAAACAAAGTAAATAGGAATCCGACAAAAGCACCTATGGAAATTACAACAACAGCCTCGGAACCTTTCGAGAGAATTTTTATTGATACGGTAGGGAAAATGCCAATAACTCTAAACGGGAACGAATACTTGATAACAATACAAGACGATTTAACAAAATTTGCATATGCAGTAGCAGTTCCAAATCAAGAAGCAAAAACAATAGCGAAAGAAATTTTGAAATTTTCATCATTAATGAGATTACCGAAAAATATAATTAGCGATAATGGTCCATCTTTTACGTCAGAAATTATTAAGGACTTGATGAAATTACTGAAAACAAAACATATTTTCACGTCAGTATACAGACCCCAAAGTAATGGAGCATTAGAACGTTGGCACTCAACTTTGAAAGACTATCTCAAACACTACATAAACGCAAATCAGAATGACTGGGATGAATACGTACAATACGCACTTTTTTCTTACAATACTCATGTACACGAAACAACGGGAAAAACACCCTACGAATTAGTATTTGGCCATAAAGCTTTTATTCCTAATTCAATTTCGGGACCACCAAAATTTAAATACACGTACGATGACTACTATAGTAACTTACAAGTCAGGTTGAGTCAAATTCATCAAACAGCGAAAGAAAAAATAGAAAAAGCGAAAGAAAAATCTAAAAATCAATATGACAAAACGCATCATAAACCAAAAAATTATAAGGTGGGAGATCAAGTAGTAATCCAGAATAAAATCATTCAGAAGGGGAAAACGAAAAAATTATCACCAACGTATTCAGGACCTTATACTGTAGAACAAATCAACCCCCAATAACTCTTTAAAAATTAAGATCAAGAAAAACAAAAGTCAGAATTATCATACTGACATGTTGAAACCCTATGTTGCAGGTACAAACGAATAAAATGAATAACATCTTGCTAATCCTTTTTCTCTTAATCATTCCCAAAATCTTCTCAATTAATATACTTATGATCGACGAATCAGACATTGAAGAACCAATAGCAATGGAATTAGATTCAAACACGGGGATTTATTTTGAACATTTTGGTAGAGCAAAAATCACAAACGAAGCTTTTAAAATGGAGACCTTTTTGAATATGACGACACAAGAAAAATACAAAGAAAAATTACAGGAGGAAGTACGAAATACGTATGGATTGTGTATATCCTTAATGGAAAAAAATGTGTCAACTCAGTGTAATCAACAAATTCGATTTATAAGTTCGTACATAGATAAATTGACAGAAAAATTCGAAAATATACAGCATTTAATTGGGAATCAAAATTCGGCTCTGGAGGGAAACGAAAAAAATAAAAAAGAAAAGAAAAGAAGCAAGAGATTTTGGGAAAACGGAATCGCACCAGGTCTATCAACTATATTAAAATGGGTAGTAGGAACTCCAGATAATGAAGACAAAAAACGTTATGACGAAGCTTTGAGCCAACCCCAAATAAGTAAAAGGAAAATAGAGGAAATAATGAAGGGGCAATTACATATTATGAAAACGACATTAACAGATATGGAAATAGTAGCTAACAATTCTCGAAAATCACAGAAAACCCTAAACGAAAATTTTAGAAAATTGGAAAATGCGATATCAAATGGAGAAAAAGAATTGGACGAAATGAAAATTTTACAAGACCTGGGGATGCATGAAAATTTTTTGGTGGAAACGTTAGAAAAAACTTTGGAACAGTATAACGAAATGACGAACGCAATTCTATTCGCGAAGAAAGGCATAATTCACCCTTTTATCATTACGCTTAAGCAGGGAATTAGAAATAGCAAAATTACCACAAGACAGAGAATTACCCTTTGATACAAATTATTCAACAGTTTTCAAATACATTGACCTAGGTAAAATAGATGTGTTTCTAACTCCTCGAAAATTATTAATTTTTCAAATTCAGATAGGTACCTATAGTATTAAAATCAGAATTTGCACTTTACAAGTTACATCCTTTACCTTTTCAAATCCAAAATGAAACCCATTCGTACCTTTTCCTCGATTCCAACACCAAATACTTGATCACAGACCAAACATAATCCAATCAACAGGCAGAAGCGACCACCAATTTCCAATCGTGTACGATTGGCTGATGGCAAAAGGACACGAACCACCATAATGCCGACTTAGATAGCGGACTGGAAACTGACAATGATGAAGAATCGTAAACATTTATTTATTTATTTTTTTTTTTTTTCGGAAGTCATCAATTTCCTTGTACAGTAATTTTACATTTTTTGTTTTTTTTTGTTTAAGTTTATTTGTGTATTATTTTTTTTTCTCTTTCTCTCGTTCATTTTTATTATTATTTTTATTTTATTTTATTATTCTTTGACATGTAGCATAAGAGGAAAAATCAGATAGTATTCTTTTTTGAAAATCTAAAATTGTATTGGGAAGAAAATTTTTTCATTACATTACAAAATTTTTCTTTTAGGGGGGAGGTGTTACGGTTAATATACCGAGCATCTATCTAAATTATGGTATCAGGCCGATAATAATTAAGAGCAACTAAAGTAAACAACAAAGTACAACTTTCGACACATCCGAAACGTTCAGACGAAATACACGTAATTATTGAACTTCAATCAGACTTCGATCTGAGACAAGCTACTGATCTCTCCTCTTGTGGCTATAAAAACTAGAAGTTAAGGCTAGGTTAAGAGCATTCGTCATGTAATCGAACGACATTCGTAGTGTATTGATATTCTTCTCGATGCCAAAAGGCACCTTACGATGTATGTGTCGACCTAATTCATAAATTAAAAGGGTTAAGTTCAAAAACTTGTCATTATTCTTTTTCGCGACTCGGTGAGCACGTAACAATGGGTCAAAAGAGTCTTATTATCACAGTATATTAAATAAATCCAAGAAACCTCTCGGATGGTGTATGTTTGCACAAGGGACGAGGAAGGAGAATGTCTCAAGTGGCTCACTATAAAACAGGCGCTTCAAAAATAAGGTAAAAAGAGGAACGAAAAAAGGAAGAAAAATAAAGAGTAGAAAAAAGGCAGACTTTTTTTGAGGGTACAAGGACGTTCTCAAAAATTAGTCCCTGGGCCCATATTTTGCTTCTGTTTTATTATTATTATTTTTCAATTAGTAAATATTTTGATTGAAAAATTGGCAAATTTTCAAATTTTTTAAATGTTTTGTCAGCGAATTTTTGGTTTTCAAAAAATATTTGTCGGCAAATTTTTTTTCTCCCCGCCCCCCTACTGAAAGTCAAGTTTCACTTCTGACTAAACGTCACATATTTTCTTCGGGCTCGTATTTTACCAAATCGAAGTCGTACACGTCCGCTACCTACCATTTTTCTTGAGTTTTCATCACGGAATTTCCAATCAGCCGGCGTACCTAGAGGAAAAGGCTGTCATAATCACGAGCCCCTGATTATGGATGATATTAATGACGTTTCGAGATGATGGCGGAGGATCACGTTTCAGCACACACAAGCATTATTATCTGGCGAAGTTCGACCATCGGCTTTGAATAGGTTTGGATGAAGCCCTGCATGCCCTCAAAAATGGCTAATGGTCGAACTTTATGAATACGTACCCTTAATTAGACAGTCATTTCTATCGAGGAAATAAAAAACAGTTCAACATACCCATGTGTATTACCCCGTGTTGTTACCTTTCTTGAACAAAATGAATACATTTCTCGGCCACCGAATTAATACGAAAAATCCGAAATATTCATAAGCGCACCGTTTTCCGAATTTAATATTTTACTTTAAAAGACAGAGTTTTCACTAATATACCAATACTGGTTTTCTTGAGTTATTCCAACGCGGTCGTTGAGCCATCGCCTTGCTCCGATGTACTCGACTCAACTGACCAGAGATGATGTATTATATTACGTCGTAAGTCGTAATAGATCGCCTACTCTTCGTTACGTTTCGCGACGTTGTAAATAGTTCGAGAGTAGGCCACAGGTAGTGTCGAGCGCTGCTTGTTCGACAGTTTCGTGCTTCCACTCTACAGCAGTTTGCTCACGGTATGCTGCATTGCTTTTGGCTTCTATTCATGATTTTCACCTTTTCACCACACCTTGGGTGAACACGCGTATTATTGTGTGACGTCCGAAAGTTTCAAATATGGGCTCGCCGGACGAGCGTCGGTTAGTCCATGCGCTCGGCCGGTCGAGCACCGAGAAGCGGGCTATCAGGGCGGAGAAGGGAGGTTTCATACCTACGAACCACTTTACACCGAACATCTCGTTATTCGCGTCGCATGAATCGGATCACTGCTCGGAGGACGCATTCGATACCTTTTTCCAAAATGTAACAACGAGAGGTCGGTGTGAGTGGAGTGGCCTGATATTTATTCGGTTGGAAACTCCTTCATCCCCGAGGAGACGTCGTTGGCGATCAATGCCAGCAGCCGAAGGCATTCTGTATATATTGTAAGTACGCTATCGCTCCAATTATACTCGTTTTTCACCGCATCTCCACTGAGTTATTGTTGTTGTGGTTATCCGCAAGAGTGCAGAGGGCTCAAACCGTAAAAGAACCTGCATGACCCTTTTAGTTTTCTAAGGGGAACGCGTGGGGTCAAAACGCAAAAGTTTCGCACGCCACAATTGCTTTTAAAATATTCTTCGTTTTTCTACTGTAAATAATGTAGATTTTTTTGATGATTGTTTCAAAGAAAACATTAAAATAAAAATGGGCTAAATTCATCAAGGTTATTTATTTTTTTCACCTGACGTTTTGAAGAAGTGGTTTGAAAATTTATTATTAACGACTATCTGTAAACACGCATTACAACAGATAAGAAAGGAAACATTATCATACTGCTCTTGAACTGATACCATCAGATTGAAAATTAACTACCCACTTTCTGTGTCTTCGAAAGTGTTCTTCAGTTCTTCAAAATAATTCTGATTTCCAAAATTTTAAACGTTTTGATCCTCAAAATGCGGTATAAACATACACAAATACAACTGATTCCAACGAACGAACATACCGACGTCCGACGAATGACTCCAACTAACACAAACACACACCAGCACCCTAAATTGACAGCAGCGCTACCGGTGGCCAACTCTCTTGAACTAAAATACAGTTATGATATCACCATTGGAAGTGCGCCCGCCCTGTAACTGACTTCTACCTGCAGGAAAACCCTACGACAGTAATGCTGATGTCGCAGCGAGAGAGAAATTGTGAAAAAACTCGCTCCGCCCATGGACCACACCCCCCCCCCCCCGATCTACTTTGTTTTGAGCTTATAGCTAGAATATAGTATGGAACATGCTGACGTAAAAGTGTGTACGATTGTTATGTTCGTGCTGGGCTTCCTGAAGACCTGGTAGGGATTTACGTCACAGGGGTACGGGAGGAGGCACTCACAGACGGCGCCGTGGAAGCTCTAGGAATTAGAATATCAAAGATAATAACTGCCGCTTACCGTTCGCGTCAAGTACGGGCGTTTCCGTTCTTCTGGTATGTACACCTTAAATCTACTAGTCCTTATTTACATATTAATTTACAACTTACAACAGCGAGGGGTGCGCGGCTTGATTACTCCGCGACCGCTTTCTGGGGTTCAGCATCTAACGGGCACACAGAAAGTCACCCGTCAGTCTCTCAAATAGAGATGTGAGCGAGAGCTCCTTAACACATAAAATGTAAAATAAGAACGCTGTATGAATTACCAGTAGAGTCGAACTTTGGTGAACACTGATGTTGCCCCTAGACATAATGAAGTCCACAAGGGGGGTGAGCCCCTAGACATCGCTAGTGTCAACAAAGAGGGGCGATCAGAAGAGGCATTAATCTACAATCCAATGGACCAAATTTTTCTGAAAGGAATTAGTCCGCACTCGCCCTCCAGCTGAGGGGGGACTTGTCCACCATAATAGGGGGAGGAAACTCTGCGGATTCCTCCAGGAAAATTGAGGGGAGTGTCAGTCCACCTCACCACACTAAGGGGAAGAGCCAGATGTTGAAAAAATCGTAACCCTTGACCTATCCCCTTCGCAACTAAGAACAGGGGGTGTCCAAAAACCAGGCCGAGCCTTGCAGTAGGAACCGACTAAATTACGAAAATTAATATTCAATCACTCTCTCACTCACCATATCGGCGATGATATTTTCGGGATTCATATTATAACATAAAAAACAAAACACGGAAAAGATACTCGGAAGACGTACGATGCAAACGTTAACAAAGAGACTGATGCAACCGGGATGAAACCAGTTGCGTAAGGGTAGGTCGCGGGTTCTCGTACGTTTGCGGGTGAAAGCGCGCCAACAGCGGAGAGTTTCCCCTCGCCGATCGGCTTCACCAGACTCGGTCTGCAACGTACTGTTACCTACTCTCATCCACCTAGCTTTACCTCTGACGTCATTCATCCAGAGGTAAAGTCGAAAATAATCGACATTTTCGACACTGCCCCCCAGGGGGAGGACCGCCTAGGTACTATTGGATGTAGAAGCCACTACAGAGTCTGCGCTCAGTGGCTCCTGAGTTCCTTGAAGAGCCGGTAGTTCTAGAGGGAACAACTGGTTGATAGCTCGAATAAGCACTTTCCGACGTTTGTCTAGGCGCAAGATGACTCCCATCTTCCAATCCGCTCTAGAAGCCGATGGTTCTTTCACCAGTACAACGTCTCCCTTAGAAGGGGTGAAACTTACCTCCCCTTTCTTAGGAGGATATCCTGAGCAATGCAGTTCTCTAAGTGACAGAAGATACAAACTTCTAAACGCTACCCAGAATGCTTCAACGATCCCTAAGGTATGTTCCCATGCACTTATAAGATTCTCCGCAGTTGATGGGAGTGCAGGAGGGACATCAACAGTGCAGGTGGCGTTAACGGTTCTTAGACGTAAAAAAGTGGTTGGGAATCAATGGTGACAGCATTACCTCAGAAACATAAGTGAGAGGTCTGCTGTTGATAGTGTTCTCAATTTCACACAGAGCAGTATTCAGTTCAACATAATCGAGGAGCACATTGCCATAGGATTTTTTCAAACTGGTCTTAACCAAAGCCACCAACCGTTCATAAGCACCTCCATACCAGGGAGCGTACTGAGGTATGAACTTCCACTGTATATTGTTCGACGTCAAATACAGGTTCAGCCGGTCTTCAAGGGATTGAACCCTTTGGCCAACGATACGTTGAGCAAAGACTAGGTTGGTCGCATTGTCCGAAATCATTACTTTCGGAGTACCTCTACGGCCCACAAACCTACTCAGACACAACAAAAATTCGTCAGCAGACAAATCCAGGACAATCTCCAAATGCACTGCTCTGGTTACTAAGCAGGTGAACAGCGTCACCCACACTTTTGTTCCCGCGGTGGATTCGTTGCGTATGAACAAGTGACCAAAAAGATCAACACCAGTGTGTAAAAATGGAGAGACCTCCGCTACACGTATCAAGGGGAGCGGTGGGAGAGGAGGAAGTGAATAACTTCCTCCATCCCAGCGCCTACAAGCGCCGCACCGATGAACAATAGACTGCATTTTCAGCCTACCTTTCACAATCCAGAACCTCTCTCGGACTTTGGCCAATAAATGGCTAGGACCAATATGATGGTTCTCCACATGCAATTTATGTAAATACACGTCTGTCAGAGGTGCATCCCGCGGCAACAAGATTGGATGGATCGTGTCCCATGGAAATGAAACATTCTGAAGACGCCCCTTACAACAAATCAATCCTCTGTTGTCTAAAAATAGTTCCAGTTGGAAATTAGGTTGAGCGTTTGCCCGAAGCTTGGCGTACTCTTTCCCAAAATACTTCCTCTGGATTTCTATAATTAAGAGACGTTCTGCTCTCTGAAATGTTTCGACCGAGTCCGCTGGATCGTTCACCTGAGCCTTGTTAAAGGCAAAGGCAATGATATTTCTAAAGACGCGGATGTAAGCATTCCAAGAGGAGAATCTCTTTTCCAACCAGTCGGACAAGAGACCCTGGTACTTTGTCCCACCAATAACCAAAGCTACTGTAGGAGAAGCATATACCACAGTGGTATCGGGAGTGTGGGGCCACAGCCCCCTGTGAGCCAACCAAGAGGGACCGTGCCACCACAAGTCATTATTTTTGAGAAGTGAAGCCTTGCACCCGCGCGTTGCAATGTCCGCTGGGTTAGATTCTGTAGGCACATGCCGAATGGTCAGATTCGACGCCCTACGGATTTCTGAAACACGATTCTGCACAAAGGTGGGGAGAACTGTAGAGGAGTTCATCCACTGCAGAACAGTCGTCGCATCAGTCCAAATAGTCGTGTCCGCCAAAGTCACATCTAAGTGGGATGCTAAAAAGGCAGTAGCACGCTTGCCAATAAGTACTGCTAACAACTCTAACCGCGGAATGGTTAGCTGTTTAACAGGTGCTACTCTCACCTTGCTGTAAATCAGCGCAGTAGCGCTTTGACCCGTATGTGAGCTCACATATGTCAAATAAGCACAGCAAGCAAACGCCCTTTTTGAAGCGTCACAAAACACATGCATGCTTATCGAACCTTCCTCTTGGTAGGTCCAGTACCGGCGAGGCACTGACACTAATGGTATCTCTTTAGCCTCACAAAACAGTTTCAGCCACCTGGCAACCAAAGCAGCCGGAAGTGGTGAGTCCCATGGATACTTGTCTTTCCAGCACTCCTGCATGAAAACTTTCAAAGGCAAAGCGGATCAAAGATTGAGGCTAAAAACTTCAAAACAATACGTTTTGTCACAGTTGAAACTCGCAAGTTGAGACTGCGGCAGAGCTCTTAGCAAAGACTCGTCGTTCAAAGCCCAGTCTCGCAGGTTAAAGTCAGCAGAGTGGAGTCTGGTGGTTAGGGCTTCACAAAAACTCAATGCTGCTGGTGTATCAGGTAGACTAGCCACCAAGTTGTCAACATAGAAACGTTTTCTGCCCAAGAGTAACCATCCATTAGTAGGTGGGTTGGTGAGAAGTTCCTGAAGCACAATGTTCAGTAAGAACGGTGAAGATATCACTCCAAAGGGCACTCGCCTAAAGCGAAAAACTATTAGGTTATCTGGATTTGGTGGAGCTGATACATCACGCACCCAGAGAAATCTCACCACATCTCGGTCAACTTCGTTGAGCTCAATTTGCAGAAACGCTTTCTCAATGTCGGCCGTTACACCCACCATGTGCAGCTGAAAGTTGAGTATTAACCCCACCAGATCCTCTACAAGCCCTGGACCACGATGCAATAAATCGTTTAGGCTGTGACCAGTTTTAGTTTTAGCCGACGCGTCATAGACAGTTCGAATCTTACCATTCCGAAAGATAGGCCAGTGAGGGAGATAATGAGTGAGAAAGGGTGTGGCCTTAGGCGCCACCTCAATTATACCAAGTGCCAATTGCTCCTGGAACAACTAATTAACAGCAGAGAGAGAGCTGGCTGATGAGCGGACCAATAACGACTTTAAACGAGCCATGCACATCCGAATGTTGGATGGCAGTGTCGGATTCTCTTGCTTCCATGGCCACCTGACCATGTAGCGGCCGTTCTCAAACCTGACCGTTTCTCTAAACTTCTCGAGTACCAGGTCGTCTATATCGTTCCTTTCATTGGACTTGATTCCAAGTGCTTCCAGTGACCACAAATTGGTCAGTACATTGGGGTCAAACTGCACGACAGACTCCACCTTCAAAGAGTCGCTACTAGGCGTGGTGGAGACCGTGAGAGAGGAGGAAGGCGAGTCATCAAAGTGCTCCTCTTGCCCCTTCGCACGAATTTTTCCCACTGGAACACAACCGAAAATAGTTTTCAAGAGAACAACACCACAAGGCAATCTTTTCATCTCCCCTAACACCACATCATAATACACATCAGAACCAATTAACCCCTCTAATGGCCCGCGTATGGGTTCAAACAAGCTAGGGTCGGCATACTGCAAGTAAACGGGCAGAACTTGAAGAACTGCCTGTACAGATGGCAGTAACTCTAAGTCCCCACCACCTGTAATACAGGGGGTGGTACAAAAAGTGTAAATTCGTTGACTGGTGTTGGACCTATTGGTCAGTGTGAGGCATACCTCCTCTGACTCAATACAAATGGGGTCTGAACTGCCAAAACAGCATACCTCCAAGTCACTTCGAGCTTTCACCTCCAAGTTCAGACAATGGGCTAATCTTTTGACCACATAAGAGTGCTTACTAGCAGTATCTAGTACACAAGCACGAACTGGCGTTAATCCGACCGCGCTCTTTATAAAACAATAGACAGTTTGCAGAAACGTACCTGTTGCTGGCTCCAACTTCTTTGACTTACCCCATTTGCCCCTCTCCAGGAGCAGGGACGCGCAAAGATGAACTGCGTGCCCCTTCTTCTTGCAGCTCGTGCAAGGATTATACTTTTTTCGGGACAGTTGGAAGACAGATGCCCCTTCTTTAAACAGCCAAAGCAAAGTTTTAATTGGCTGAGACGACTCTTCCTTTTGATTAAGGTTGGGTAACGCCGACACTCAGAGGTCTTGTGCGCCATCTTGCAGAAGGCGCACTCGTCCCCTTTCGACGCTGGTGTCGCCCCTACCAATGCCATGGTTGTGGTCTTTTTGGTCACTTTCTTCTGGACCACCTCTGTCTCCTCCTCGTCGTACAGTTCCACCATTTCTTCTATGGCGATTTGGGTCGCCAAAGTTTCTAGTAGACCATCAGTGCTAAAACTCGCGTCTGGACTCCTCACCAGTGCCCTTAGGGTAAAGCGCCGGGTATCCTTTGTGAACTTACGCAGGAACTGCGCCTTAACCATCTCCTGGTCGACCTCTGATCCCACCGTGCTGAGGTTACTGAGAATCTTACGCACAATGTCCAGATTCTGACGGTCGTCCTCCGCTGTCCGGGCTCTCGGCAGCTCCGCAAGCTCCTTGTAGTACACCTCTACCTGCCAAATCGTTCCTTTAATGCCTTTAGAGCCTCGGAATATGATTGCTCAGTGAGGGTGTAGCCCTCCACTGCCGCCAACGCACGACCCCGAAGGTTATTCAGCAGATATGTGAATTTCTCCGTAGGCTTGTAGGGTCGGTCGTGGACCATGGAGGCGAATTGTTCCCAAAACGCCCTCCACTGTTTCACGTCCCCCGAGAACGTCATCAGTTTCATAGGTTTCAACTTCATGAGAGAAGCTGAATCTGCTGAAGGGAGGTCCCTAGCCGAGCCCAGTGCGGAGTCAGAGGGGTGATCCTCAAGGACAGCCGTTGAAGCACCGCACTCGAAGGCGTCCTTGACCGCATCATACTTGACGCGGGCAAGGTTCAGAACTCTTTCGACCGCTTTAAGAGTCTCCTCCGGGATCTTATCGCGATTCTCCCCCAGTCGGTGATGTAGGTCGCGGATCTGTTTGTCAATGGCTTCCAACCGTTGCGACATCTGGTTCGCCAGCCGCTCCTTTGCACAGAAAGTCATGAGCCGTACTAGCTGTTCTAGCTGGTTAGACATCTCTTGGACCTCGTCCGCTGGATCCTAAACAGCAGAAAAAGACACAACTAGACCAAATGCTCCACATGACTGTACCCCCGTGGATGGCAATCCCAAGGACGTGTCATCCCCTGGAAGGTAACAAACATTTTCTAGCTCAATTTACCAACGAATAAATTCCTTTATTCGTCGGCTCCTCCAGTCAACAAAGTTGCCGATGCTACTAAGTGAGATCTATAAGACATAAAAAACTACAGTTTCAGACTTGGTCTTCTGAGGATCCTCAAATTCATTATTGTTAACAACAAGTCGCAGTGAACTCCTTCTGATCATCGTGGCACGAATTTCAGTATCAGCCTTGCCGCATTCTAATACCAAGGAGGTTTTGTGGCTCCCTGTTCAAGCACGACTCCGAGAGTCTCATATACCACTGCGTCTATGGTATGTATCTACCCCTCTCGTCACGGTGGCGTACTTTTGTGGGAGTGTCCACGAAGGCGTACCCCCGGGTTTTTCCCAAACTGTCTAAATGACTCAAAGGGTTTGGGCTAATGCCTTTAGCTTTAAAGCTGTGTTGGCTGGTCACATAACCTTCGCGTTTTAAGACAGCAGAACGCCGCACTACGTGACAGAAAATATAACTTCAGAGAAGTACTCGAGTCAAAAATTAAGTGTGTTAGCATCCGTCGAAGGGCCACGACCCTTCCACTCCACATAAATGGAAGAGGTGGCTGGATACTGGTGCCCGCTCCGGCAAGTCCGAGCGCGAGTCTCCACTCGAAAGTGGCCAATATTTCCCGCCCGTTACATGATTTATAAAAATCAACATGACGAGAAATAAGTTCCAAGTTTAGCCGGAACGCCGCTGGAAGCGAGAGTTAATCTGCCCTCCCGGGAATCAATCTCGCTTCCGTATCATTTCGTGCGCTAATGATACCCGGGAACGGAGTACGCGAATGCATTCCCAACATCGCAACCCATATTACGGCCAAAGAAATGAGCACACCACTTTTACCGCCAACTGCAGTAGCGATAATTGTGATTACGCGCATCTGAACCCATCAACAACAAGGACACAACCGGGTCAGGGTTGTGGTGTGACGAACGTCCTTGTGTGTGAAGCCATTACCGACCTACACAAGGGAGGGTATAATGGAGCGTGTGAGGGGTAATCTCAAACGAACTCCTTCACTTGAACCAAAAAAATCGATGATCAGGTAACCAAATTTACGAATCTACATAAGTGAAGATTTATGCGAAAGGTCTATTATTCTCTTTCTTCGTAGCAGGCTAAAGGAGGCGTATGAGCTAGACAGAATTTTCCGATCAGCTTTCATGATCCCATTCTACAAAGGTTTGTACCTGAGTGGTCGTCACCAACAGAACTAACCACGGACACCCGTGCCAAAATTCGATCCTGATCTATAAACGGTGAGTTCTCGTTTAAGGTGACGAAACTCACCGCGAACTAAAGACGAAGACCAAGCCCTGTTTGCTTCCCCCGCGAACCTCTGTTACCATTCAAGAACGTGACATCGCGCTTTTTCTATTTTTCGTCCTAGCCAGCACGGTAACAGTATCACGGCTTCAGCCATATACTATGTTCATTTTGGTAAACGGCTACGCCCGTTTCCACTGAACTACGTATTTTGTGTCACACGCAGTGCACGGAGTCCGGTTACAAGGGATGAAAGCGATCAAAATCACAAGCTCAACAAATTTTACGATGTCTGTTCTCGCTACATTCGTTTTAGCTACAAGTGCATGCCCTTCAATCAAGAAGGCTTGCACTCCGACAGGAGGTCGACGAGCAATTTCGAAATTAAACAGAGAGGCAATCTGTTTCTGTTATCGCGTCCACACTTGTTTAAAAATTATTGGTGACAAAGGATAACTGAACGTGACATTACATCCCTATTTCCCGTCACCATGTGCGGGCAATAAAACTGGTCATAAAACACTAAAACGCGACGGTCTACAAAGGCGGACGGCGATCAGCGATCGGGTCCGAGACCCGTCGCGCTGTTTATTCAAGCCAAGGGCTCGCCACATGTTCGAAAGAAATCTGCTTTTCTTCGACCCTTTCCTTAGTATAGTAGCGCTGTAGCAACAGAATCGACAAAAAAAATGTTAAGTGTTTAGAGCCGACGGGGTAGACGGAGGATACATAAACAGACGAAACCCACTAGCACTATCGCTCACTACTGTCCAAATGCCCAAACATGAAGATAAGCGCCGGCTACCTCAGGGTCTCCTTTACAACATCAATCAGCGTGCGCAAATGCAAAACTTGTGGCCGTCTGGGTCACTCTGCCAAGATATGCCGCCTAAACCCTCTCAATGAAGAAGACACAAGTATTCTCAACCTACTGAAAAAGGCCCAAAACGAGAAAAAATGTACTAGCTGCGTTCACAGGAGATTTCACGAACATCACATCGACGAAAGAATGACGTTTGAAGAAGCACAGCAGAAGGCTTTCCAAGAAGTAAGCCACCCACTCTTTCACGACAAGTGCCCTATTTACTATAGATTATATCAGAAGGAAATGAAAAGGTATGATTTATAATTTTATCCTTTTCGCTCAACTACCTAAATCCTCCATCCATTTCTGATCCTGACTCCAAACATGCTAAAACTCAAACTAATAAACGTTGACCACAATGCGGCACAGCAGACCGAACTAGTGCAAACTTTAAATGAAGACATCGTAATTGTTCCGGACCCTTACTATAAAAATGGAAAAATAAATAATATCCCCCGAACCCACTCAGCTTTTGCACAAAAAGATGTGGCGGTAATTTACAACAAAACCTTAATTTTGGAACCTATTTTACTAAAAGATTATCTAATTGTTTTTAAAACAAAAAATATCCTGATTTGCTGTGCCTATTTCAGACCCAGCGAAGAAATTGAAGAAAAAGTTCAGGATTTACAAGAAATTTTCATCAAAGATAAAAATCAGGGCATAATCCTAACAGGAGACTTCAATGTTAGGTCACAATTTTTTGAAAAGCTATCTGACATCAAATGTCCAAACAAAAGGAGAACTGAAATTTTCGAAAACTTCCTCATCTCCAATAACTTAGTTCTTAAAAACCCATACAATGTAAAAACTTTCCTAAATTATAACGGACACAGTGTGATAGATATAGTTCTTGCCTCAGACAAGATCGCAAATAAGGTAAGCAATGTCAGAGTGGAAGAAAATACTCTCACTGCCCACATGTCTGTCGTTTTCAGTCTGAAAACAAACACTGTTTCACAAACAAAACCTTCTATCCTCAGAATTAACTACAAAACACTAGCAAAGGAGCTGTCACCATCCTTTCTTGGGAGTTGGAGTAAAAATTTCGAAAAAACAGAAACGGAATCTCAGCTGGAAACGTCCATTGGCGACTTCTGTAAACAACTTAAAACCAAAATCGAATCCTCAGAGGAAGCAGCAAATCCAAACTGTAAAACATGGTGGTCTCCTCGTCTGGAAAGCTACAAGAACTTAATTAAGAAATTGAGTAGAAAATGTCATAGACTGCGTAATATCACACAACGAAATCAAAATTTAGTCTCCTACGTGAACGTTTTACAAAGGGTTCTTAACAAACTCAAAAGCCATTACAAAAATCTAATTCTCTCAGAAAAATCAGCAGCATGGAAAAGACTAGTTAAAGAGTCAACAGTTTGGGGAAGACCATACAAGATCGTCACAAACAAAAACCAAACACTATGAATGCCTCCCCTTAAATGCCCAAACACCAACACTTTAATAACCGATTCAAAAGACAAATACACATTAATACTGAATACCTTGTTTCCCAAAATTTACGACCCTCCTTCTCCGCAACTACCTGACACTACAGTACAAAACATCCTAAAAGTTGACAAAAAAAACCGTAGACACAATAATAAAAAACCTAAACAACAAGAAAGCCAACGGTCCAGACAAAATTTCAAACCGAACTATTAAAATTATTCACAATAAGAACCCTGACTTACTTTTAAATATGTACAACAGCTGTCTGAAACTCTTAATCTTCCCAAGAGTCTGGAGAACTGGTCGTGTCATCCTTTTAAACAAACCTGGTAAGGACCCTTCAATCCCTACATCTTTCAGACCCATCACATTACTCTCAAACCTAAGTAAAGTTTACGAAAAACTAATTAAAAAACTATTGGAAGCTGAATTAGAGAGAAACAACATCTTACACCGAAATCAGTTTGCGTACATTAAAGGAAGGTCAACAGAAAACGCTGTCTGCAGGGTACTAGAATGCTTTAGGAAACAGCGAGAAACAACCCGACATGTCTTGCTCCTCAGTCTTGACATGTCAGGGGCTTTCGATAAAATTAAACACTCCTCAATAATAAAATTTCTGTCTAAAAACGAAATAAGTAACCCCATTATCCAAATAGTAACATCATACCTACATGACCGACAAATTACTGTTATGCCAGACGACACATTCATAAACTATGAACTAATAGCAGGTGTTAGAGTCCACCTTTTGTCCCCTAACATTTCATCATATTTTTATTCTCATCAAATTCAACGTACCTAATATTATGATTATTTACGGTTCATCGTCAATATGGAATCTTACCGAAAATACTTCTTGACCTTTTACTCCTATTTGTATACTAGGAAGTATTATTCCGATACGATTCTAAAAGGCGAGCTTAATGTTGGTAAAATTCCTTAATCAATTACCGGTCGACTGGATGACCAGCCGACTCGAACATTTAATCTTATTTATAATGTTAATCTTATTTATAACTCGGGAATCGCACCAGATTCGTGCATGCACCTTGTATCACGAAATCTTCCGCGTGCAACAAAACAAGGTGTATATAACGATTGTTTTTCAGTATATCATAGAGCTTAGAAATCAGATGATTCTAAGAGAGTCAAGTAGAAGTGATGTATTAATCCGAACGTATTGTACATACTCATTAGGCCTTGGAGCCTGTAATCAATTTCATTTTTCTGTAAAATTCAAATGTTTAATAGAAGTTTTTGAAGTATCAAACTCAAGTTTATTTCACGCAAGTTCGTAAAGTCCGCCGGTTTCATAACACAGGGGTACCACAGGGATCGGTGTTAGGCCCTACGCTTTTCAATATAGCTATGCGAGAACTCCATACTTTCACCCTAAACAATAACTACGAAATTTTCAGTTACGCTGATGACATAATCATGGTAGCAGGTCTAAACAAAAAGAACGAAGTGCAACATATAAACGAGTCGATTGCCAAACTCCATAACACTGTTAACTCATTTGGCCTCAATTTCAACAGTCAAAAAACATTCGGTCTACTAATTTCAAAAAAATATGATAAAGAAGAAATTAAAAATCACTTGAAAACTCAAGTAATTGTTGATGGTAATACAATAACTTTCTGTGACCACATAAAGTATTTAGGAGTTATCTTGGACCGAAACTTGAATTTCAATGAACATATTAATATGATAATAACCAAAACCGTAAAGTATTATCATTCATTTTCTGCTCTATACGGAAACACCTACGGCCTAAATTATAAAAATCGCTTAATCCTGTATAAAGCAATTTACGAATCTTACGTGCGTTACTGCCACCAAGCGTATGTGAGAAACCTGACCACCGTTCAAAAGAAAAGACTATTACAGGCCCAAAGAAATATCTTAATAGGAGTTATCTCAGGTTTCCGTACAATCTCGTATCTGTCCGTTTGGGCCATCTCCGGTATACCGCCTATAACACTTAAACTAGAGGAAATAAGCCACATAAGAATGCTGAAGACAAAAAACAACCAAAAAGAAAATGATGATCTAAAACAAAAAATCTACGCCATCAAAGAAAAGACTACGAAAGAATGGCAAAACATTTACGACACGGGTTCCACAGGAAAAACCACGCACGCCTTAATTCCAGATCTCAGATCAAGGCTCAAATGCAAAAACTTCTACACAAATTACATAATAACTCAATTTTTAAGTGGACATGGAAATTTTGCAGACTACCTGTACAGATTCAAGATTATAAATGACAACAAGTGTCTAGAATGTAATTGCGACAGTGATGACTCCCTGCACACGATTTTCAGATGCAAAAAATGGGAAAAACAAAGAACTACCAATAACATCAGCAAAGAAAATAGTAATATCATAGGGAAACCAACAAAACAGTTAATTAACTTTTTCAAATTCTTAACAATTATCTACAAATTAAAACAAAAAATAAATTAGCAACAAGCAGTAAGCTTCCTTCTCTCCCGGAAAAGCCTTTCGACCTCAACTTCTCTTTGTGAGCGCTTTATTTCCTTCTTCACCTACCTCGACATGCACGTCATATTTGTTCGTAAATTTAAGCTTTGTACCTATTTATAGTTAGCCTAAATGCATTTACGTAATAAGTAAACGGAAGTAGAATCTTCACTGATAAACACTGTACAAGTGGGATTCTACTTTCTTGTATTGTATTGTATTGTATTAATAAATTAATTAAAAATTTAAAAAAAAAAAAAAAAAAAAGCATTCACCTAAAAAGGAAATTAATCGACTTTTGAATCAATATTCCCAATACCGAAGCGTTTCAACGGCATGAAACCCAAGTTTGACTCGTTTTTCAGACACGTTCCCAAGGCTTCCACAACGGGAAGTGCAAATGTACATAGATGAATTACTGAATAATGCTAAATACTAATTACGAATTAGTTCCGTACTGCAAAGGCGAATTCTGGTTACGAGTCGATCTGGCCCACCTTTCTCGCGCCACCATGATGATAACAGCGGCGACAGCTATTTCTCAGCCGGGGGGTTGGGGCAATACTGATTGGAGTGGACAGAACCACGCTCTGCTACCATATGACGTGAAAGTGTGTACGATTGTTATGTTCGTGCTGGGCTTCCTGAAGACCTGGTAGGGATTTACATCACAGGGGTACGGGAGGAGGCACTCACAGACGGCGCAGTGGAAGCTCTAGGAATTAGAATATCAAAGATAATAACTGCCGCTTACGTTCGCGTCAAGTACAGGCGTTTCCGTTCTTCTGGCATGTACACCTTAAATCTACTTCTTAGTTAGAGAACATTCACACAAGAGCCTCTTGTAGCGACCACGCGTAGCCCGCCACTTGTGGTTGAAAAATAATGTTTGCCACTGCTAAGACACAAGTGGCTTTAATTGAATTTTTAATGCTTTCGTTCTACAAATTTTTCGTTGTTCAGTCGTTGTGTTGTGTCTGCTCGCAATTCATGGATGCAACAGTTTTACAAAGTTTGAGCTTCTGGTATCTTTTGAAGAAGAATGCCAGAAGAAGGAGATCACGGCAAAGAGAATGTTGGGTTCATCCTATTATCGTGTTACGATCTGCAGAAGGAGAATTTCACCAACTATTTTACCGGTTAACGCAGTTTCCAAATAAGTTTTTCGCATACTTTCGGATGTCGGTTACTTCGTTTGAAGAACTGTTGGCGTCAATCGAAGCGAAAATAACGAAACAAGACACTCAAATGCGACCCAGCATTTCACCCCGAGAAAAACTTGCTGCAACACTCAGGTAAGAAAATCTTTTTATTACAAAATTTCAATATTAGTGATTAATTACATCGCAAACACTAGTTGCCGTTATTTAAACCGAAATAGTCGCCTTGTGGAGTGTTGACACTTGAAATGTCGCTATCCCTGCGGAAACTTTAATGAGATGGAGGTAGTTCAGAAATATTAGATGATAATGATTCGGAAGGGTTATCATATTGCTGAAGCTCTGAATTGAAAAGAGTTTGAGAGTATTCATACTGTGAGGGGTTTCGAAGTGTTGAGGAAGGAGGTGAACCAGGGAATGAATAGGGGGTACCTGGAGAACTGATTGATTCATAGGAAGAAGACGATGATCCTGGTTGCATGAGATGTAAGCGAAGTGGTGAATCGCGCGGGAGAGGTAGAGGAAGGGAAGTGCCCCTGCGAAATTGCCTCGGAGGCATCCGCTGCAGAAATAAAGAATCGTTTATAATGTTGATCAACTTGACTTTGCAATGATTCTTTTCTGGGGGAGGAATTTTCTTGAAGTCTTCCAGCAATGACAACAGGAAAAGTCGGTCTGGATCATTGCTGGCCATATCATCCCTTTCTTGCTGGCGCTTCAAGTTTTCTGCCAGAGTGGTTGCCAGTTCGACTTCAGCCTCATCTGTAATGGTTGTACCTTGCTTTCTCTTTCTTGTAGGACGCACGGTGTTTGTATTGGGTTGTGAGTTGCTACTGTTGTTATTGGAGGGGTTCGTATTTCGCACAGTGTTTTCATCCGCATTCTCCCCACCCAGTAATTCATCCTGAACCTCGTCATCTCGCGTTGGACTGAAGTTTGAATCTGATCTGTAATTAGAAAAAAAAAGGAAAAAAAAGAAGTTAGCTCTGAAAATGAAACCACATCAGCCGTCACTTAGAAATTGATATTTACCGTGCGTGTCCACCCATAGCCGATAGGAATAATAATTGATTGAAAAATTAGTACGTTTTCCATTGTCTTTGGGTATGTGCTCCTGATCCTGAAGGCACGTTCTTCCTCTTTGACAACTCTCGGTTGAAGGAATCTCTCAGACTCTTCCACCTTCTTTATAAACTTTCAACTGTAAAAATTATGACTAACATTTACTTTCAGGTACCTTGGCACGGGAGCATCAATGAATGATTTATGGTTTTCATTTAGAATTGGTGTATCAACATTGAGCGTGATCATACATGACGTGTGTGGGGCTATCTGGACTTGTATGAAACCTCAGTGGATGAGCCCACCAGATAAGGAAAAATGGCTGGAAATATCAACAGGTTTCTGGAAGAACAGCAACTTTCCTAACTGCATTGGAGCAGTCGACGGCAAGCATATCCGCGTAAAGAAACCAGTACACAGCGGGACAATGTATTATAATTATAAAAACTATTTTTCGATTCAACTCCTCGCTATATGTGATGCAAACTATTGCTTCACATTTGTCAACATAGGAGATTATGGAAAAAATAACGATTCATCCATTTTTCAAAACTCAGAATTTCAGAAAAGGTAGCGAAGAGGGCTTCTCGACCTTCCATATACTGACTTTTTGCCCAAGAAGAACGACATGAGAGTCCCCTTTGTACTGGTGGGTGATGAAGCATTTGCCATGTCCAATGTTGTGATGCGTCCATATGGGGGACACAGTTTGCCTATAAAAAAACGAATTTTCAATTATCGCCTAACTAGGGCCAGAAGATTTATTGAATGTTCTTTCGGCATCCTGAGTAATAAGTGGCGAATTTTACATAGACCCCTAAATGTTGGAATGGACTTATTGATATTGTCAAGGCATGCGTACTTTTACATAATTTTGTCCGAACAAGAGACGGGTATTCCTACACCGATACATTGCAGGTTGAAGGTATCATGGAAAATGAAATGCCTAGAGTATCTGTAGATGCTGGGAACAATGTTGCTGGGATTCGGGACTACCTCGCAGATTACTTCTTGCAGAAGGTGAATTGCCTTGGCAGTACTCGAAAATATAATCTAAGTACTTCAATTTTTTTGTAGATATAATAATAATTTGTATTTCTAAGTTATATTTAAACGCGTCAATAAAATGCTACTGGTACTTACTGCATTTCTTCGCTTTTTCTGCATCAAACGTCTCATCAGTTTCTCGAATGTTATACATTCCAGCCATTACTTCTCTCCAAGCACGAGCTTTTATAGTTCTGTCGGAATAATCTGAAGAAGTCTGGTCCCATAACGCAGGAAGATTCTGAATTATAGTAATAAATTTGTCTGTATCAAAGAATGCGTTTTCCATTGCGCAAAAACAGTCAAAAACACAGACTTCACAACACTGAACAAGTTCTTCAACTGATAACGTAGTGAATCACTGCTTTTATTAATCATGTGTCAGCCACTTGTGTCAATTGTGTGTATACACTCATATATTGGAATGTATAATCGGTGGCTGGAGACACAATGCGCTGCAAAAAATCGCTCAGCCACCGACGAGGCAGCGCCACGGAAAACCGGTGGCTGGCCACTCATATTAGTGGCGGCCACTTGTCGTTGACGTGTGAACACTCTCATTTGGTAGTATGTAAAATCAGTGTCTCCGCCACGCGTGGTCGCCACAAGTGGCTCTTGTGTGAATGTGGTCTTACTATATTATAAAATCGTAAGTTTCATAAGGCTCTATATGCGCATGTGCGGGAACGACCCCTCCAGCTCCAGGGAAGAAGTCGTGTTTTACGTCGCGTTCGTTCTCGAATCTCGATGTTCTACATAACACAAAGATGAAAAATAACGTCGCTCCAAACCAGTCCCTTCTATTTCACCCGCTCGCAAAAAATGTGTTGTTTAAAATTCGGAATTCTGCTTCATTATACCTTTTCGGCATTCATCGATTTTAATGTGAAAAATAATTTTCGATTGTCGAAGTCTGTTGTGGTTCCCGAAGGGTGGACCATCACCCCAACTCCGGAAGTCTAATTATCGATTTTTCAGGCTTGAACAATAATTTTCTGCGAACCCCTTATTTTGTTGATCGAAGTATTTTGTGGATTCGACATGTGGACCCTCAACCCCAACTCCGAAAATCAAATTCTCGAATCATCGGACTTCAATATTCATTTTTCGTGAACCTTTAATTTTTTTGATAAAATCTATTGTGGACTTGAGGGGTGAAGCCCGTCCTGAGCTCTGAAAATCTAATTCTCGATTCTTCAAATTTCTGAATTATTTTACGTAAGCCTCCCCTTTTTTCAACTGATACGTTTTCTACACGGGAAAAGTAGAGTCGCGCCCCCAACACCAAAAGAGTATATTTTCGAGTTTTCGTTGGTGAACTTTTTTTTTTAATTATTGAAATAATTCGTGGATCCGTGGGGTAGACCACACCCCACCTCCGGAAATCAAATTCTCGATTATAGCCATAAACCCCTTATTTTTAATCGAGATCTTTTGTGGATCAAGGAATAACTCTCCCAACCACGATGAAAATCAAAAACTCGATTTTTCAGCTTCGCAAAGTTATTCTTGGTGAACGACTTATTTTTTCAATTCAAATAATACATTAACCCTCTTCTAATAATTTACGTTTGTTTTAATAATAGTTACATTATAGCAGCAAGGCAATAACACTCTCAGTAAATAAAAATAATAATATAATATTGTGAACCCGATGGACTGTCTCCGCCCCCAATTCCGGAAATTGAATTCTCTATTTTGTCGGCTTAAGAAATAATTTTCCGTGAGCCCATGCTTATTTCTTTGTTCGCAGTATTTTGTGGACCCGAGGACGAGTGATCCACCGCCCACAACTTCGAAAATCTAATTCTTGATTTTTCGATTGTCAGAAATATTTTTGGTGACCCCATTATTGTATTTCAATTGGAAACTTTTATGGGGCCGAGGAGTTGACCGTGCCCCCAACTTTGGAAGTCCAATTCTCGAATATTCAGGCTTTATAAATAATTTTCCGCGAACCTATCATTTTGTTGATCGAAGCTTTTTGTGGATCAGACGGGTGCCCCCTCCCCATCCCCAACCCCCAATCACAAAAATATTATTTTTGATATTTTGGCCTTTAAAAGTACGTATTGTTGCTATAATTTATTTTTCGGTCGAAATCTAATGTGGATTTGAGAGGTAAAACGCATCCCGAATTCCTGGAAATCTACCTCTCGATGCTTCAAACTTTGCAATTGTTTTTAACTTCTTTTTGCGATTGATACATTCTGTAGACTCAAAAAGTAGACTCCCCGCTCAAACCCTGAAAGTGTAATTATTGATTTTTCGGCCTTTAAAAAATTACTTTCGATGAACTGTTTATGTTTTCTACTGAAATCATTTGTAGGGCCAAAGGACTGACTCTGCTCCCAACTCCGGAAGTCCAATTCTCGATTCTTCAATCTTCAACAATAGTTTTCTTTGAACCCCTTACTTTGTTAATCGATGTATTGTATGGATCAGAGGGAATGATTCCTCGCCCCCAACTCCGGTCATGAAATTCTTGATTGTTAGGGGTAGAAAGATGATTTTCCATAACCCTTCTATTGTTTGATCGAAATCATATGTGGACCCAAGGGATAGACCCCCCTCGCCTCCTAAAATATAAATCTCGATTTTCAGGGCTTTCAAATTTATTCTTGATGAAATTTTTTATTTTTTCGATTCACATCTATTGTGGTCCCGATGGGTTGACCCCATCTCCAACTCTGGAAATCAAATTCTCGATTTTTCTGACGTGAAAAATAATTTTCGATGAACCCCCTTATTTTTCTGATCGAAGTCTTTGGTGGAGCCGCGGGGTGGAACTCCAGCCGAACTCCGAAAATCTAATTCTCGATTTTTTGGCCTTTAGAAATATTTTTAGTGACCTTTTCCATTTTTCAGTTGTTATCATTTGCGGGGTCAAATGGTTCAGTCCCGATGGGTTGACCCCGTCCCCAACCCTGGAAATCAAATAATCGATTTTTCTGACGTGAAAAATAATTCTCGGAGATCCCCTTATTTTTCTGATCGAAAAGTCTTTGTCGGACCCGAGGAGTGGAGCCCCACTCCAATTCCGAAAATCTAATTTTCGATTTTTTGCCCTTTAAAAATATTTTTCGTCTCTGGAAGTCTAATTCTCGATTTTTCAGTCTTGAAGAATAATGTTCCGTGAACTTCTGTTTCGTTGGTCGAAGTCTTTTGTGGATCTGATAGGTAAACCTACACTCGCAACTCCGAAAGTCTAATTTTCGACTTTGAATTATTAAATATTTATTTTCCTTTTTTTGATAAAATCTATTGCGGACTTGAGGGGTGGAGCCCATCCTGAACTCCGGAAATCTAATTCTCGATTTTTCAACTACTGAATTATCTTTCATAAACCTCCTCTCATTTCGATTGCCACATTTTTTAGACTCGAAAGGGGGATTCTTGCCCTCAACAATTCTTGATTTTTTGGTCTTTAAAATTATTTCTGATGAACTCTTTATTTCTCCGAGGGGTTGACCACACTCCCAACTTCGGACATTGGTCTCGATTTCTCAGGCTTGAAGGACGATTGTCTGTAAACCTCTTATTTTATTAATCGAAGTGTTTTGTGGATCTGAGGGGTGGACCCTCACCCTAACCCCAGAAATCTAATTCTCGATTTTCAGCCTCTCAAATTTATTCCTGGTGATTGTTTACTTTTTCAATTGAAATCTTATGTGAGACCGAAGAGTTGACCCCACCCCAGACTTGGAAATTAAAATCTCAATTTTTCAGGCTTATAAATCATTTTTTGATAAACTTATATTTATGTTGGATCGAAGTCTTTTATGGATTGAAGGGGTGGACCCCCACTTTAACGCCGAAAATCTATAGGCTTGAAAAATTGTTTTCCGTAAAACCATATTTGTTGTATTATAAGCCTCCTGTGGACTCGAATAGTGGTGCCCCCACCCACAAGGCCGAACATTCTAATTTACGAATTTTCGGTAACCTTTTTATTTTTTCAATTTGTAGATTTTTGGGGGCTGAGGAGTGCACCCCGCTCCCAACTCTGCAAGTCTAATTCATGATTTTCCGTCTTGAACAGTACTTTTCCGCGAACCCCTTATTTTCTCGATCTAACTACTTTGTGCATCTAAGGGGTGGACCCCACTCCCAACTCCGAAAATCAAATTCTTGATTTTTCAGACTTAAGAAATAAATTCTCCTTGAAACTCTTTTGTGCTGATCGGAAGTGTTTTGTGGACCTGAGGAGTAGAATTCTCAATTTTTCGGTCTTTAAAAATATTTTTAGAGACCTTTTTATTTTTTCAATTGGGATCTTTCGTGCAGCCGTTTATCTACTTTAAACATTATTCTTCGATAAATGTGACCGTCCAAATTAAAAGGGCACGTCGGTCCAAAACATTAATTTTACAGGAGACGCACTTAAAGATTCAAACGGGAATCTCGAGAACGCGATAGCCTATAGACGTCCACTCTTGCGCTCTATCACTTTTGCTTTTTCGAGTTCACAGACTCACAGTGTTAAACAGTACTCTTTGACCTACCAAAATCGAACATAATCTCAAAGTCGATTTTTTTGGACCGAAGTGCCCTTTCAGTATGGACAGTCACAAATTTTTATTTTTTCCATCTAATTGTTTTGGTGATCCGATGGTGGAGCCCCGCCTCAGGCTTTGAAAATTTAACTCTCGATTTTTCAGAATTTAATGCTTATTCTTCGAGTACTTTTTATTCTCACGATCTGAATCTTTTGTGGACTCGAGAGGTGACCCCCTTTTTCCCGGTTGTTCGAATTTTGAAACTTATGTTTCATAAACTTGATTATTTGTTTCGATCGGTAGTTTTGTGAAGCCAAGAGATAGATTGTGACCCTAGCTTTGGAAATTTAATTATCGATTTTTCGGATCTGGTTGAACTTTTTATTTTTCCTATTTCATCTTTCATGAGTTGGAGAGGTGTCCCCCACCTCCAACTTCGAAAATCTGTTTCTCAATTTTCGAGACTTTATTGGCGACCCTCTGTGAATTGAAATCTCATGTGGATAAGTATAATTGAGCATCCCGGCGCAGTGAGTCCAGTATAAAAATCACAGAAAGGGTAAAGGGAAAAGAAGGCAGATTATCCCAGTCAGAAAGGAAGAGGACGCACGCCAGAAACTAAGATCAGTGCAAGAAGAAATGAAAGTCGAGGAAAATTTTGACGACAGTATGGATCAAGCTTTAAAAAACACAGTTGAAGAGTTTGGAGTGACGAGGGCTAAAGAGAAAACCAGGGCTAAGCTTTCAAAATAGACTCTCGAATCAGGAAGAATAACCTTTGGAAAAATATAAATAAAACACCATTGAACAAACCTGAGCGAACTAAAATACAAAAATTGGTGAAGAAAAATGTTAGAGAACATATTAAGAAATATGATTAGGAAAAAACTCAAGATATTTTGGAAGAAAGTTGGTCCACCAAAAAAGTTAGGCTCGAACTCGGTGGCAGGAGAGACGTTTTGCTGAAGCTAAAAGATTCAGACAGGAAAAGTGACTCAAAATCAAGAAGAAATTGTAGAGGCAGCAACAATTTTTTACGAGGACTTTTACCGCGAGCAAAACGAGCTCATGAAAATAGCAAAAACTGGGGGGTGAAAGGAGGAAGAAATCCCGGAAATAATGGAGAGAGAAGTGGAATACGTACTAAATATGTAGACTGAAAAATGACATAGCCCCAGGACCGGATGGAATTACGAACGAAATGCTGAAAAGGTTTGGTGATCAGAGAGTGCCACACCAGGCTAAATTATTTAACAAAAACGGAATTATGAAAACATGTCCAAAACAGTGGAACTTGGCCAAAATAATATTATTACACAAACAAGGAGGGAGGAACACATTGAGAATTACAGGCCAATATGCTTAACATCGAACATCTTTAAAGCATGTATGGCAGTCTTAAAAAGACGTATGTATAACCATTTGGATTCAAATCATCAGGGGAATGAACAGGCGGGATTCAGAAAAGGCTTCTTAACTGTAGAGAATATTTTCGTTGTGAACCAAATTATTGAAAAAACACACGAATATGATGTGGAAAGCGAAATATTTTTCATAGGCTTTCAGAAGGCATTTGATTCAGTGGATCATAAATACATATAATATATGTTGAAAGCACTGGAAAATAAGGGAATTGAAAGAGGGTTTATTAAAGTCATATACAGAATTGCTATGCAAATTCGAGTGCAAGAGCCAGCCTTAAAAGCAAAGGGAGGGAATTCAAAATTGGGAGCAGGGTTCAAAAAGGGGATACCTTGTCCCCAAACCTCTTAAACTTCATTTTGGAAGAAGTATTTCGCAATCTAAACTGGAAAAGAAGGGGACTAGAAATAAATGGAGAATTTCTAAGTAATTTAAGGTACGCAAACGATATCATCTTATTTGCAAAAAATAGTAATGAATTGAAGAAAATGGCAGAAAAGCTATTGAGGGAATGCAAAAAAGCTGGCCTCAAACTGAATGGTAGAAAATCAAAAATAATCGGAAGAGGGAAAGTAAAAATCTGATAATCGATGGGCAAGAGATAGAGGAGGTAACGGAAATCGAAGATCTGTGGGACAGATTATTAGTTTCGAAGAAAGCGATAAAGAAATTATGAGGTGTATTAAAAAGGGGTGGAACAACTTCTGGGCATTAAAATGTATTTTTTGCCGGAATTTCAAAACCGCCCTCAAAACGGAAACACTAAATAGCTCAACGGTACCAGCCCTCAAGTCTGGAACACAAACCTGGTCCCTTACAGGAAACAAATGGTGAAGCTACAAATTACGTTCAGATCTATGTTGAGGAAACTTCTAGGACTGCGATGGGTAGACAAAATCTCAAATGCAAAGCTATACAAAATGGTGGGAGGCGGGGACATAGGATATAATGTCGAACAATTTAAGTGGAAATATGTGGGGCATCTGGCGACAGCGGATAGAAACAGATGGGGAGTAAAAGTACTCAACTGGATACGCTGCAAAGGAAAAGAACGATAGGTAGACCAGTAACTAGATAGACAGATGAACTCGTCAGAGAACTGGGGCCCCGGGTGGCAAAGATTAGCGCAGGATAAAATAAAGTGGAGAAGCTACGTCGAGGCGTATGCCCAAAAATGGGCAGAGGTACTCACACACACGTTTGGTCGACAAACAGCGCAAAATGTGCCTGCCCATTTAAATCACTTTATTTCTCCCTAAATTGATCAGCGCCGCCGCCCGTTTTTTGACTGTCGTCGCAACATACGTTTATTTTATTTTTGTAAGTATTTTATAGATGCCTACTTTTTTCAACATACCGGCGCCGCAGCGTCAAAATGGCGGCGGCGCACCGGGCATTTTCCCGAATTGCCCTATGGCCCATCCGCCCCTGGAAGAGGCTCAAGGTGACAGGTCCACGTTCATTGAGTAGAGTCTGTAAAAAAACACATATGTATGTGCTCTGTAATACAGTACAACATACACTATGACGAAATTAAGAGGCCCACAGTGTACCAAAGAGCCTTCAGATGAAAGTAGCATCTTGTGGATGCCCCGTGTCAATGAAAGCGAGGCCTCATTCAGAAAATAAATAGTTTTGTATGAAACCATAATGCATTGGAAAGAAGTAGTTGACTTCAGCAGTTATAAACGTGCAACTGAAAGACGGAAGTTATGGTGGACTTGAGTGATGAAGCCCGTCCTGAACTCTGGAAATCTAATTCTGGATTTTTCGAATTTCTGAATTATTTTACGTAAACCCCCCTTTTTTCAACTGATACATTTTGTACACTGGAAAAGTGAACTCGCGCCCCCAACACCAAAAGAGTTATTTCGAGTTTTCGTTGGTGAACTTTTTTTTTCGTTTGTAATAATTTGTGGTTCTGAGGGGTTGGCCGCACCCCAACTCCAGTAATCAAATTCTCGAGTGTAGGTGTTAAAAAACAATTTTCCATAAACCCCTTATTTTTAATCGAGATCTTTTGTGTATCAAGGAATAACTCTCCCACCCACGACGAAAATCTAAAGCTCGATCTGATTTGCCGGCTTCTCAATGTTATTCTTGGTGAACGTCTTATTTTTTCAATGCAAATAATACGTTAACCCTCTTCTAATAATTTACGTTTGTTTTAATAATAGCACTACTGAACAGCTATTTTGCACAACGCATTTGGACAGGTGATCCTGAGGTACTTTTCAACGCTGAACACGATACTGCGATCCATTTTTCTCTATCACGTCACAATTCGGAGTTCTGAACGACTGTAATTCGTTTCCATTTTGTTTTTGCAGTGGAATAAGAGCGGTACCACTGACTGAATATCATCAGTGTTATCAGACCACTACAACAGAAAACAAACAGACGGAATACACACCACTACACAACCTCAACACACAACAATACGAATCAGTATGACCACATTCAGTTCCTAAACTTCTTTTTGAACACATTTAGTTGAATTTTTAATAGTTTTTAATCAGAAAAACTAGACGTGATAGAGAAAAACGGCCGACGGCACTGTATTCAGCGTTGAAAAGTACACAAGAATCACCTCCTTAAATGCGTTGTCCAAGCAAAATATTTCATTTTGTTCAGTAGTGTAATTAGATTATAGCAGCAAGGCAATGACACTTTCAGTAAATAAAACTAATAATATAATATTGTGGACCCGATGGATTGTCTCCGCCCCAATTCCGAACATCTAATTCTCGATCTTTCAGCCTCTCAAGATTATTCATGGTTAACTTTTTTCGATTCGGATTTATTGTGGATTCGTGGGGTTGACCCCGCCCCCAACTTCGGAAATTGAATTCTCTACTTGGTCGGCTTAAGAAATAATTTTCTGCGAGCCCCTGCTTATTTCTTTGTTCGAAGTCTTTTGAAGCGTCATAAGGCATATCAGAACAGTGAAATTTGTAGCCGTGATAGTATTTAACTCAAAAATCATTGATTTATGTAGTGTTTTTATGTTCTTGAATTTCTCTCTAGGGACCATAACTAGAAATTTCTGATGGGCATCGTAAAAACTGGTTACTCGGTCGATGATGAATTGAAATGGAGAAATAGCCTAAACAAAATTTAATTTTTTGTATGCAGGCGCGGATTTAGAAAGAGGAGTTGGGGAGGGGGGGATACAGTAGCGGCAGTGACCTTCGTGGCGTGTAATGAGCGTACAATTCATCATTTTTATTCCATCTTTTTCCTATTATTGCGTTTAAAATATTCAACCAGGGGGGGGGGGCATGTACCCCATGGCCCTCCCCTTGGATCCGCCACTGTTTGCATGTAAGAGGGTATATTTTCTGTATAGTTTTTCATATGTAAATTAGATAAACTTACTTCTGAATAATATTAATACATTTGTTATGGCATGACCTGTCATACTTAAAATCCATAATTAGAACTGTGCATGTAGAAAAATGAAGTTTTATTTGATTTCCTTAGCCTCTGTTTGACATTTCCAATGTGTCTCCCTTTAAACAGTAAACTTGATGTGAAGTCGTAAAAAAACATGTTCTGATTAAAACTGCTTTTTTCTCTCGGACAGTATACGACTTTACCTGCAGTGGACACTTCTAAATTTGAAATACTTACATCATATGCATATGAAGGGTACAGGGAAAAAAGGTTCAATGTCACATTTTTTTGAAAATGAAGATATGGGCATCGTTGGATTCAGGATGAGGTGTAGAATTATCCTAAGCACTCATCCGCCGAAAAAACTCTATTTAAGAGGTTGAAAATAGCCGGAGAAAGAAAGTAGCACAGGGAAATAAAGGTGAGTGTCAAACTTTAAAATGATTTTTCTCAAAAACACGAAATTGTGACATTGAACCTTTTCCCCCTGTACCCTTCATATACTGTAGTTCGATATTTACATAAGGTGTATCACTGTGTAATGATAATAGGTGTATCCTCATAGAGGTTAACTTTTTTTCTATATACATAATATAAATTCTGTGTTTCTATAGTGCAAATTAACCTATATTTCATTAACTCCGGGTGTGGGACCGCGAAGCGGGCAGGGGGCGGAGCCCCCTAGTTTAAAATTTAAAAAAATCATTCATTAAAAAACAATTTAAATAAAAAACAAATTCTAAAGTATTGTATACATCCTATTCTGGAATTTGATGAGATGGACGGACCATCTAATGTCACTATTGTTTGCAAGGTATGATGTTTTGAGGAAGTGAGAGGGGTGCGCAGTAACGAAGATATTTGACTTTGATTCAAATTTGGAAACGAATGTCCGGGCTGCGTTAAACTATTCGTCCGCCTTTTTTTATACTTGGTCGTGGTTGTGCACTGTTTCGTTCGTCATTTCGTATTTTTGTGCCCCGCCGCTTATTTCTGATCCATTCCTGAACAATGTTCAAGGTTTCGGATACATTTTTGGTGATAGTTGATGCTATTTCTGCAAAATGAATATGCGCAAATTAGGAGATAATAAATGGAATAACAGACAAATAATAAATTTGTGATATCTCCTACGGGAAGGAATACGATAATGCTCAAGACAGTAAATGGGTGATTCTCTGAAAATTAGACAATTCGACGTGGACAAAAACAAAAAAACGAGGTTCATTTTCCAAATGTATTTTCGTTGAAATCGATACTAGGGGCACTGAGAAAACCGTATTCCGTCGACGGGCGGGCTTAAATTTGATTTTTTTTTGGGGGGTGGGGGGTGTAGAGTCATAAAAAAATTGTTGTCCACGTTGAAAGACAAATTTTTCACGTTTACATAGTGCGATTAGATGAGACTGTATGATCACACAGCGGCAATATAGGTTACAATCTTACAGATCACGGTTTTACAAAGTACCTACAATTCATCTACGAAAGTAGTCTCTGCACAAAGAAGATTTAGAGGCTGTTTCTACAGACTGCTTCTAAGTGTCGAAAGATTCACGTCTTTTGTCGTGGATACAAGAAATATGTGAGTGTCCACGTTGAACATACCTATTTTATGTCCAGGTTTAAGAACAAAATTGCCATTTTCCTTTTCCCATTGGGTAAATATGCGGAGAATATTTGATACATGTAGCTGAATGTAATGTGGCCAACATTAGATACAACTACTTATATCAAGTATTACATTTTTTACAAATTCCTAGCTGGAAATTCAATATGGAATCACCCAAATACCTGTCCACAAATTATAGAAGGTATACATAGTTACAACTATAATGCTCTTTAACGGGGAAGGGTATATCTTCTCACAGATAACGGTCAGGATGTTACGTACCAAACCCCCGAAATTGTACAGATCGGGAATTGTATAAGCATTTTTGTACCATGCGCGAATCGAACGACCAACTTATTTGCACTGAACCCGAAATATCGGACTAGGTACAAATAATGCTGTACTATTTGCGAAATGTATGAAAAGTTTGTAAGTACCAATAAGATCAAAAGCTGACAAAGAAGAAAATAGAGATATACAGCCATTATAGTATACCTCATCTACATAGATTCCTCTTGATGGAAACAGTATGTATAGCTTTTCCAGCATTACATTATCGTTTGAAGACGAACTGTTCTCCTCTTTTTTTTTTTTTTTTGTATTGAGGTCAGTTTCTCGTGTAACTTCCATCACACTGATACTTCTAATTTCGCTTTCCTGTCAAACAGCGCCTCAAAAGGGGATTGTTTAATTCCTGAGGGGTAACTTATTTTTTTGAAATTTGGACGAAACGTACATAATTCATCAGCCCAGGCAGTCAAACCATTGTCAATCATCCAAGCTCTCGCCATTTCCTCAACATCGCGGTTTGGTTGTTTGATACCTCTCTGACTTTGAGAATGCCGAGGTTTACTATATATGCAGTCTTGAGACCCGGCCATAACAGTTCCAAATCACTGATAATGGCATTTACGAATTCGCGATAATTATTAGATTGTAACAGAGAGGGGCACTGAATCCATAAAAAATGTCAATTAAATTGTAAGCAACTTCTGCAGCGGTCTTCGTTTTTTGAGAGCACATAAGTGTAAAAATTTAACCTGGTGATCTTGATAATTCTCAATAAATTGAAACTGGCCATTTCTATGACTGCACATCGATCAAGTCGACTTGACCCCTCGCATTAGCTTCTGCAAAACCTGTATGCTAAATTACAACCCCTTTCAAATAAAGTGATTGCATGAGAATGATGCACACCTCCAACGTTGGCCACTGCACTATAAGAACTATCATGTTGAACCATGTAAAGGGCAATAAGGGATTATTACATACAAATACAATCTATTCCAGGGTTTGTACAATATATTCTGTACCCGCAATGTTATTTATTTTCTACAAGTTGGTACACTAATCGCGAACGGTACAGTATTAATTGTATCAAGTCTGATATCTCAGGTTCAGATAAAAGTGGGTCGTTCGATTCGCGCACAGTACAAAAATGCTTGTACCATTCCGGATCTGTACATTTCGAGCTTAGTACTTACTACATAACAAGGATATTACAAAATTTTTCAAGCCTTACCTGGTCACCAAAAGACCTCTCGCTGCAAAATGTTTCCTTTTTTTCCACGAACTTTTGTTGGAATGGATTGTAGAATTCTCCAACATTTGATCTTTTATGCGACATAGGTATATGTTGTGGTTTTAAAGTTGAAATTCCACCACGCAGATTGTCCGGGAATGCTCACTGTCACTACCACCCACACATCTAAACCGGTTTTCATCATAAAGCTCATCAATGTAGTAGTGGTAGTGGTTTTACGAATGTATATCCACCTGAATGCGCTCGCCAATACATGGATCCTTGGTGTACATTTTAAAGTGGGAATTCCACAACGCAGGACCACTATTCTCGAAAAGTTGTTATGCGATGTTATGATAACACCGTTGTTATAAAAAAAGTTGTTATGAGTTGTTACTGGTTGTTACCCCTTTACCGCAATGTTGAATAACATCTCCTAACCACTCATAACACCACCTTGGGACTAGTTGTTATGAGTGGTTACCCTAACAACTTTTCGAGAATACCGCTCCAGATTGTTCACAAACGCTTACTACCACTCTCGCATCTAACCCTGTTTTAATATATAGAGCTCATCAATGTAGTAGTGGAAGCGGTTTTCCGAATGTGTTCCACTTGGATACGCACATCAAAATCTTCAACGGGATTGTTTGTTTTCAACTTCCCAAAACCAAATTTCCCTCTTCGCACAGTTCTTTTGTTGCCATTTTTATAGATCCATTGTCCCTCATACTGTTTTCCACTTTTGCTGTATCAAATGTTCTTATGTCATTTCGAATTTGTTGTCGAGCTAATTTCTTCAATTTCGTCAGTTTTATTTTCTCCGTTGGTGCCAAGACTTTTTTTTGTTTGCAGTTGATCCCTTTCCTCGGTTATCTTTTTGGTTTTTTCTGTTAGTTTATCATCCGCTATTTCTTTTTCTCTAATCACCCCATATTCTTCGGTGCCTTCTTTAATTGCTTCTTCTATAATATTATATTTTTCTTGCACTTAGAACCTTTTTCTTTTGCCTATCGACCAGCTTTATTCGTCTCTTCTGATTTAATGATTTTTCATCTGTAATCTTCAGAGGTGATAAGCGTAGCTATTAGTCAAGAAATTTTGGTCAAGATCAGCTATAGCTGTTAGCTTAGCTGTTGAAGAAGGATGTAAACATTAGCGAATCCGTTATTTTTACTGAACTGCTGATGAAAAGCTAATCTGGCTTTGTCGCAGTTGGCGTTTCGTCATTCCTGAATTCTGAACATCCGATCTGAACCTGACCCGTTTTCACCTATTTGGTTTTGTGTTCGTTGTACTTTGCGGCAGCGGCGTACACAGAAAACATTTCTGGGGGTTGTTTGAAATGAGTATAAATTGTATGAAGCCTAAATGCAAAGACGGGTAGGGTTAGTTGCACAGTCCATTTTTTTAATAGTGTTTTTTTTTTTTTTTAAATAATTCAGTATAATTTTAAATCAATTACAGTATGCAAGTCATCCTATTTTACAAATTCTCATGTTTTTAGCATTTCTTAGACAATTTTTTTTATTTGGGGGGAGGGGGGAGGTAAATACCCAGAACACCCCCTGCGATCGCGGCAAAGGAATTAGATTTTAGCTTTTAGCCATGAGCTCTTTGAAATTTTAGTCCTTAAGCATCAGTCGTTAGCTAGCCATTCACTGGCTTCAACTATTAGCTTTATCCCTAGGGATTCCAAAGATATGCTCTAAAAAGGGATCTCAAATACGAGTTTATAATGATTTTATTTTCGTCAGATATGCTAAAATAGTCCCTAAAAATCTTGAAATATGCCAACATTTTCCCTATCAAAATAGCAATATGCAGAAAAAGGGCTATTTATAAGAATTTTCAATGTCTGTAATTAAATTACAGCAAGTCGAATATGATTATGCACACTCAGTAAGCATCAAGTGTTACGCCTTCAATCAAAAGGATGAGAACGGGTGGACGCTGACTTGATAACAGCATTTTTCAAGTCTGCTCGTTTACACATTTTCGTATTTTACTAGCCATGCCAAATGAAAATTTCAACAGAAAACAGAACAAGCCACGGAGTTTGGTTTCAATATTTTCAAAACCTTTCAGACATGTCAACAGAGAGGAAATTCCAATTATCTAAGGTTAGCATCACTGTGCTGTCCATTGTTCTATCCGGTTGTCGGACTAGATGGCTGTCGAGGTTGATGGAACGAGCCGTCAGTCAGTCAAATAAATCGCAACAGTAGTAAGTCAAAAGTAGCAGCACGAAAGGAAAAACTGTCCACTCTTGGTTTTATTGCAGAAAATAAACTCTGCGATTGGATGGGCGCATTTGTTGGCGTGAATAGGGAGTGACGTCAGAGGCCAGAGACCTTCGGATCGCACTTTGAGGTAGATAGAATGTGGGTCCACATACACATATACAGCGATGTTTGTCTTGTGTAATCTACTCCCCTGATGACACTTCTGTAAATAAATTATTTTTCTTAATGATGTAAGTAGATAGTACACCTAGCAACCTAGGTGCACCTCAAAACTATTTATTTTATTTCATTAGTTAGCAACATGGATCCCGAAGGGAGACTAATTATCGCCATCATCCTGGCCATCGTAAAATATGTAAGTACATACTAACTTTTAGAACGAAAACGACTCGAGTCGGTCGAGTATATTTACTCGTACTTGATGTGAAAACACTTTCTAATATGCAGATTGCACCCTTTCATGGCGTGTTTTATTTAGCGAGTGAACTTATTGATTGTCGTTTGACCAAAAATGTTAATTAATAAGTTCACTCGCTGGGTGAGAACGTAATCGTTGGACTAGGGCTTTAAGAATAAGTCGATGGAAACATTATTGTTCCGCAGACATTTGTATACGTAACATATCATATACATAATTATTTAATGATCGAATTGTCTAATATTATACGGTTTTTAAAGTCTACAAAATGTCTGTCTTCAAATTGTTATCAGTATTTCTAGTCCACGTAAGTATGTATGGTCAAAGGATTTGTATCAGTGATTCGAATCCGATCTTAGACCATACAGTAGTTACTGTATGGTCTAAGAATCCAATTGACGATCCGTATTTGTAAAATTTATTCGAATCTTTTTCGTGGATTCGTCGAAATTTTTTAGTTAGCCGCTTAGCCGTATTAGACGCTGAAGTCGCCTAATATGGCCATAAATCAAAAAACGAACTAGTATAATCGCGTGTTGAAATGTGCATCTGTGTGCGTAGGTATCATATACGCAGCAAATTGTGAGCACTAGGGTGACGTCAGAACATTGTGGTTGCATTCTGAATGAGCTAAGGACTTAACCTCCTGATGTTAAAAAAATCTTGATCATTGATCAGCGCCGTGAAAAAATGCTTTCTCCTAAACTGGACCAGACTTTAGTCGAAGAATTTGTATAGCGCTGCAGCGTGATACCCTGATTCCTTTGTGCAGAGTCCGAATTTAGAAATTCACTGGTGAAACTTTGTTTTCTTTTTTTCAGATATTAGAAATAATCTTCGACCATTTAAGGCTAATACTGCAACTGCACGTGCGATAAAATCGCAGCGGTAAAAACGCAATGTGTGCACTGGCACTTATCTACTCCCCTGATGACACTTCTGGAAATAAATTATTTTTTCTTAATGATGTAAGGAGATAGTACACCCAGCAACCTAGGTGCACCTCAAAACTTTTTATTTTATTTCATTAGTTAGCAACATGGATCCACAAATGGAACTAGTAATAGAATTCATCCTCGCCGTAATGAAATATATATTAGAAATAATCATGGCGCGGTATTTTGATTTGTGAGCATCTGTGTAAACGGTTGTTTCGTTGTTCAAAGGATGCTAGCGCTGCAGCGTGATACCCTGATTCCTTTGTGCAGAGTCCGAATTTAGAAATTCACTGGTGAAACTTTGTTTTCTTTTTTTCAGATATTAGAAATAATCTTCGACCATTTAAGGCTAATACTGCAACTGCACGTGCGATAAAATCGCAGCGGTAAAAACGCAATGTGTGCACTGGCACTTATCTACTCCCCTGATGACACTTCTGGAAATAAATTATTTTTTCTTAATGATGTAAGGAGATAGTACACCCAGCAACCTAGGTGCACCTCAAAACTTTTTATTTTATTTCATTAGTTAGCAACATGGATCCACAAATGGAACTAGTAATAGAATTCATCCTCGCCGTAATGAAATATATATTAGAAATAATCATGGCGCGGTATTTTGATTTGTGAGCATCTGTGTAAACGGTTGTTTCGTTGTTCAAAGGATGCTAGCGCTGCAGCGTGATACCCTGATTCCTTTGTGCAGAGTCCGAATTTAGAAATTCACTGGTGAAACTTTGTTTTCTTTTTTTCAGATATTAGAAATAATCTTCGACCATTTAAGGCTAATACTGCAACTGCACGTGCGATAAAATCGCAGCGGTAAAAACGCAATGTGTGCACTGGCACTTATCTACTCCCCTGATGACACTTCTGGAAATAAATTTTTTTTTCTTAATGATGTAAGGAGATAGTACACCTAGCAACCTAGGTGCACCTCAAAACTTTTTATTTTATTTCATTAGTTAGCAACATGGATCCACAAATGGAACTAGTAATAGAAATCATCCTCGCCGTAATGAAATATATATTAGAAATAATCATGGCGTGGTATTTTGATTTGTGAGCATCTGTGTAAACGGTTGTGTTTCGTTGTTCAAAGGATGCTAGCGCTGCAGCGTGATACCCTGATTCCTTTGTGCAGAGTCCGAATTTAGAAATTCACTGGTGAAACTTTGTTTTCTTTTTTTCAGATATTAGAAATGATCTTCGACCATTTAAGGCTAATACTGCAACTGCACGTGCGATAAAATCGCAGCGGTAAAAACGCAATGTGTGCACTGGCACTTATCTACTCCCCTGATGACACTTCTGGAAATAAATTATTTTTTCTTAATGATGTAAGGAGATAGAACACCTAGCAACCTAGGTGCACCTCACAACTTTTTATTTTATTTCATTAGTTAGCAACATGGATCCACAAATGGAACTAGTAATAGAAATCATCCTCGCTGTAATGAAATATATATTAGAAGTAATCATGGCGCGGTATTTTGATTTGTGAGCATCTGTGTAAACGGTTGTGTTTCGTTGTTCAAAGGATGCTAGCGCTGCAGCGTGATACCCTGATTCCTTTGTGCAGAGTCCGAATTTAGAAATTCACTGGTGAAACTTTGTTTTCTTTTTCTCAGATATTAGAAATAATCTTCGACCATTTAAGGCTAATACTGCAACTGCACGTGCGATAAAATCGCAGCGGTAAAAACGCAATGTGTGCACTGGCACTTATCTACTCCCCTGATGACACTTCTGGAAATAAATTACTTTTTCTTAATGATGTAAGGAGATAGTACACCTAGCAACCTAGGTGCACCTCAAAACTTTTTATTTTATTTCATTAGTTAGCAACATGGATCCACAAATGGAACTAGTAATAGAAATCATCCTCGCCGTAATGAAATATATATTAGAAATAATCATGGCGTGGTATTTTGATTTGTGAGCATCTGTGTAAACGGTTGTGTTTCGTTGTTCAAAGGATGCTAGCGCTGCAGCGTGATACCCTGATTCCTTTGTGCAGAGTCCGAATTTAGAAACTCACTGGTGAAACTTTGTTTTTTTTTTTTCAGATATTAGAAATGATCTTCGACCATTTAAGGCTAATACTGCAACTGCACGTGCGATAAAATCGCAGCGGTAAAAACGCAATGTGTGCACTGGCACTTATCTACTCCCCTGATGACACTTCTGGAAATAAATTATTTTTTCTTAATGATGTAAGGAGATAGAACACCTAGCAACCTAGGTGCACCTCACAACTTTTTATTTTATTTCATTAGTTAGCAACATGGATCCACAAATGGAACTAGTAATAGAAATCATCCTCGCCATAATGAAATATATATTAGAAGTAATCTTCGACCAGTTAAGGCTAATACTGCAACTGCACGTGCGATAAAATCGCAGCGGTAAAAACGCAATGTGTGCACTGGCACTTATCTACTCCCCTGATGACACTTCTGGAAATAAATTATTTTTTCTTAATGATGTAAGGAGATAGTACACCTAGCAACCTAGGTGCACCTCAAAACTTTTTATTTTATTTCATTAGTTAGCAACATGGATCCACAAATGGAACTAGTAATAGAAATCATCCTCGCTGTAATGAAATATATATTAGAAGTAATCATGGCGCGGTATTTTGATTTGTGAGCATCTGTGTAAACGGTTGTGTTTCGTTGTTCAAAGGATGCTAGCGCTGCAGCGTGATACCCTGATTCCTTTGTGCAGAGTCCGAATTTAGAAATTCACTGGTGAAACTTTGTTTTCTTTTTTTCAGATATTAGAAATGATCTTCGACCATTTAAGGCTAATACTACAACTGCACGTGCGATAAAATCGCAGCGGTAAAAACGCAATGTGTGCACTGGCACTTATCTACTCCCCTGATGACACTTCTGGAAATAAATTACTTTTTCTTAATGATGTAAGGAGATAGTACACCTAGCAACCTAGGTGCACCTCAAAACTTTTTATTTTATTTCATTAAGAGCAACATGGATCCACAAATGGAACTAGTAATAGAAATCATCCTCGCCGTAATGAAATATATATTAGAAATAATCATGGCGTGGTATTTTGATTTGTGAGCATCTGTGTAAACGGTTGTGTTTCGTTGTTCAAAGGATGCTAGCGCTGCAGCGTGATACCCTGATTCCTTTGTGCAGAGTCCGAATTTAGAAATTCACTGGTGAAACTTTGTTTTCTTTTTTTCAGATATTAGAAATGATCTTCGACCATTTAAGGCTAATACTGCAACTGCACGTGCGATAAAATCGCAGCGGTAAAAACGCAATGTGTGCACTGGCACTTATCTACTCCCCTGATGACACTTCTGGAAATAAATTATTTTTTCCTAATGATGTAAGGAGATAGAACACCTAGCAACCTAGGTGCACCTCACAACTTTTTATTTTATTTCATTAGTTAGCAACATGGATCCACAAATGGAACTAGTAATAGAAATCATCCTCGCCATAATGAAATATATATTAGAAGTAATCTTCGACCAGTTAAGGCTAATACTGCAACTGCACGTGCGATAGAATCGCAGCGGTAAAAACGCAATGTGTGCACTGGCACTTATCTACTCCCCTGATGACACTTCTGGAAATAAATTATTTTTTCCTAATGATGTAAGGAGATAGTACACCTAGCAACCTAGGTGCACCTCAAAACTTTTTATTTTATTTCATTAGTTAGCAACATGGATCCACAAATGGAACTAGTAATAGAAATCATCCTCGCCGTAATGAAATATATATTAGAAATAATCATGGCGTGGTATTTTGATTTGTGAGCATCTGTGTAAACGGTTGTGTTTCGTTGTTCAAAGGATGCTAGCGCTGCAGCGTGATACCCTGATTCCTTTGTGCAGAGTCCGAATTTAGAAATTCACTGGTGAAACTTTGTTTTCTTTTTTTCAGATATTAGAAATGATCTTCGACCATTTAAGGCTAATACTGCAACTGCACGTGCGATAAAATCGCAGCGGTAAAAACGCAATGTGTGCACTGGCACTTATCTACTCCCCTGATGACACTTCTGGAAATAAATTATTTTTTCTTAATGATGTAAGGAGATAGAACACCTAGCAACCTAGGTGCACCTCACAACTTTTTATTTTATTTCATTAGTTAGCAACATGGATCCACAAATGGAACTAGTAATAGAAATCATCCTCGCCATAATGAAATATATATTAGAAGTAATCTTCGACCAGTTAAGGCTAATACTGCAACTGCACGTGCGATTAAATCGCATCGGTAAAAACGCAATGTGTGCACTGGCACTTATCTACTCCCCTGATGACACTTCTGGAAATAAATTATTTTTTCTTAATGATGTAAGGAGATAGTACACCTAGCAACCTAGGTGCACCTCAAAACTTTTTATTTTATTTCATTAGTTAGCAACATGGATCCACAAATGGAACTAGTAATAGAAATCATCCTCGCCGTAATGAAATATATATTAGAAATAATCATGGCGCGGTATTTTGATTTGTGAGCATCTGTGTAAACGGTTGTGTTTCGTTGTTCAAAGGATGCTAGCGCTGCAGCATGATACCCTGATTCCTTTGTGCAGAGTCCGAATTTAGAAATTCACTGGTGAAACTTTGTTTTCTTTTTTTCAGATATTAGAAATAATCTTCGACCATTTAAGGCTAATACTGCAACTGCACATGCGATAAAATCGCAGCGGTAAAAACGCAATGTGTGCACTGGCACTTATCTACTCCCCTGATGACACTTCTGGAAATAAATTATTTTTTCTTAATGATGTAAGGAGATAGTACACCTAGCAACCTAGGTGCACCTCAAAACTTTTTATTTTATTTCATTAGTTAGCAACATGGATCCACAAATGGAAATAGTAATAGAAATCATCCTCGCTGTAATGAAATATATATTAGAAATAATCATGGCGCGGTATTTTGATTTGTGAGCATCTGTGTAAACGGTTGTGTTTCGTTGTTCAAAGGATGCTAGCGCTGCAGCGTGATACCCTGATTCCTTTGTGCAGAGTCCGAATTTAGAAATTCACTGGTGAAACTTTGTTTTCTTTTTTTCAGATATTAGAAATAATCTTCGACCATTTAAGGCTAATACTGCAACTGCACGTGCGATAAAATCGCAGCGGTAAAAACGCAATGTGTGCACTGGCACTTATCTACTCCCCTGATGACACTTCTGGAAATAAATTACTTTTTCTTAATGATGTAAGGAGATAGTACACCTAGCAACCTAGGTGCACCTCAAAACTTTTTATTTTATTTCATTAGTTAGCAACATGGATCCACAAATGGAACTAGTAATAGAAATCATCCTCGCCGTAATGAAATATATATTAGAAATAATCATGGCGTGGTATTTTGATTTGTGAGCATCTGTGTAAACGGTTGTGTTTCGTTGTTCAAAGGATGCTAGCGCTGCAGCGTGATACCCTGATTCCTTTGTGCAGAGTCCGAATTTAGAAATTCACTGGTGAAACTTTGTTTTCTTTTTTTCAGATATTAGAAATGATCTTCGACCATTTAAGGCTAATACTGCAACTGCACGTGCGATAAAATCGCAGCGGTAAAAACGCAATGTGTGCACTGGCACTTATCTACTCCCCTGATGACACTTCTGGAAATAAATTATTTTTTCTTAATGATGTAAGGAGATAGAACACCTAGCAACCTAGGTGCACCTCAAAACTTTTTATTTTATTTCATTAGTTAGCAACATGGATCCACAAATGGAACTAGTAATAGAAATCATCCTCGCCGTAATGAAATATATATTAGAAATAATCATGGCGTGGTATTTTGATTTGTGAGCATCTGTGTAAACGGTTGTGTTTCGTTGTTCAAAGGATGCTAGCGCTGCAGCGTGATACCCTGATTCCTTTGTGCAGAGTCCGAATTTAGAAATTCACTGGTGAAACTTTGTTTTCTTTTTTTCAGATATTAGAAGTAATCTTCGACCAGTTAAGGCTAATACTGCAACTGCACGTGCGATAAAATCGCAGCGGTAAAAACGCAATGTGTGCACTGGCACTTATCTACTCCCCTGATGACACTTCTGGAAATAAATTATTTTTTCTTAATGATGTAAGGAGATAGTACACCTAGCAACCTAGGTGCACCTCAAAACTTTTTATTTTATTTCATTAGTTAGCAACATGGATCCACAAATGGAACTAGTAATAGAAATCATCCTCGCCGTAATGAAATATATATTAGAAATAATCATGGCGCGGTATTTTGATTTGTGAGCATCTGTGTAAACGGTTGTGTTTCGTTGTTCAAAGGATGCTAGCGCTGCAGCATGATACCCTGATTCCTTTGTGCAGAGTCCGAATTTAGAAATTCACTGGTGAAACTTTGTTTTCTTTTTTTCAGATATTAGAAATAATCTTCGACCATTTAAGGCTAATACTGCAACTGCACATGCGATAAAATCGCAGCGGTAAAAACGCAATGTGTGCACTGGCACTTATCTACTCCCCTGATGACACTTCTGGAAATAAATTATTTTTTCTTAATGATGTAAGGAGATAGTACACCTAGCAACCTAGGTGCACCTCAAAACTTTTTATTTTATTTCATTAGTTAGCAACATGGATCCACAAATGGAACTAGTAATAGAAATCATCCTCGCCGTAATGAAATATATATTAGAAATAATCATGGCGCGGTATTTTGATTTGTGAGCATCTGTGTAAACGGTTGTGTTTCGTTGTTCAAAGGATGCTAGCGCTGCAGCATGATACCCTGATTCCTTTGTGCAGAGTCCGAATTTAGAAATTCACTGGTGAAACTTTGTTTTCTTTTTTTCAGATATTAGAAATAATCTTCGACCATTTAAGGCTAATACTGCAACTGCACATGCGATAAAATCGCAGCGGTAAAAACGCAATGTGTGCACTGGCACTTATCTACTCCCCTGATGACACTTCTGGAAATAAATTATTTTTTCTTAATGATGTAAGGAGATAGTACACCTAGCAACCTAGGTGCACCTCAAAACTTTTTATTTTATTTCATTAGTTAGCAACATGGATCCACAAATGGAACTAGTAATAGAAATCATCCTCGCCGTAATGAAATATATATTAGAAATAATCATGGCGCGGTATTTTGATTTGTGAGCATCTGTGTAAACGGTTGTGTTTCGTTGTTCAAAGGATGCTAGCGCTGCAGCATGATACCCTGATTCCTTTGTGCAGAGTCCGAATTTAGAAATTCACTGGTGAAACTTTGTTTTCTTTTTTTCAGATATTAGAAATAATCTTCGACCATTTAAGGCTAATACTGCAACTGCACATGCGATAAAATCGCAGCGGTAAAAACGCAATGTGTGCACTGGCACTTATCTACTCCCCTGATGACACTTCTGGAAATAAATTATTTTTTCTTAATGATGTAAGGAGATAGTACACCTAGCAACCTAGGTGCACCTCAAAACTTTTTATTTTATTTCATTAGTTAGCAACATGGATCCACAAATGGAACTAGTAATAGAAATCATCCTCGCCGTAATGAAATATATATTAGAAATAATCATGGCGCGGTATTTTGATTTGTGAGCATCTGTGTAAACGGTTGTGTTTCGTTGTTCAAAGGATGCTAGCGCTGCAGCATGATACCCTGATTCCTTTGTGCAGAGTCCGAATTTAGAAATTCACTGGTGAAACTTTGTTTTCTTTTTTTCAGATATTAGAAATAATCTTCGACCATTTAAGGCTAATACTGCAACTGCACATGCGATAAAATCGCAGCGGTAAAAACGCAATGTGTGCACTGGCACTTATCTACTCCCCTGATGACACTTCTGGAAATAAATTATTTTTTCTTAATGATGTAAGGAGATAGTACACCTAGCAACCTAGGTGCACCTCAAAACTTTTTATTTTATTTCATTAGTTAGCAACATGGATCCACAAATGGAACTAGTAATAGAAATCATCCTCGCCGTAATGAAATATATATTAGAAATAATCATGGCGCGGTATTTTGATTTGTGAGCATCTGTGTAAACGGTTGTGTTTCGTTGTTCAAAGGATGCTAGCGCTGCAGCATGATACCCTGATTCCTTTGTGCAGAGTCCGAATTTAGAAATTCACTGGTGAAACTTTGTTTTCTTTTTTTCAGATATTAGAAATAATCTTCGACCATTTAAGGCTAATACTGCAACTGCACATGCGATAAAATCGCAGCGGTAAAAACGCAATGTGTGCACTGGCACTTATCTACTCCCCTGATGACACTTCTGGAAATAAATTATTTTTTCTTAATGATGTAAGGAGATAGTACACCTAGCAACCTAGGTGCACCTCAAAACTTTTTATTTTATTTCATTAGTTAGCAACATGGATCCACAAATGGAACTAGTAATAGAAATCATCCTCGCCGTAATGAAATATATATTAGAAATAATCATGGCGCGGTATTTTGATTTGTGAGCATCTGTGTAAACGGTTGTGTTTCGTTGTTCAAAGGATGCTAGCGCTGCAGCATGATACCCTGATTCCTTTGTGCAGAGTCCGAATTTAGAAATTCACTGGTGAAACTTTGTTTTCTTTTTTTCAGATATTAGAAATAATCTTCGACCATTTAAGGCTAATACTGCAACTGCACATGCGATAAAATCGCAGCGGTAAAAACGCAATGTGTGCACTGGCACTTATCTACTCCCCTGATGACACTTCTGGAAATAAATTATTTTTTCTTAATGATGTAAGGAGATAGTACACCTAGCAACCTAGGTGCACCTCAAAACTTTTTATTTTATTTCATTAGTTAGCAACATGGATCCACAAATGGAACTAGTAATAGAAATCATCCTCGCCGTAATGAAATATATATTAGAAATAATCATGGCGCGGTATTTTGATTTGTGAGCATCTGTGTAAACGGTTGTGTTTCGTTGTTCAAAGGATGCTAGCGCTGCAGCATGATACCCTGATTCCTTTGTGCAGAGTCCGAATTTAGAAATTCACTGGTGAAACTTTGTTTTCTTTTTTTCAGATATTAGAAATAATCTTCTACCATTTAAGGCTAATACTGCAACTGCACATGCGATAAAATCGCAGCGGTAAAAACGCAATGTGTGCACTGGCACTTATCTACTCCCCTGATGACACTTCTGGAAATAAATTATTTTTTCTTAATGATGTAAGGAGATAGTACACCTAGCAACCTAGGTGCACCTCAAAACTTTTTATTTTATTTCATTAGTTAGCAACATGGATCCACAAATGGAACTAGTAATAGAAATCATCCTCGCTGTAATGAAATATATATTAGAAATAATCATGGCGCGGTATTTTGATTTGTGAGCATCTGTGTAAACGGTTATGTTTCGTTGTTCAAAGGATGCTAGCGCTGCAGCGTGATACCCTGATTCCTTTGTGCAGAGTCCGAATTTAGAAATTCACTGGTGAAACTTTGTTTTCTTTTTTTCAGATATTAGAAATGATCTTCGACCAGTTAAGGCTAATACTGCAACTGCACGTGCGATAAAATCGCAGCGGTAAAAACGCAATGTGTGCACTGGCACTTATCTACTCCCCTGATGACACTTCTGGAAATAAATTATTTTTTCTTAATGATGTAAGGAGATAGTACACCTAGCAACCTAGGTGCACCTCAAAACTTTTTATTTTATTTCATTAGTTAGCAACATGGATCCACAAATGGAACTAGTAATAGAAATCATCCTCGCCGTAATGAAATATATATTAGAAATAATCATGGCGCGGTATTTTGATTTGTGAGCATCTGTGTAAACGGTTGTGTTTCGTTGTTCAAAGGATGCTAGCGCTGCAGCATGATACCCTGATTCCTTTGTGCAGAGTCCGAATTTAGAAATTCACTGGTGAAACTTTGTTTTCTTTTTTTCAGATATTAGAAATAATCTTCGACCATTTAAGGCTAATACTGCAACTGCACATGCGATAAAATCGCAGCGGTAAAAACGCAATGTGTGCACTGGCACTTATCTACTCCCCTGATGACACTTCTGGAAATAAATTATTTTTTCTTAATGATGTAAGGAGATAGTACACCTAGCAACCTAGGTGCACCTCAAAACTTTTTATTTTATTTCATTAGTTAGCAACATGGATCCACAAATGGAACTAGTAATAGAAATCATCCTCGCCGTAATGAAATATATATTAGAAATAATCATGGCGCGGTATTTTGATTTGTGAGCATCTGTGTAAACGGTTGTGTTTCGTTGTTCAAAGGATGCTAGCGCTGCAGCATGATACCCTGATTCCTTTGTGCAGAGTCCGAATTTAGAAATTCACTGGTGAAACTTTGTTTTCTTTTTTTCAGATATTAGAAATAATCTTCGACCATTTAAGGCTAATACTGCAACTGCACATGCGATAAAATCGCAGCGGTAAAAACGCAATGTGTGCACTGGCACTTATCTACTCCCCTGATGACACTTCTGGAAATAAATTATTTTTTCTTAATGATGTAAGGAGATAGTACACCTAGCAACCTAGGTGCACCTCAAAACTTTTTATTTTATTTCATTAGTTAGCAACATGGATCCACAAATGGAACTAGTAATAGAAATCATCCTCGCCGTAATGAAATATATATTAGAAATAATCATGGCGCGGTATTTTGATTTGTGAGCATCTGTGTAAACGGTTGTGTTTCGTTGTTCAAAGGATGCTAGCGCTGCAGCATGATACCCTGATTCCTTTGTGCAGAGTCCGAATTTAGAAATTCACTGGTGAAACTTTGTTTTCTTTTTTTCAGATATTAGAAATAATCTTCGACCATTTAAGGCTAATACTGCAACTGCACATGCGATAAAATCGCAGCGGTAAAAACGCAATGTGTGCACTGGCACTTATCTACTCCCCTGATGACACTTCTGGAAATAAATTATTTTTTCTTAATGATGTAAGGAGATAGTACACCTAGCAACCTAGGTGCACCTCAAAACTTTTTATTTTATTTCATTAGTTAGCAACATGGATCCACAAATGGAACTAGTAATAGAAATCATCCTCGCCGTAATGAAATATATATTAGAAATAATCATGGCGCGGTATTTTGATTTGTGAGCATCTGTGTAAACGGTTGTGTTTCGTTGTTCAAAGGATGCTAGCGCTGCAGCATGATACCCTGATTCCTTTGTGCAGAGTCCGAATTTAGAAATTCACTGGTGAAACTTTGTTTTCTTTTTTTCAGATATTAGAAATAATCTTCGACCATTTAAGGCTAATACTGCAACTGCACATGCGATAAAATCGCAGCGGTAAAAACGCAATGTGTGCACTGGCACTTATCTACTCCCCTGATGACACTTCTGGAAATAAATTATTTTTTCTTAATGATGTAAGGAGATAGTACACCTAGCAACCTAGGTGCACCTCAAAACTTTTTATTTTATTTCATTAGTTAGCAACATGGATCCACAAATGGAACTAGTAATAGAAATCATCCTCGCCGTAATGAAATATATATTAGAAATAATCATGGCGCGGTATTTTGATTTGTGAGCATCTGTGTAAACGGTTGTGTTTCGTTGTTCAAAGGATGCTAGCGCTGCAGCATGATACCCTGATTCCTTTGTGCAGAGTCCGAATTTAGAAATTCACTGGTGAAACTTTGTTTTCTTTTTTTCAGATATTAGAAATAATCTTCGACCATTTAAGGCTAATACTGCAACTGCACATGCGATAAAATCGCAGCGGTAAAAACGCAATGTGTGCACTGGCACTTATCTACTCCCCTGATGACACTTCTGGAAATAAATTATTTTTTCTTAATGATGTAAGGAGATAGTACACCTAGCAACCTAGGTGCACCTCAAAACTTTTTATTTTATTTCATTAGTTAGCAACATGGATCCACAAATGGAACTAGTAATAGAAATCATCCTCGCCGTAATGAAATATATATTAGAAATAATCATGGCGCGGTATTTTGATTTGTGAGCATCTGTGTAAACGGTTGTGTTTCGTTGTTCAAAGGATGCTAGCGCTGCAGCATGATACCCTGATTCCTTTGTGCAGAGTCCGAATTTAGAAATTCACTGGTGAAACTTTGTTTTCTTTTTTTCAGATATTAGAAATAATCTTCGACCATTTAAGGCTAATACTGCAACTGCACATGCGATAAAATCGCAGCGGTAAAAACGCAATGTGTGCACTGGCACTTATCTACTCCCCTGATGACACTTCTGGAAATAAATTATTTTTTCTTAATGATGTAAGGAGATAGTACACCTAGCAACCTAGGTGCACCTCAAAACTTTTTATTTTATTTCATTAGTTAGCAACATGGATCCACAAATGGAACTAGTAATAGAAATCATCCTCGCCGTAATGAAATATATATTAGAAATAATCATGGCGCGGTATTTTGATTTGTGAGCATCTGTGTAAACGGTTGTGTTTCGTTGTTCAAAGGATGCTAGCGCTGCAGCATGATACCCTGATTCCTTTGTGCAGAGTCCGAATTTAGAAATTCACTGGTGAAACTTTGTTTTCTTTTTTTCAGATATTAGAAATAATCTTCTACCATTTAAGGCTAATACTGCAACTGCACATGCGATAAAATCGCAGCGGTAAAAACGCAATGTGTGCACTGGCACTTATCTACTCCCCTGATGACACTTCTGGAAATAAATTATTTTTTCTTAATGATGTAAGGAGATAGTACACCTAGCAACCTAGGTGCACCTCAAAACTTTTTATTTTATTTCATTAGTTAGCAACATGGATCCACAAATGGAACTAGTAATAGAAATCATCCTCGCTGTAATGAAATATATATTAGAAATAATCATGGCGCGGTATTTTGATTTGTGAGCATCTGTGTAAACGGTTATGTTTCGTTGTTCAAAGGATGCTAGCGCTGCAGCGTGATACCCTGATTCCTTTGTGCAGAGTCCGAATTTAGAAATTCACTGGTGAAACTTTGTTTTCTTTTTTTCAGATATTAGAAATGATCTTCGACCAGTTAAGGCTAATACTGCAACTGCACGTGCGATAAAATCGCAGCGGTAAAAACGCAATGTGTGCACTGGCACTTATCTACTCCCCTGATGACACTTCTGGAAATAAATTATTTTTTCTTAATGATGTAAGGAGGTAGAACACCTAGCAACCTAGGTGCACCTCACAACTTTTTATTTTATTTCATTAGTTAGCAACATGGATCCACAAATGGAACTAGTAATAGAAATCATCCTCGCCATAATGAAATATATATTAGAAGTAATCTTCGACCAGTTAAGGCTAATACTGCAACTGCACGTGCGATTAAATCGCATCGGTAAAAACGCAAGGTGTGCACTGGCACTTATCTACTCCCCTGATGACACTTCTGGAAATAAATTATTTTTTCTTAATGATGTAAGGAGATAGTACACCTAGCAACCTATGTGCACCTCAAAACTTTTTATTTTATTTCATTAGTTAGCAACATGGATCCACAAATGGAACTAGTAATAGAAATCATCCTCGCTGTAATGAAATATATATTAGAAATAATCATGGCGCGGTATTTTGATTTGTGAGCATCTGTGTAAACGGTTGTGTTTCGTTGTTCAAAGGATGCTAGCGCTGCAGCGTGATACCCTGATTCCTTTGTGCAGAGTCCGAATTTAGAAATTCACTGGTGAAACTTTGTTTTCTTTTTTTCAGATATTAGAAATGATCTTCGACCAGTTAAGGCTAATACTGCAACTGCACGTGCGATAAAATCGCAGCGGTAAAAACGCAATGTGTGCACTGGCACTTATCTACTCCCCTGATGACACTTCTGGAAATAAATTATTTTTTCTTAATGATGTAAGGAGGTAGAACACCTAGCAACCTAGGTGCACCTCACAACTTTTTATTTTATTTCATTAGTTAGCAACATGGATCCACAAATGGAACTAGTAATAGAAATCATCCTCGCCATAATGAAATATATATTAGAAGTAATCTTCGACCAGTTAAGGCTAATACTGCAACTGCACGTGCGATAAAATCGCAGCGGTAAAAACGCAATGTGTGCACTGGCACTTATCTACTCCCCTGATGACACTTCTGGAAATAAATTATTTTTTCTTAATGATGTAAGGAGCTAGTACACCTAGCAACCTAGGTGCACCTCAAAACTTTTTATTTTATTTCATTAGTTAGCAACATGGATCCACAAATGGAACTAGTAATAGAAATCATCCTCGCCGTAATGAAATATATATTAGAAATAATCATGGCGTGGTATTTTGATTTGTGAGCATCTGTGTAAACGGTTGTGTTTCGTTGTTCAAAGGATGCTAGCGCTGCAGCGTGATACCCTGATTCCTTTGTGCAGAGTCCGAATTTAGAAATTTACTGGTGAAACTTTGTTTTCTTTTTTTCAGATATTAGAAGTAATCTTCGACCAGTTAAGGCTAATACTGCAACTGCACGTGCGATAAAATCGCAGCGGTAAAAACGCAATGTGTGCACTGGCACTTATCTACTCCCCTGATGACACTTCTGGAAATAAATTATTTTTTCTTAATGATGTAAGGAGATAGTACACCTAGCAACCTAGGTGCACCTCAAAACTTTTTATTTTATTTCATTAGTTAGCAACATGGATCCACAAATGGAACTAGTAATAGAAATCATCCTCGCCGTAATGAAATATATATTAGAAATAATCATGGCGCGGTATTTTGATTTGTGAGCATCTGTGTAAACGGTTGTGTTTCGTTGTTCAAAGGATGCTAGCGCTGCAGCATGATACCCTGATTCCTTTGTGCAGAGTCCGAATTTAGAAATTCACTGGTGAAACTTTGTTTTCTTTTTTTCAGATATTAGAAATAATCTTCGACCATTTAAGGCTAATACTGCAACTGCACATGCGATAAAATCGCAGCGGTAAAAACGCAATGTGTGCACTGGCACTTATCTACTCCCCTGATGACACTTCTGGAAATAAATTATTTTTTCTTAATGATGTAAGGAGATAGTACACCTAGCAACCTAGGTGCACCTCAAAACTTTTTATTTTATTTCATTAGTTAGCAACATGGATCCACAAATGGAACTAGTAATAGAAATCATCCTCGCTGTAATGAAATATATATTAGAAATAATCATGGCGCGGTATTTTGATTTGTGAGCATCTGTGTAAACGGTTGTGTTTCGTTGTTCAAAGGATGCTAGCGCTGCAGCGTGATACCCTGATTCCTTTGTGCAGAGTCCGAATTTAGAAATTCACTGGTGAAACTTTGTTTTCTTTTTTTCAGATATTAGAAATGATCTTCGACCAGTTAAGGCTAATACTGCAACTGCACGTGCGATAAAATCGCAGCGGTAAAAACGCAATGTGTGCACTGGCACTTATCTACTCCCCTGATGACACTTCTGGAAATAAATTATTTTTTCTTAATGATGTAAGGAGATAGTACACCTAGCAACCTAGGTGCACCTCACAACTTTTTATTTTATTTCATTAGTTAGCAACATGGATCCACAAATGGAACTAGTAATAGAAATCATCCTCGCCGTAATGAAATATATATTAGAAATAATCATGGCGTGGTATTCTGATTTGTGAGCATCTGTGTAAACGGTTGTGTTTCGTTGTTCAAAGGATGCTAGCGCTGCAGCGTGATACCCTGATTCCTTTGTGCAGAGTCCGAATTTAGAAATTCACTGGTGAAACTTTGTTTTCTTTTTTTCAGATATTAGAAGTAATCTTCGACCAGTTAAGGCTAATACTGCAACTGCACGTGCGATAAAATCGCAGCGGTAAAAACGCAATGTGTGCACTGGCACTTATCTACTCCCCTGATGACACTTCTGGAAATAAATTATTTTTTCTTAATGATGTAAGGAGATAGTACACCTAGCAACCTAGGTGCACCTCACAACTTTTTATTTTATTTCATTAGTTAGCAACATGGATCCACAAATGGAACTAGTAATAGAAATCATCCTCGCCGTAATGAAATATATATTAGAAATAATCATGGCGCGGTATTTTGATTTGTGAGCATCTGTGTAAACGGTTGTGTTTCGTTGTTCAAAGGATGCTAGCGCTGCAGCGTGATACCCTGATTCCTTTGTGCAGAGTCCGAATTTAGAAATTCACTGGTGAAACTTTGTTTTCTTTTTTTCAGATATTAGAAATGATCTTCGACCAGTTAAGGCTAATACTGCAACTGCACGTGCGATAAAATCGCAGCGGTAAAAACGCAATGTGTGCACTGGCACTTATCTACTACCCTGATGACACTTCTGGAAATAAATTATTTTTTCTTAATGATGTAAGGAGATAGAACACCTAGCAACCTAGGTGCACCTCACAACTTTTTATTTTTTTTCATTAGTTAGCAACATGGATCCACAAATGGAACTAGTAATAGAAATCATCCTCGCCATAATGAAATATATATCAGAAGTAATCTTCGACCAGTTAAGGCTAATACTGCAACTGCACGTGCGATAAAATCGCAGCGGTAAAAACGCAATGTGTGCACTGGCACTTATCTACTCCCCTGATGACACTTCTGGAAATAAATTATTTTTTCTTAATGATGTAAGGAGATAGAACACCTAGCAACCTAGGTGCACCTCACAACTTTTTATTTTATTTCATTAGTTAGCAACATGGATCCACAAATGGAACTAGTAATAGAAATCATCCTCGCCATAATGAAATATATATTAGAAGTAATCTTCGACCAGTTAAGGCTAATACTGGAACTGCACGTGCGATAAAATCGCAGCGGTAAAAACGCAATGTGTGCACTGGCACTTATCTACTCCCCTGATGACACTTCTGGAAATAAATTATTTTTTCTTAATGATGTAAGGAGATAGTACACCTAGCAACCTAGGTGCACCTCAAAACTTTTTATTTTATTTCATTAGTTAGCAACATGGATCCACAAATGGAACTAGTAATAGAAATCATCCTCGCCGTAATGAAATATATATTAGAAGTAATCATGGCGCGGTATTTTGATTTGTGAGCATCTGTGTAAACGGTTGTGTTTCGTTGTTCAAAGGATGCTAGCGCTGCAGCGTGATACCCTGATTCCTTTGTGCAGAGTCCGAATTTAGAAATTCACTGGTGAAACTTTGTTTTCTTTTTTTAAGATATTAGAAATGATCTTCGACCATTTAAGGCTAATACTGCAACTGCACGTGCGATAGAATCGCAGCGGTAAAAACGCAATGTGTGCACTGGCACTTATCTACTCCCCTGATGACATTTCTGTAAATAAATTATTTTTCTTAATGATGTAAGTAGATAGTACACCTAGCAACCTAGTTGCACCTCAAAACTTTTTATTTTATTTCATTAGTTAGCAACATGGATCCAGCAGTGGAACTAGCGATAGAAATCATCGTCGCTGTAATACGATATGTAAGTACATACTAACATTTAGGACGAAAACGACTCGAGTCGGTCGAGTATATTTACTCGTACTTGATGTGAAAACACTTTCTAATATGCAGATTGCACCCTTTCATGGCGTGTTTTATTTAGCGAGTGAACTTATTGATTGTCGTTTGACCAAAAATGTTAATTAATAAGTTCACTCGCTGGGTGAGAACGTAATCGTTGGACTAGGGCTTTAAGTATAAGTCGATGGAAACATTATTGTTCTGCAGACATTTGTATACGTGACATATCATATCCATAATTATTTAATGATCGAATTGCCTATTTGTCAGACTAGATGCCTGTCGAGGTTGATGGAACGAGCCGTCAGTCAGTCAAATAAATTGCAACAGTAGTAAGTCAAAAGTAGCAGCACGAAAGGAAAAACTGTCCACTCTTGGTTTTATTGCAGGCAATAAACTCTGCGATTGGATGGGCGCATTTGTTGGCGTGAATAGGGAGTGACGTCAGAGGCCAGAGACCTTCGGATCGCACTTTGAGGTAGATAGAATGTGGGTCCACATACACATATACAGCGAGTTTTGTCTTGTGTTATCTACTCCCCTGATGACACTTCTGTAAATAAATTATTTTTCTTAATGATGTAAGTAGATAGTACACCTAGCAACCTAGGTGCACCTCAAAACTTTTTATTTTATTTCATTAGTTAGCAACATGGATCCAGAAATGGAACTTGTCATAGAAATCATCCTCGCCGTAATAAGATATGTAAGTACATACTAACTTTTAGAACGAAAACGACTCGAGTCGGTCGAGTATATTTACTCGTACTTGATGTGAAAACACTTTCTAATATGCAGATTGCACCCTTTCATGGCGTGTTTTATTTAGCAAGTGAACTTATTGATTGTCGTTTGACCAAAAATGTTAATTAATAAGTTCACTCGCTGGGTGAGAACGTAATCGTTGGACTAGGGCTTTAAGTATAAGTCGATGGAAACATTATTGTTCCGCAGACATTTGTATACGTGACATATCATATGCATAATTATTTAATGATCGAATTGTCTATTTGTCAGACTAGATGCCTGTCAAGGTTGATGGAACGAGCCGTCAGTCAGTCAAATAAATCGCAACAGTAGTAAGTCAAAAGTAGCAGCACGAAAGGAAAAACTGTCCACTCTTGGTTTTATTGCAGGCAATAAACTCTGCGATTGGATGGGCGCATTTGTTGGCGTGAATAGGGAGTGACGTCAGAGGCCAGAGACCTTCGGATCGCACTTTGAGGTAGATAGAATGTGGGTCCACATACACATATACAGCGAGTTTTGTCTTGTGTTATCTACTCCCCTGATGACACTTCTGTAAATAAATTATTTTTCTTAATGATGTAAGTAGATAGTACACCTAGCAACCTAGGTGCACCTCAAAACTTTTTATTTTATTTCATTAGTTAGCAACATGGATCCGGAAGGGCGACTTATCATCGCAATCATCCTGGCCATCGTAAAATATGTAACTACATACTAACTTTTAGAACGAAAACGACTCGAGTCGGTCGAGTGTATTTACTCGTACTTGATGTGAAAACACTTTCTAATATGCAGATTGCACCCTTTCATGGCGTGTTTTATTTAGCGAGTGAACTTATTGATTGTCGTTTGACCAAAAATGTTACTTAATAAGTTCACTCGCTGGGTGAGAACGTAATCGTTGGACTAGGGCTTTAAGTATAAGTCGATGGAAACATTATTGTTCCGCAGACATTTGTATACGTGACATATCATATGCATAATTATTTAATGATCGAATTGTCTATTTGTCAGACTAGATGCCTGTCGAGGTTGATGGAACGAGCCGTCAGTCAGTCAAATAAATCGCAACAGTAGTAAGTCAAAAGTAGCAGCACGAAAGGAAAAACTGTCCACTCTTGGTTTTATTGCAGGCAATAAACTCTGCGATTGGATGGGCGCATTTGTTGGCGTGAATAGCGAGTGACGTCAGAGGCCAGAGACCTTCGGATCGCACTTTGAGGTAGATAGAATTTGGTCCACATACACATATCAGCGAGTTTTGTGTTCACTCCCTGATGCACTTAAAATTATTTATTATTTCTAATGATGAAAGTAAACACCTAGCAATAAGTCAATCCTTAACTTTTATTTTATTCAACTAGTAGCAAAGATCGATGGAACATATAATTCCTTCTTAGTTAAAATATTAATTAGTAATACAACATTTATACGGAATATTCACGTCGGTTATTACTTCTTTGGAAAACACTTTAATATGCATTGCATATATTGGTGTTTATTTAAAAGTTGAATTATTATTTCGTTGACGAAATTGTATATACTTCAGTATGATTGAAATGTATCAAGATTTTAGGTTGATATAGTTGATGGAAACTTATTGTCAGAATTGATAAGTGAGCAATATTGAAAACTATCGAATTGTTATTGTGCATAGAGTTCAAGTGAGGGATGTCGTATCAGTAATAATCGAACAATATTCAAAGATGCACTAAGGAAAAATGGTCACCTCTTAGGTTATTGCATGGCAATAACTCTCGATGGATGGCAATTTTTGGTAATAGATGTAGAGGTCCAAACCTTGGATCCACTTTGTTGTATTAATTGTGTCACTGAGAATTTAAATTTACAGCGATAGTATTGTACATTAATGTTGACAAACTTTATCTCTATACTTCTGTAAATAATGAATTTTCTTATAGATAACTTCACGTAATCTAGAGGACTATAAACTTTTATTTATTCATTAGTTAGTAAATGATCCGTAGGAATGTAAACATCTGGCCATGTATATGGTAGTAATTACTTTTAGAACATTGTGTCGTAAGTATAATTTAATGTACTTGATGTGAAACTTTCTAATTAGGATTGCATGGAGATGTTTATTAGCAAATTGAATATGAAGTGTTTACAAAATGTTAGATTGAATAAGTTACTTCCGGATGAACTAATGTTGGACAGGTTAGGTCAATTGATGGAAACAGTATGTCCGAGACATTGTAAGAAACTTCGATAATTATTTAGAGTGAATACCTGATGCAGGCGATTTGTTGTGGTTGATGACGAGTAGTCAAAAGTAGCAGCACGAAAGGAAAAACTGTCCACTCTTGGTTTTATTGCAGGCAATAAACTCTGCGATTGGATGGGCGCATTTGTTGGCGTGAATAGGGAGTGACGTCAGAGGCCAGAGACCTTCGGATCGCACTTTGAGGTCGATAGAATGTGGGTCCACATACACATATACAGCGATGTTTGTACTTGTGTTATCTACTCCCTGATGAACTTCTGTAAATAAATTATTTTTCTTAATGATGTAAGGATAGTACACCGAGCAACCTAGGTGCACCTCAAAACTTTTTATTTATTTCATTAGTTAGCAACATGGATCCGAAGGAACTATTCATCGAAATCATCCTTGCCATAGTTAAATATGTAATACATACTAACTTTTAGAACGAAAACGACTCGAGTCGGTCAGTATATTTACTCGTACTTGATGTGAAAACACTTTTAATATGCAGATTGCACCCTTTCATGGTTGGTTTTATTTAGCGAGTGTAACTTATTGATTGTCTTTGACCAAAAATGTTTCATAATAAGTTCACTCGCTGGGTGAGAACGTAATCGTTGGACTAGGGCTTTAAGTATAAGTCGATGGAAACATTATTGTTCCGCAGACATTTGTATACGTGACATATCATATGCATAATTATTTAATGATCGAATTGTCTATTTGTCAGACTAGATGCCTGTCGAGGTTGATGGAACGACCGTCAGTCAGTCAAATAAATCGCAAAGTAGTAAGTCAAAAGTAGCAGCACGAAAGGAAAAAACTGTCCACTCTTGGTTTTATTGCAGGCAATAAACTCTGCGATTGGATGGGCGCATTTGTTGGCGTGAATAGGAGTGACGTCAAGGCCAGAGACCTTCGGATCGCACTTTGAGGTAGATAGAATTGGGTCCACATACACATATTACAGCGATGTTTGTTGTGTTATCTACTCCCTTGATGATACTTCTGTAAATAATTATTTTTCTTAATGATGTAAGTAGATAGTACAACTAGCAACGTAGGTGCACCTCAAAACTTTTATTTTATTTCATTAGTTAGCAACATGGATCCGAATGGAAACTTAGTCATGAAATCATCCTGCATGTATAAATATGTAAGTACATACTAACTTTTAGAACGAAAACGACTCGAGTCGGTCGAGTGATATTTACTCGTCACTTGATGTGAAAACACTTTCTAATATGCAGATTGCACCTTTCATGGCGTGTTTTATTTAGCAAGTGAACTTATTGATTGTCGTTTGACCAAAAATGTTAATTAATAAGTTCACTCGCTGGGTGAGAACGTATCGTTTGGACTAGGCTTTAGGTATATGTCGATGGAAAACATTATTGTTCCGCAGACATTTGTATACGTGACATATCATATGCATAATTATTTAATGATCGAATTGTCTATTTGTCAGACTAGATGCCTGTCAAGGTTGATGGAACGAGCCGTCAGTCAGTCAAATAAATCGCAACAGTAGTAAGTCAAAAGTAGCAGCACGAAAGGAAAAATGTCCACTCTTGGTTTTAATTGCAGGCAATAAACTCTGCGATTGGATGGGCGCATTTGTTGGCAGTGAATAGGGAGTGACGTCAGAGGCCAGAGACCTTCGATCGCACTTTGAGGTGATAGAATGTGGGTCCACATACACATATACAGCGATGTTTTGTCTTGTGTTATCTACTTCCCCTCGATGACTACTATACTGTAAATAAATTATTTTTCTTAATGATGTAAGTAGATATACACCTAGCAACCTAGGTGCACCTCAAAACTTTTTATTTTATTTCATTAGTTAGCAACATGGATCCGAAAGGAACTGTCATAGAAATCATCCTGCCATGTAAAATATGTAAGTACATACTAACTTTTGAACGAAAACGACTCGAGTCGATCGAGTATATTTATCGTACTTGATGTGAAAACACTTTCTAATATGCAGATTGCACCCTTTCATGGCGTGTTTTATTTAGCAGTGAACTTATTGATTGTCGTTTGACCAAAAATGTTAATTAATAAGTTCACTCGCTGGGTGAGAAAGTAATAGTTGGACTAGGGCTTTAGGTATAGTCGATGGAACAAATTATTGTTCCGCAGACATTTGTATAATGACATATCATATGCATAATTATTTAATGATCGAATTGTCTATTTGTCAGACTAGATGCCTGTCAAGGTTGATGGAACGAGCCGTCAGTCAGTCAAATAAATCGCAACAGTAGTAAGTCAAAAGTAGCAGCACGAAAGGAAAAACTGTCCACTCTTGGTTTTATTGCAGGCAATAAACTCTGCGATTGGATGGGCGCATTTGTTGGCGTGAATAGGGAGTGACGTCAGAGCCAGAGACCTTCGGGTCGCATTTGAGGTACGATAGAATGTGGGTCCACATACACATATACAGCGATTTGTTTGTGTTATCTACTCCCCTGATGAACTTCTGTAAATAAATATTTTTCTTAATGATGTAAGTAGATAGTACAACCTAGCAACCTAGGTGCACCTCAAAACTTTTTATTTTATTTCATTAGTTAGCAACATGGATCCGAATGGCAACTTATCATGAAATCATCCTGCTAATAAATATGTAAGTACATACAACTTTTAGAACGAAAACGACTCGAGTCAGTCGAGTATATTTACTCGTACTTGATGTGAAAAAACTTTCAAATATGCAGATTGCACCCTTTCATGGCGTGTTTTATTTAGCAAGTGAACTTATTGATTGTCGTTTGACCAAAAATGTTATTTAATAAGTTCACTCGCTGGGTGAGAACGTAATCGTTGACTAGGGCTTTAGTATATGTCGATGGAAACATATTGTTCCGCAGACATTTGTATACGTGACATATCATATGCATAATTATTTAATGATCGAATTGTCTATTTGTCAGACTAGATGCCTGTCAAGGTTGATGGAACGAGCCGTCAGTCAGTCAAATAAATCGCAACAGTAGTAAGTCAAAAGTAGCAGCACGAAAGGAAAAACTGTCCACTCTTGGTTTTATTGCAGGCAATAAACTCTGCGATTGATGGGCGCATTTTTGGCGTGAATAGCGAGTGACGTCAGAGGCCAGAGACCTTCGATCGCACTTTGAGGTAGATAGAATGTGGTCCACATACACATATACAGCGATGTTTTATTTTGTGTTATCTACTCCCTGATGAACTGTCTTAAATAAATTTTTCTTAATGATGTAATAGATAGTACACCTAGCAACCTAGGTGCACCTCAAAACTGTTATATTTATTATTATTACAACTGATCGAAAACACTATCATGAAACATCCTGATGAAATATGCATTAACTTTATATAAAGCTGAGTCGTACGTAATTTACTCGTACTTGATGTGAAAACACTTTCTAATATGCAGATTGCACCCTTCATGGCGTTTTTATTTAGCAGTGAACTTATTGATTGTCTATGTAGACCAAAAATATTAATATAATTCACTCGATGGGTGAGAACGTAATCGTTGGACTAGGCTTTAGGTATAGTCGATGGAAACATAATTGTCGACAGAATTTGTAACGTGACAATCAAAGCTAATTATTTAATGATCGAATTGCTATTGTCAGACTGATGCGATGTCAGGTGATGGAACGACCGTCAGTCAGTCAAATAAATCGCAACAGAGTAATCAAAATACAGCACGAAAGGATAAAACTGTCCATCTTGGTTTTTATTGCAGGCAATAAACTCTGCGATTGATGGGCGCATTTGTTGGCGTGAATAGCAGCTGACGTCAGAGGCCAGAGACCTTCGGATCGCACTTTGAGGTAGAAATGTGGGTCACATACACATTACAGCGATGTTTGTTGTTTATCTACTCCCCTGATGACACTTCTGTAAATAAATATTTTCTAATGATTAATAATAGTAACTAGCAACTGTGCACTCAACTTTTTATTTATTTATTAGTTAGCAACATGATCCGAGAACTTCAGAATCTCCTGTGTAAAATATGTAATACATACTAACTTAGACGAAACGACTCAGTGTCGAGTATATTTACTCGTACTTGATGTGAAAACACTTTCTAATATGCAGATTGCACCCTTTCATGGCGTGTTTTATTTAGCAAGTGAACTTATTGATTGTCGTTTGACCAAAAATGTTAATTAATAAGTTCACTCGCTGGGTGAGAACGTAATCGTTGGACTAGGGCTTTAGGTATATGTCGATGGAAACATTATTGTTCCGCAGACATTTGTATACGTGACATATCATATGCATAATTATTTAATGATCGAATTGTCTATTTGTCAGACTAGATGCCTGTCAAGGTTGATGGAACGATCCGTCAGTCAGTCAAATAAATCGCAACAGTAGTAAGTCAAAAGTAGCAGCACGAAAGGAAAAACTGTCCACTCTTGGTTTTATTGCAGGCAATAAACTCTGCGATTGGATGGGCGCATTTGTTGGCGTGAATAGGGAGTGACATCAGAGGCCAGAGACCTTCGGATCGCACTTTGAGGTCGATAGAATGTGGGTCCACATACACATATACAGCGATGTTTGTATTGTGTTATCTACTCCCCTGATGATACTTCTGTAAATAAATTATTTTTCTTAATGATGTAAGTAGATAGTACACCTAGCAACCTAGGTGCACCTCAAAACTTTTTATTTTATTTCATTAGTTAGCAACATGGATCCCGAAGGGCAACTAATCATCGAAATCATCCTGGCCATAGTAAAATATGTAAGTACATACTAACTTTTAGAACGAAAACGACTCGAGTCGGTCGAGTGTATTTACTCGTACTTGATGTGAAAACACTTTCTAATATGCAGATTGCACCCTTTCATGGCGTGTTTTATTTAGCAAGTGAACTTATTGATTGTCGTTTGACCAAAAATGTTAATTAATAAGTTCACTCGCTGGGTGAGAACGTAATCGTTGGACTAGGGCTTTAGGTATATGTCGATGGAAACATTATTGTTCCGCAGACATTTGTATACGTGACATATCATATACATAATTATTTAATGATCGAATTGTCTATTTGTCAGACTGGATGCCTGTCAAGGTTGATGGAACGATCCGTCAGTCAGTCAAATAAATCGCAACAGTAGTAAGTCAAAAGTAGCAGCACGAAAGGAAAAACTGTCCACTCTTGGTTTTATTGCAGGCAATAAACTCTGCGATTGGATGGGCACATTTGTTGGCGTGAATAGGGAGTGACGTCAGAGGCCAGAGACCTTCGGATCGCATTTTGAGGTCGATAGAATGTGGGTCCACATACACATATCAGCGATGTTTGTTTGTGTTATCTACTCCCCTGATGACACTTCTGTAAATAATTATTTTTCTTAATGATGTAAGTAGATAGTACACCTAGCAACTAGGTGCACCTCAAAACTTTTTATTTTATTTCATTAGTTAGCAACATGGATCCGAAGGGCACTATCATCGAATCATCCTGGCCATAGTAAAATATGTAATACATACTAACTTTAGAACGAAAACGACTCGAGTCGGTCGAGTATTTACTCGTACTTGATGTGAAAACACTTTCTAATAAGTATGCAGATTGCACCCTTTCATGGCGTGTTTTATTTAGCGAGTGAACTTATTGATTGTCGTTTGACCAAAAATGTTAATTAATAAGTTCACTCGCTGGGTGAGAACGTAATCGTTGGACTAGGGCTTTAGGTATTATGTCGATGGAAACATTATTGTTCCAGACATTTGTATACGTGACATATCATATGCATAATTATTTAATGATCGAATTGTCTATTTGTCAGATAGATGCCTGTCAAGGTTGATGGAACGAGCCGTCAGTCAGTCAAATAAATCGCAACAGTAGTAAGTCAAAAGTAGCACACGAAGGAAAAACTGTCCACTCTTGGTTTTATTGCAGGCAATAAACTCTGCGATTGGATGGGCGCATTGTTGGCGTGAATAGGGAGTGACGTCAGAGGCCAGACCTTCGGATCGCACTTTGAGTAGTATAGAATGTGGGTCCACATACACATATACAGCGAGTTTGTCTTGTGTTATCTACTCCCCTGATGACACTTCTGTAAATAAATTATTTTTCTTAATGATGTAAGTAGATTAGTACACTAGCAACCTAGGTGCACCTCAAAACTTTTTATTTTATTTCATTAGTTAGCAACATGGATCCAGAATGAACTTGCATAGAAATCATCCTGCCGTGTAAAAATGTAAGTACATACTAACTTTTAGAACGAAAAAACGACTCGAGTCTGTCGAGTATATTTACTCGTACTTGATGTGAAAACACTTTCTAATATGCAATTGCACCCTTTCATGGCGTGTTTTATTTAGCGAGTGAACTTATTGATTGTCGTTTGACCAAAAATGTTAATTAATAAGTTCACTCGCTGGGTGAGAACGTAATCGTTGGACTAGGGCTTTAGGTATATGTCGATGGAAACATCATTGTTCCACAGATATTTGTATACGTGACATATCATATGCATAATTATTTAATGATCGAATTGTCTATTTGTCAGACTAGATGCTGTCAAGGTTGATGAACGAGCGTCAGTCAGTCAAATAAATCGCAACAGTAGTAGTCAAAGTAGCAGCACGAAGGAAAAACTGTCCACTCTTGGTTTTATTGCAGGCAATAAACTCTGCGATTGGATGGGCGCATTTGTTGGCGTGAATAGGGAGTGACGTCAGAGGCCAGAGACCTTCGGATCGCACTTTGAGGTAGATAGAATGTGGGTCCACATACACATATACAGCGAGTTTTGTTTGTGTTATCTACTCCCCTGATGACACTTCTGTAAATAATTATTTTTCTTAATGATGTAAGTAGATAGTACACCTAGACCAGGTCACTCAAACTTTTATTTTATTTCATTAGTTAGCAACAGGATCCGAGTGGAATCATATCGAAATCATCCTGGCCATAGTAAAATATGTAAGTACATACTAACTTTTAGAACGAAAACGACTCGAGTCGGTCGAGTATATTTACTCGTACTTGATGTGAAAACACTTTCTAATATGCAGATTGCACCCTTTCATGGCGTGTTTTATTTAGCAAGTGAACTTATTGATTGTCGTTTGACCAAAAATGTTAATTAATAAGTTCACTCGCTGGGTGAGAACGTAATCGTTGGACTAGGGCTTTAGGTATATGTCGATGGAAACATTATTGTTCCGCAGACATTTGTATACGTGACATATCATATGCATAATTATTTAATGATCGAATTGTCTATTTGTCAGACTAGATGCCTGTCAAGGTTGATGGAACGAGCCGTCAGTCAGTCAAATAAATCGCAACAGTAGTAAGTCAAAAGTAGCAGCACGAAAGGAAAAACTGTCCACTCTTGGTTTTATTGCAGGCAATAAACTCTGCGATTGGATGGGCGCATTTGTTGGCGTGAATAGGGAGTGACGTCAGAGGCCAGAGACCTTCGGATCGCACTTTGAGGTCGATAGAATGTGGGTCCACATACACATATACAGCGATGTTTGTATTGTGTTATCTACTCCCCTGATGATACTTCTGTAAATAAATTATTTTTCTTAATGATGTAAGTAGATAGTACACCTAGCAACCTAGGTGCACCTCAAAACTTTTTATTTTATTTCATTAGTTAGCAACATGGATCCAGAAATGGAACTTGTCATAGAAATCATCCTTGCCGTGGTAAAATATGTAAGTACATACTAACTTTTAGAACAAAAACGACTCGAGTCTGTCGAGTATATTTACTCGTACTTGATGTGAAAACACTTTCTAATATGCAAATTGCACCCTTTCATGGCGTGTTTTATTTAGCGAGTGAACTTATTGATTGTCGTTTGACCAAAAATGTTAATTAATAAGTTCACTCGCTGGGTGAGAACGTAATCGTTGGACTAGGGCTTTAGGTATATGTCGATGGAAACATCATTGTTCCACAGATATTTGTATACGTGACATATCATATGCATAATTATTTAATGATCGAATTGTCTATTTGTCAGACTAGATGCCTGTCAAGGTTGATGGAACGAGCCGTCAGTCAGTCAAATAAATCGCAACAGTAGTAAGTCAAAAGTAGCAGCACGAAAGAAAAAACTGTCCACTCTTGGTTTTATTGCAGGCAATAAACTCTGCGATTGGATGGGCGCATTTGTTGGCGTGAATAGCGAGTGACGTCAGAGGCCAGAGACCTTCGGATCGCACTTTGAGGTAGATAGAATGTGGGTCCACATACACATATACAGCGATGTTTGTCTTGTGTTATCTACTCCCCTGATGATACTTCTGTAAATAAATTATTTTTCTTAATGATGTAAGTAGATAGTACACCTAGCAACCTAGGTGCACCTCAAAACTTTTTATTTTATTTCATTAGTTAGCAACATGGATCCCGAAGGGCAACTAATCATCGAAATCATCCTGGCCATAGTAAAATATGTAAGTACATACTAACTTTTAGAACGAAAACGACTCGAGTCGGTCGAGTATATTTACTCGTACTTGATGTGAAAACACTTTCTAATATGCAGATTGCACCCTTTCATGGCGTGTTTTATTTAGCGAGTGAACTTATTGATTGTCGTTTGACCAAAAATGTTAATTAATAAGTTCACTCGCTGGGTGAGAACGTAATCGTTGGACTAGGGCTTTAAGAATAAGTCGATGGAAACATTATTGTTCCGCAGACATTTGTATGTAACATATCATATGCATAATTATTTAATGATCGAATTTCTAATATTATACGGTTTTTAAAGTAAAAAGTTGATCTTAATTATTTTTCCCGGAATCCAGCGGTTACAGCCATTTCCTCTGTTCGCGTTTCTAAAAAGTGGGAAACTACAAACTGTCTGTCTTCAAATTGTTATCAGTATTTCCAGTCCACGTAAGTATGTATGGTCAAAGGATTCGTATCAGTGATTCGAATCCAATCTTAGACCATACAGTAGTTACTGTATGGTGTAAGCCGTATTTGTAAAATTTATTCGAATCTTTTTCGTGGATTCGTCGAAATTTTTTAGCTAGCCGCTTAGCCGTATTAGGCGCTAAGGTCGCCTAATATGGCCATAAATCAAAAAACGAACTAGTATAATTGCGTGTTGAAATGTGCATCTGTGTGCGTAGGTATCATATAGGCAGCAAATTGTGAGCACTAGGGTGACGTCAGAACATTGTGGTTGCATTCTGAATGAGCTAAGGACTTAACCTCCTGATATGTTAAAAGAATCTTGATCATTGATCAGCGCCGTGAAAAAATGTTCTCTCCTCAACTGGACCAGACTTTAGTCGAATAATTTGTATAAACATTAAGGACGCTAGCGCTGCAGCGTGATACCCTGATTCCTTTGTGCAGAGTCCGAATTTAGAATTTCACTGGTGAAACTTTGTTTTCTTTTTTTCAGATTATGGAAATTATCGCGCAAAAATTGCTAAACTAGTAAGTACAGGCCATCAGCCGGTGATTTTCTCCTTTTTTTTCAGCCGTTAGCCAACTGTTAGCTGTTAGCTAGCCGTTCAAACCATAAAAGTCTACATGTGAAGCCTAACAAAATTATACGTCAAGGTAAGTACAAAAAGTTTATATTTTTATTAAGCTCAAGGAATTTCTCTTCAGATAACTAGAGAGAACGAGGACTCATGACAAAACAACAATGTAGAAGGCGCAAGCCCTATCTTTTGCTATCTCATAAAGATATCCATGAAAATCATTATATAAACGTATCTCCTCTTCATGGTGATCGCCCCTTGCTTCCTCATTACACTTTAAAATTTTTACTTTTTCAACAGAAATATCAAGAAGTGAATATCTGCGAATCAGAGATATCCAAAATTTACAACAATCTGCCCGGCGCGCGCAAACGGAAATAATTGGCCAAGCACCAACTTCGTTGGTAACAGCCATTGAAGATCTGCTTGCTCGACAAACTACTTTTGTAACCTGCAAAGGAGAGCCATTTCTTTATGTCAGCGAGGAAGACCAGATAGCTGTCGTAACGTGTCGCAGTAATTTGCAAGTACTGGGCAATCCGTTAATTTCCATTTTTGCTGATGGCATGTTCAAGTGTTGACCAAATCACTTTGGACAGCTTTACTCCATACAAGGATTTCGCAACAATCTGTACACACCATTAGTATTCTGCTTCCTTCCAAACAAGGCAGAGGTGACGTACTGCCAAATGTGGCGCTTCTTAAAAAAAATCGCGGCATCTATGAATTTAGATCTAGAAATTATTCGGATACGCTTCGACTTTGAGAAGGCCGCTCAGAACGCTGTAAGGACAGTTTTCCCCGGGTGTGAAGTCAGGGGCGGCAACTGCTATATAGCTGGTGTAGCAAATTCTACACATGGGAAGTTTCATGTGTAGCGGCGCTACACATGAGCGAAAGCGAATTTTTTTTTAATATTCAACATGACAAAAATGATCACTCGTGACTTATTTGATGATAATTTTCGTTGATTAATAACAATGTGCTCGGATTTCGGAGGCAACGACTTTTTTTTTGCAAAAATAAATACAATAATAAATTAGATTTTAAACGATGAAAAGTTGGCCTCTAAGGCAACATTGATTCTTCGGCGTTCCGCGTTCGTCAGTCTACCGCTGCGGCGCTGCGAACCGCACTACATTCGCAACTCGCAAGATGGAACTGATAGTATGGCATACGGCATAGCGCATAGGGTGTTAACCGGTCCGTCACAGCAGGCAGATGTTTATTCTTCTAATAAACTCATACGTCGTTTACATGGCTACCTGCCTTCTTCATCCGGTGTACGCTCTTTATCATCATCATCATCATCATAATGGACAAGTTCGTCTCGAGAATACCAAAATTAAGAAATCTAGGACATCCAGGTGGGTAAATCTTAGAATGTTAGTAGTTTCGTTCATAGTCTCGTGAATGAACCATTGCTGCGCCCTGCGCGCAACAGCTAAACGCTCAAATCGTCTTAATTTTCCATTTTGTACAGTGGTGCATGCGGATGAGGCAGTGAATGTAGAAAAATCTCTTGAAAGTTCAGGTTCAAGACTGATTCAACTGATTGAAAATTTGACTTCAAGTTCACCTGTAAAATGTTCTGATTTTCACGTGGGAACGACATTAACTCTTGCTGAAACTGCAACTGAAAGTGAGTAATCTTTTTGCGTTTATAGCAGAATAGCAGGTACCACGTACCACATACATCTCTACATCAAAGTTATATTTATTCGTTTTTCAGCTCCTTCAGGTTCAAGACCTGTAGTCGGACATTCTCAGAATACTAAACGTAAATTTAAACCAGAATGGAGAAGAACGTTTCTATGGTTATCAACATTATCGGCTGGAAAAAATGAAGGCAATGCTGTTTGCTCCGTCTGTACTGAAGCTACTAATTGAAAACTATTTGTACCACGTACTACTCAGTGTGAAAAGGCAAAACAAGCCTTCGTCATTGATGGTTTTTCTTCATGGAGTCGGGCAGTTGATGCATTCAAGAAACATGAACAGTCCACTTATCACCGGGATAGTGTTTCGAATCTTGCTAATTTAAAGAACGTAGCGCCCGTTATTGTGCAGTTGTCTAAGGAGAAAGAAAGGGAAATGAATGAAGCACGGGTAGCTCTTTATACAATATTTGAGACCATTTATTTTCTTGCTTGTGAAGGGCTGCCTCTTAGAGGACACTACAATACTGATGCGCATTTCAAAAAGTCGAAATTTATGAAGTTACTACAAATGCGTTCGCGTGATATTCCAGTCTTGAATTCTTGGTTAAAACGATCCTCGTACAAGTGGTTGCATCATTCAAATGTTGAAGAAATTTTAAAACTTATGTCCGACTACATGTTGCATACAATTTTAACCGACGTCAAACAGGCGAAATATTATACAATAATGATAGACGAAACCTCGGATATCTCACATTTGGAGCAAGTGTCAATATCATTAAGGTATGTGACTGATGATTTGTCCATAAGAGAAGTATTTATGGGTTTTTATGAGACTAAACGTGGTACAGCGAAGACGCTGTTCGATATAGTAAAAGATACGTTGATAAGATTCAAACTACATTTGAATGATTGTCGTGGGCAGTGTTATGATGGTGCTGCCAGTGTTGCTGGTAATATTTCTGGACTCCAAACGAGAATTCGGGAAATTTGTCCATATGCTGTTTACGTTCATTGTGTCGCGCATAGGTTAAACCTAGTTGTTCAAGATGGTCTCACAGAGATAACTAGAATACGAGATTTTATTGGAACCGAGATTTTATTCGAACCGTTAAAGATATGATTAAGTTTGTCAGAAACTCGCCCCATCGTCTAGCTATTTTTAAAGAAATGCAAGATGAAGATGCTCCAGTGTTGGCAGCTTATTGTTCTACACGTTGGTGCGTATGAATCAAATCACTCAAGACAGTTCAGCAAAATTATACCGCGCTTATCAATTTTTTTGATGATATTGCTCATGATAAAACTGTTGATTCTTCGATTACAGCAAATGCCTTTGGTTATTTGAACAAAATGGAATTCTTTTCATTTTATTTTAATTTAGAATTATTGATTTTTATTTTTGAATGTGTGGAAAATCTTAATGGCGCTCTTCAAAATATAAATCTCAATTTTAATGAAGCTCATATACATCATGCAGTTAAAGTAACAGAGAATAGTATTCAAAAATCAAGAGATAAAGATTTTCAAAGTTTGTGGGAAAAGGTAACAAAGCGCGCAGATGAATTAAATTTAGAGAAACCGACTCTCCCGAGAGTTCGAAAAGCTCCTAAACATTTGGCAACTCAGGGTGTTCCACACCAATTTTCTTCGTGTATGGATTACTATCGTCAGTTATTTTTTGAAGTAATTGATCAAACACTTAGCTCGTTTCGAACACGTTTTAGTTCAAATACATAGGACTTTTTAGAGCAAGTTGAAAAGTTTATGATTAATAAAGCAGGAAATGACGTAGATCAAATTGTTTCCTTTTATGACCAGGATAATTTTGATGCGGATCGTTTAACTTTACATAGAGACATGTTATTGGATGTAATGAATGACCGTATGGGTCTTACGCCTAAGTCTATTGAAGATGTAATTAAGTTTGTTAAAAATAACTTGGATACAGTGAAACTTTTCTCAGAACTATTAAAATTGATCCGCATCATTCTTACAATTCCAGTTTCAAATTCAACCTATGAGAGATCATTCTCGGCATTAAGGAGATTGAAAACTTATTTGCGATCAACTATGCTTGCTGAAAGATTGAATCATTATGCAGTACTACATGTCCATCAGTTAGATATTAATTTAGATCCATCAATTGATGAATTCATTTCGAGATCTACTGTACGCAAAAACACATTTAGTTTAAGTAATACTAAGAAGTAAGATGTTAATATTGTATATGGTAACACAGCCTACCTCATAAAATCATTTCTTTAAATACCTACTTATTATTATAATTATGGTATAAGGACGACACTATGCAACAATTACTATTTTTTAATGGTACTTATTATGGTAACTATCAACAGGCCTATGTAATAAAATTGTAATAAAACTATTCTTATTTAATAAGTCCTTATGGTAACTAGGTATCGGTATGCATGTAACAGCTGTATGTAACGTCGTAACGTAATACAATTATTAATTATATGTATTACCTACTTCATTTTTTTTTTTAGTCTTCAAAAAATTTTTAGTTTGCTACACATGGGGTTTTGAAAAGTTGCCGCCCCTGGGCGAAAGTGTCAGAGTATGCGACTATAACAAACAACTATCATCATTGCACCACTTTGTACCGAATACCGAGTAACCATTGTCGTTCTATCGGACTAGTAAACATGGTGGAGAAGTTAACATCATTCCATTTTCGGCCTTTCTCTCAGCCTGTAAGCCTCAGCTGACAAACCACCATTATAATTAATTTCATTATGAATTGATATGAACATACCTCGATGCTGACTTGATAACAGCATTTTTCAAGTATGCTCGCTTACACAGTTTCGTATTTTACTAGCCATGCCAAATGAAAATTTCAACAGAAAACAGAACAAGCACGGAGTTTGGTTTCAATATTTCCAAAACCTTTCAGACATGTCAACAGAGAGGAAATTCCAATTATCTAAGGTTAGCATCACTGTGCTGTCCATTGTTCTATCCGGTTGTTGGACTAGATGGCTGTCGAGGTTGATGGAACGAGCCTCTGTCAGTCAAATAAATCGCAACAGCAGTAAGTCAGAAGTAGCAGCATGAAAGGAAAAACTGGGCTGTATTTCTACGCCCCCCCCCCCGCAAAATATGGTAGGGGGTTGGAATTAGCGGCACAAATTCTATTGTAATTTGTGCTAATTGTGCTCCGAAGCCCCAGAATTTGTGCCGCCTCCAGTGGGTCTACATCTTAATGAAAAGTTTGGGGGCCAGAGAAATGTAGGCCCCCCAAATGAAGATAGGGGTTTGGAATTAGCGGCACAAATTTTATCGTAATTTGGGCTAATTGTGCTCCGAGGTCTCAGAATTTGTGCCGCATTTTCTGGGCTCACAGTCCAGTGCTCCATTTGGGGGGGGGGGCTGGAAAAATTATGATATTTCAAAAAAAACTATCTTCAAAAGGAGAGATTAACTGGTTTCTGCTGTCACCGAATTCATTTTTCAGGTTCTTTTCACGGTATCTCATATCCTACCCAAATTTTGGGAGGTACACCACCCATTCTATCCAAAGTTCTGTTGTCTTTGTTCATACTTTTTTTAAACTCATGAGGCGAAAGTGCGATAGTTTCAGGCAACGACACTTCTGTTTTTGCGCATCGGATTTGGCAACAATGATAATGAAGAAACCCGTGGTGAAAGTAAAAACAGTGTGGATATGGGCCACGACCCCCCCCCCTCCAGGAAGGGGTGGGGGCTCGGGTGTGATGGCACGAATTTTTACTTAATTTGTGCTAAATGTGCTCGAGGTTCCCACAAATTGTGCCCCCTTCCTTGGACCTACAGCCCAAAAATAAAATGGGGGTGGTGAAATGTTAGCCCACCCTCCCAAAGAAAGGTGGGGTCTCGGAAATAGTGGCCCCAACTTGTATGTTATTTGTGCTGATTGTGCTCAAAGGTCCCACATTTTGTGTCCCCTTCTTTGAACCTACAGCTCACGAATAAGATTGGGGGCTGGAAATATGTTAGCCCCCCCCCCAACAAACGTGAGGTCTAAACAATGAAAAGTTTGGGGGGCCACAGACATGTTGGCACCCCAAATGAAGATTGGGGGTTCCATACCATAAATATACATCAGGCATTTTTTTGGGCGAAAATATTTTCCGAGAGCTTTGGGCCCGTACCCGGTGAAATAGATTTGAAATGCCGAGACGAATTCAGAACCGTCATCAAAATTGATTCGCAGGCTATTTCTGACCCCATTTAGCCCCGGTCCCCAGTTTAACCACATTTTTGACTGTATCTCGGCAACGGAGGGTCAGCGTCTGATTTGGTCGACAAATTCGAACTCAGCGCGAAATTTTTTATTTTTTTTTCTTAAATTGTTTATTTACAAACTGTTGTATACAAACATTTACGTCTAGGATTAATTGTACAAGGACCGGTAAATTAACATGGTGTCCACACTGCCCGGCATTCCGGGCAGGAGGATAGATGATAGAATTAACAATTTAGCATCTTAAGGGTTTTGCTCGTGTAGTGTAATAGGTAACAGACTTAATATTCACTTAGCAGTAACAAATAGCGTAACCAGTTAGGAGGTAACCGGCTCAGGCCGGGTGTGTATTTCACGCAGGGTCTATCCAAACTAGATCCTGGATGTGGCGTCTCTGGAGTCGTCTAACGGGTGGGTCCTCGAGGAGGCGGATAGCTAGATCGTTGACGTGTTTGTGTAACCGTGTTTTGTAAGACGTGTAAAGCTGACGGATGGTCTCCGCCACTGTGGGAATATGGAGATTGTGGTGCAAACTGGCGTAGGTTACGTACCACGGGGAGCCTGTGATTTCCCGCAGGATGAGGTTCTGTTGCCGCTGGAGCAGAAGGATGTTTGAGCGCGCTGCGCAACCCCAGATAGGGGCTCCATACGACCATATTGGATGGAGTATCAAAAGGTAAAGTGACCGTTTATTGGCCAGGGAAAGATGGTTTCCGGAGCGGAAGAGCCAGTACATCGTCCTGAATCGCAGCTTGAGTTCGTCGCGTTTTTTAGTAATGTGCGTTGACCAGGTAAGCCTACTATCAAGGTGAATCCCGAGGTACTTGACAGTGGGGGTGGGTATTAGATATTCCTGATGAAGGTTGATCGTCAGTGGAGGGCAGCTGCGTAAGGTAAACACCGTAAGAACCGACTTGGCCGTGTTGACTTGGATTTTCCACTGTCGCATCCAGACGGAGATTTGAGAGACGGCTGTCTGGAGCTGGGCTGCGGCAACGTCCGGATTGACGTGCGAGAGGATAATATTGCGGTGTCATCGGCGAAAGTGGCTATCGTCGAATCTGCAGTAGTAGGAATATCCGCGGTATAGAGCACGTACAGGAGAGGTCCCAATACACTACCTTGGGGGACCCCCGCAGCGGTAGCTTGTGAGGCCGATTGTGCTTCACCGTAATAAACCGTAAAGGTACGTGTGGACAGGTAAGACCGGAGAAGTCCGGTAAAGCTAGTAGGAAGGTATTCGCTAACCTTGTGGAGAAGGCCAGGGAGCCACACACGGTCAAACGCCTGCTGAACATCCAAAAAGACGGCAGGACAGAATTCTTTGGCTTCTAGAGAGTTCCGTATCTGATTGGTCACCCGATGAACTTGTTCAAGTGTTGAGTGCTTGGAGCGGAAGCCGAACTGTTGAGGTGGTATGATTCCAAGGTTCTCGACTAATGCTAGGAGTCTGGAGTGGATGAGTTTTTCAAGAGTTTGGATATAGTACTAAGCAGGGAAATGGGACGATAGGAGGAGGGAACATCGGAAGGTTTACCAGGCTTAGGGAGAAGTATTATTTTGGCGTTCTTCCAGGCCAGGGGAAAGTAGGATAAGCGTAAGGAAGCATTGAAAATATAGGTGAGGAAAACGAAAACCTTCTTCGGACACTGCGTCACCATACCGGATGTGATGAGATCTGAGCCGGGTGCCTTACGAGGCTTCATTTTTTTAACCGTTCTGGCTATCTCTTTAGGCGTGACTGGTTTGATCGGAGGACTGTCAACTTCGTGAAGGACCGGTACAACGCTAGTAGGAATATCGTTCGGTTGAAACACTTTTTCTAGGTGTTTAGCAAATGCAGTCGCTTTATCAGCATCGCTATGAGCAAAAGTAGCATCGTCAAGTTTAAGCGGGGGGGGGGTGTGAGTAGGTGGTCTACGCACTGATTTAGCAACTTTCCACAGCGAATAGCATTTGTGTCGGCTGAGGTGTCCAGGGAGGTGATAAATTCCTCAAAGGACTGATTGTTGAATTCCGCTATGCGTTTTTTAACCCTTAGCGCCAGCGAGTTGAATCGGGTTTTATCAGTGGGAGCACGCGTGTGTTGCCATCGGTGCCGCGCGGCCCGTCGTTGACGGATAAGATCAAGAATCTCCCTCGGATACGTTTTTGCCACCGGCAGTGGCTTGATGACCGGAGTGGCCTGCTGGGCGGCGTGGGTAAGCGTGGTTTGAAGGTGCTCGATTGCAGCGTCGATGTCGGAAGTTGTTTTGAGCTTGACTGAAAGGTTGATGCAGTCGTGCATGACAGAACTGAACAGGTCCCAATCGGTGAACTTGTTGGTGAGCTGAGGTCGAGTGGGCCGTGTGAGAACGGTATCACTAAGTGTAAGCAGCAGCGGAGAGTGATCCGAGGACAAGTCCGCCACATCATCAACGCGGATGTAGTTACTACCTAAGCCTTTGGAGAGGTAGAAATCTATGCAGTGCGGCCTTTTCGATGGATCGGTAGGCCAGTACGTAGGCTTACCGGTGGAATGACATTGGATGCTCCTGGCGGTGATGGCATCATGAAGCGTCTTGCCTTTAGGGGTACGGAGACGAGAGCCCCAATATTGTTTACTGTATCTCGGCAGCAGAGGGTCAGCGCGTTATTTGGTCGAAGAATTCGAACTCAGCGCGAAAAATTGAGTAGGAATTTCTTGTTATCTCATCTATTTGGAATATCGATAATTTTGAAAATATCTCCATACCTACATCAGCCATTTTTTTGGGCGAAAAATTTTCCGAGTGTTTCGGGGCCCGGATCCGGCGAAATAGAATCGAAATGCCGAGACGAATTCAGAACCGTCGTCAAAATTGATTTACAGGCTCTTTCTGAACCCGTATAGTCCCCGCCCCAGTATAACCTCAGTTTTGACTGTATCTCGGCCACGGAGGGTCAGCGCCGGATTTGGTCGACGAATTCGAACTCAGCGCGAAAAATTAAGTAGGAATTTGTTGTTATCTCATCTTTATGGAATTTCGATAATTTTGAAAACTTCTCCATACGTAATCACGCATTTTTTTTGGGGCGAAAAAATTTTCCGAGAGTTTCGGGGCCCGCGGATCCGGCGAAATAGAATCGAAATGCCGAGACTTCTGACCCCGTATAGCCCCGGTCCCCAGTTTAACCACATTTTTGACTGTATCTCGGCAACGGAGGGTCAGCGCCTGATTTGGTCGACGAATTCGAACTCAACGCGAAAAACTGAGTAGCAATTTGTTGTTATCTTATCTATTTGGAATTTCTAAAATTATGAAAATTTCTCAATACAATACATACATCAGGCAATTGTTTGGGCAAAGAATTTTCCGAGAGCTTCGGGCCCGGACTAGGTGAAATATATTCGAAATGCCGAGACGAATTCAGAACCGTCGTCAAAACTGATTCACAGGCTCTTTCTGACCCAGTATAGACCCAGCCCCTATCATAACAACATTGTTTACTGTATCTCGGCAGCAGAGGGTCAGCGCGTTATTTGGTCGAAGAATTCGAACTCAGCGCGAAACATTTAGTAGGAATTGGTGGTTGTCTCAATATTTTTGAATTTCGAAAATTTTTAAAATTTCTCCATCTATAACATCAGACATTTTTTTGGGCGAAAAAATTTTCCGAGAGCTTCGAGGCCCGGACCCGGCGAAATAGATTCGAAAGCACGAGACGAATTTAGAACCGTCGTCAAAATTGATTCACTGGCTATTTCTGACCCAGTACAGCCCTCGCCCCCAGTATAACCACAAGTTTGACTGTATTTTGGAAACGTAGGGTCAGCGCCTGATTTGGTCAACGAATTCGAACTCAGCGCGAAAAATTGAGTAGGAATTTCTTGTTATCTAAAGTTTGTGGAATTTCGAAAATTTTGGAAATTGCTCCGTACACATCAGGCATTTTTTTGGGAGAAAAAATTTTCCGAGAGCTTCGGGGCCCGGACCCGGCGGAATAGATTCGAAAGGTCGAGACGAATTCGGAACTGTCGTCAAAATGATTCACATGCCATTTCTGACCCAGTATAGCCCCCACCCTCAGTGTAAATACATCTTTGACTGTATCTCGGCAACGGAGGGTCAGCGCCTGATTTGGTCGACGAATTCGAACTCGACGCGTAACATTTAGTAGGATAAGGTGGCTATGTATTTTAGAAATTCGAAAATTCTTAAAATTTCTCCATACTATACATCAGGCATTATTTTTGGCGAAAAAATTATCCGAGATCTTCGACTCAATTGTTTACGATCAGTTCGAATTCGGCGTTCAAATTTCGCGGCGACGCTCCGTTCTCAAGATACCCTCGAAAACGTTGGAAAAATTGGTCAGTCGGGGTGAAAAAATGAGTGTAGCTCAATTTTGACAACGGATTTGAATTCGCCTCGAAAAATTGAGTAATTAGCACACGCGCCAACGCCGAAGCTCACCAAAAATTTTGTGGCCCCAAAAAGGACATGATGTGTATAATATGAAGAAATTTTCAAAATTCGAAAAAACCAAAAATCTTGAAATAAAGACTGTTTTTGAACCAATTTTTCACTCTGAGTTTGAATTGGGTGTTCAAATTCGGCAGGCACGCTCCGTTCTCCGGGATACATTCATAATAGTTGGAAGTATTGGTCAGTTTGGGTGAAAAAATGACTGCAGCTCAATTTTGACAACAGATTCAAATTCGTCTCGAAAAACTGAGTAACTAGCACCAGCGCCGACGCCGAATCTCTCCGAAAATATTTTTGCCCGAAAAAAGACATGATGTAATTATGAAAAATTTTCAAAATCCGAAAAAATTAAAAATTTTGAATTAAAGACTGTTTCCGACTCAATTTTTCACGCTAAGTTCGAATTCGTCGACCAAATCAGGCGCTGGTCCTCCTTTGCCGAGATACAGTCAAAAATGTGGATATACTGGGGGCTAGGGCTATACACTGGGTCAGAAATAGCCTGTGAATCAATTTTGACGACGCTTCTGAAATCGTCTCGGCATTTCGATTCTATTTCGCTAGAACCGGCCCCGAAGCTCTCCGAAAATTTTTTCGCACCAAAAAATGCCTGATGTTATATACGAGTACGGTATTGAGAAATTTTCATAATTTTAGAAATTCCAAATAGATAAGATAACAACAAATTCCTACTCAGTTTTTCGCGCTGAGTTCGAATTCGTCGTCCAAATCAGACGCTGACCCTCCGTGGCCGAGATACAGTCAAAAATGAGGTTATACTGGGGGAGGGGACTATACGGGGTCAGAAATGGCCTCGGAGTTAATTTTGACGACGGTTCTGAATTCGTCTCGGCATTTCGAATCTATTTCACCGGGTACGGGCCCGAAGCTCTCGGAAAATATTTTCGCCCAAAATAATGCCTGATGTATATTTATGGTATGGAACCCCCAATCTTCATTTGGGGGGCCAACATGTCTGTGGCCCCCTAAACTTTTCATTAAGATGTAGACCCACGGGAGGCGGCACAAATTCTGGGACTTCAGAGCACAATTAGCACAAATAAAATACAAATTTGTGCCACTATTTTTTAGACCTCACGTTTGCTTGGAAGTTGGGCTAACATATTTCCAGCCCCCCCCCCAATCTTATTCGTGAGCTGTAGGTTCAAAGAAGAGGGCACAAAATGTGGGACCCTTGAGCACAATCAGCACAAATAATATACAAGTTTGTGCCACTATTTTCGAGACCCCACCTTTCTTTGGGGGGTCTAACATTTCACCGCCCCCATTTTATTTTTGGGCTGTAGGTCCAAGGAAGAGGGCACAAATTGTGGGAACCTCGAGCACATTTAGCACAAATTAGGTAAAAATTCGTGCCATCACACCCGAGCCTCCAACCCTTCCTGGGGGGGGGGTCGTGGCCCATATCCACACTGTTTTTACTTTTACCACGGGTTTCTTCGTTATCATTCATTGTTGCCAAATCCAATGAGCAAAAACAGAAGTGTTGTTGCCTGAAACTATCACACTTTCGCCTCATGAGTTTAAAAAAAGCATGAACAAAGACAACAAAACTTTGGATAGAATGGGTGTACCTCCCAAAATTGGGGTAAGATATGAGATATCGTGAAAAAAACCTGAAAAATGAATTCGGTGATAGCAGAAACCAGTTAATCTCTCCTTTTGAAGATCGTTTTTTTGAAATATCATAATTTTTCCAGGCCCCCCAAATTGAGCACTGGACTGTGAGCCCAGAAAATGCGGCACAAATTCTGAGACCTCAAAACACAAGTAGCACAAATTAGGATAAAATTTGTGCCGCTAATTCCAACCCCCTATCTTCATTTGGGGGGGCAATATTCCCCTCCCCCAAACTTTTTATTAAATGTAGACCCACAGGAGGCGGCACAAATTCTGAGACTTCGGAGCACAATTAGTACAAATTACAATAGAATTTGTGCCGCTAATTCCAACCCCCTACCTCATTTGGGGGGGGGGGGATGTAGAAATACAGCCGAAAAACTGTCCACTCTTGGTTTTATTGCAGGCAATAAACTCTGCGATTGGATGGGCGCATTTGTTGGCGTGAATTGGGAGTGACGTCAGAGGTCAGAGACCTTCGGCTCGCACTTTGAGGTAGATAGAATGTGTGTCCACATACACATATACAGCGATGTTTGTCTTGTGTAAGGCTAATACTGCAACTGCACGTGCGATAAAATCGCAGCGGTAAAAACGCAATGTGTGCACCGGCACTTATCTACTCCCCTGATGACACTTCCGTAAATAAATTATTTTTTCTCAATGATGTAAGTGGATAGTACACCTAGCAACCTAGGTGCACCTCAAAACTTTTTATTTTATTTCATTAGTTAGCAACATGGATCCAATGCTTAAAGAACTTTTAAAGAAGATAATTTTGGAAATTTTAATGACGATAATCAGATATGTAAGTACATACTAACTTTTAGAACGAAAACGACTTCGAGTCGGTCGAGTATATTTACTCGTACTTGATGTGAAAACACTTTCTAATATAAAGATCGCAACCTTTAATGGCGTGTTTTATTTAGCGAGTGAACTTATTGATTGTCGTTTGACCAAACATGTTAATTAATAAGTTCACTCGCTGGGTGAGAACGTAATCGTTGGACTAGGGCTTTAAGAATAAATCGATGGAAACATTATTGTTCCGCAGACATTTGTATACGTAACATATCATACCTATGCATAATTATTTAATGATCGAATTGTCTAATATTATACGGTTTTTAAAGTAAAAAGTTGATCTTAATTATTTTTCCCGGAATCCAGCCGTTACAGCTATTTCCTCTGTTCGCGTTTCTAAAAAGTTGGAAACTACAAAATGTCTGTCTTCCAATTGTTATTGTTATCAGTATTTCCAGTCCACGTAAGTATGTATGGTCAAAGGATTCGTATCAGTGATTCGAATCCGATCTTAGACCATACAGTAAATTGACGATCCGTATTTGTAAAATTTATTCGAATCTTTTTCGTGGATTCGTCGAAATTTTTTAGTTAGCCGCTTAGCCGTATTAGGCGCTAAAGTCACCTAATATGGCCATAAATCAAAAAACGAACTAATATAATCGCGTGTTGAAATGTGCATCTGTGTGCGTAGGTATCATATACGCAGCAAATTGTGAGCACTAGGGTGACGTCAGAACATTGTGGTTGCATTCTGAATGAGCTAAGGACTTAACCTCCTGATGTTAAAAGAATCTTGATCATTGATCAGCGCCGTGAAAAAATGTTCTCTCCTCAACTGGACCAGACTTTGGTCGAATAATTTGTATAAACATTAAGGACGCTAGCGCTGCAGCGTGATACCCTGATTCCTTTGTGCAGAGTCCGAATTTAGAATTTCACTGGTGAAACTTTGTTTTCTTTTTTTCAGATTATGGAAATTATCGCGCAAAAATTACAAAACTAGTAAGTACAGGCCATCATCGCGCAAAAATGACAAAACTAGTAAGTACAGGCCATCAGCCGGTGATTTTCTCCTTTTTTTTCAGCCGTTAGCCAACTGTTAGCTGTTAGCTAGCCGTTCAAACTGTAATAGCCGTTAAAGCTGTTATTGGTACCGGTAGCGCTCCTACCGGAGCACTTCCTAACCTTGAATGAACTCACGCTACACCTAGACTCCAACAGTGACACGGTTTAGGAACAGTAGATAAAACATGGTTGAGTTAACGCCGTTAACACCTGAACCTGTATTCAAGAGCGTTTCTTAAGTTATACTTGGACTTAAGTGATGCTTAAGAACTGATGTTCTATTCAAGAACGCTACTTAACTAGTTTTAAGCAATGATTTTGTAGGAAAACTTAAACGCAATGCGTGCATCGGCACTTATACATGTTTTCAAATACCTTTCCCATAGATTCACCAGGCTGTTGAGAGGCGGGCAGCAGAAAGTCTACATGTGAAGCCTAACAAAATTATACGTCAAGGTAAGTACAAAAAGTTTATATTTTTATTCAGCTGAAGGAATTTCTCTTCAGATAACTAGAGAGAACGAGGACTCATGACAAAACAACAATGTAGAAGGCGCAAGCCCTATCTTTTGCTATCTCTTAAAGATATCCATGAAAATCATTATATAAACGTATCTCCTCTTCATGGTGATCGCCCCTTGCTTCCTCATTACACTTTAAAATTTTTACTTTTTCAACAGAAATATCAAGAAGTGAATATCTGCGAATCAGAGATATCCAAAATTTACAACAATAAACGGCAATAATTGGCCAAGCACCAACTTCGTTGGTAACAGCCATTGAAGATCTGCTTGCTCGACAAACTACTTTTGTAACCTGCAAAGGAGAGCCATTTCTTTGTCAGCGAGGAAGACCAGATAGCTGTCGTAACGTGTCGCAGTAATTTGCAAGTACTGGGCAATCCGTTAATTTCCATCTTTGCCAATGGCACGTTCAAGTGTCGACCAAATCACTTTGGACAGCTTTACTCCATACAGGGATTTCGCAACAATCTGTACACACCATTAGTATTCTGCTTCCTTCCAAACAAGGCAGAGGTGACGTACTGCCAAATGTGGCGCTTCTTAATAAAAATCGCGGCATCTATGAATTTAGATCTAGAAATTATTCGGATACGCTTCAACTTTGAGGAGGCCGCTCAGAACGCTGTAAGGACAGTTTTCCCCGGGTGTGAAGTACTGGGCTGTCGTTTTCACTTGGGCCAGTCGTGGTATCGCAAACTCAACAGCGACCTTCCCCATCAGCGCAATGAATATAAAACAAATTCGGTAACAGGTAAGTGGTTGAAGAGATTTTTTGGATTAGCTTTCCTGAATCCTGCTGAGATCTATGACACCTTTTTTGAATTGCTTCATGACGTCCCGAATGCCGCGGCAATGGAGTTTGCAGATTATTTATTTGCAAATTATGTAGCGGAGTATGCTCTGTTTCCACCTCAAATGTGGGCGGCCTTGCCATCACTGGACCGGACCACTACAAACGGACACGAAGCTTGTGATTCTGATTTTAATAAACAGTTCCACCACGTTAATCCAAGTGTTGGATTAGTATTACAAGTTTTAAAAGAAATTCAAAGTGAAAGCGAAGTCAAAATTAGAGAATTCCGGAGGATGGATATAGACCCCCTGTATGTACCAGTTGTCCAACGAAAGGAAGAAGTTGACCGACAAAATTTCGTAAATTACCAATATAGACTGTATACCTTAGGCTATACTACAAAAATTGAGTATGTTAAAGTAATGGGATACCGCTTTCAAGGCCAAGATTTGTAAAATGTGTCATTTGAATTTTTGACTTCGGAATATTCTTAGGTTAAGTATATTGTTGGCTTCGTGGCACAACTCATCAAATCCTACGTTTTTATATAAGACTTAGTGAGTTTTACCACGAAGCCGACGATATAATGTTGACCATTACAGCCTTTTTAGCCAGACTGTTGTTTTTAACCGAAATTTTACTATAAGTCATATTTTTATACTTGAAATTTATCAATTTCAAAACAACAGATTATTTTTATATCATGTAATATTTCTTTTAGATAGTATTAAGTTATTTTCCTATGGTGTCCATTCTGTTGTTATTTTATACCATCTGTCCCCCTCTGACCTTATCGACTTCGGATAATTCTTAGGTTAAGTGTAATAATGTTGACGAATACAGCCTTTTTAGCCAGACTGTATTTTTTAACCGAAATTTTAATATAAGTCATATTTTCATACTTGAAACTCGTCGAGAAAAAAAAAAGTAATAGGCCTGTCACACAAAATTACAAAAAATAAATAGATAAATAAATAAATAATAAAAAATAATAATAATAATAATAAAGCATGTCATACAAATTTACGAAAAACAATGTTTACGTTAGTGAAAAGAGCTTTAATGATGATGAGCTTTTTTCAAAAAATCAATAGAATCCAAATTGCCACTCTTATAACTATCGATAAAGGAGTCTAGTTGAGCTTTCTTCAAAGCATACTTTTTCCTCAATTTTTTTAGCCCATGTGTAGAGTTTAGCAGAATAGATGTCGATACTTGTTGATCCTTAACAGCCTGCATGAATAAAATAATATGTATATAAAAAATAAAAATTATTTGAAAAGGAAAAATGGAATGACTCGCAAGCGTTGGTAGTACGTTGTGACGTGACAGTGTCCGAGACCCAGAAATGGGCAGTAATTATAAATGTAGTTTTGCAACAGGTGTTCAACTAACTCGAAAATACGATTGTCTGCAGGCATGCTTGGAATAACGTCCATGATAAAGCATTCAGCAACATGATCTGATAGTAACAGTGACATCCCAAAAATCAGATGAAGCAGGTCCGTTTCGCCAGCCCCCCCCCCCAAATTAGATTCTGAGGTCAAAAACTATCTCATAATTTTGTACCTATTTTGTACCAATTTGTACCACCAATCCCGAATTTTGAACCCACATCGTGACAAATGAAACGTGCATCCAATGACGGTTATATTCGGCCAAATAGATTTAGCTGCAGAACGCAATTGCTATTTCAAAATCAGCAACCACAAAAAAAGTTTGAAAGTGAAATGACACAGGCTCGCTACTGATAAACTCGTCGAGAGATGACCAGCGCGCTGTCGATAATTACAATAAGAAAAACAGGCGCGCAATCAATACCCTTGTTGGGCGCTATCAATACGCCAATATTTGGGGTAAAATCTTACCGCGCGCAATCAAAGAACTCTGATTATTTTTACTGGCGAACATCTGGAGACGAGAATGAGTTTGTTGACTTCGATTCATTCAGAAAGACGTTCACTGATTTACTTGTTCCTCAGTGGTCGCATATGGTCACTGCGAAATATGACTGGACCTGCTATTTCGACCTTTTTTAATCATTAATCATTTTAACAATGCCTACCTACAGAACAATACTGGTTTGGTTTTGAGCACAGGCGGACGTCAGAGACCTTCGGCTCGCACTTTCAGGTAGATAGAATATGTGCGTCCACATATTATACCGCGATGTTTGTCCTGTATAAGGCCAATACCGCAACTGCACGTGCGATAAAATCGCAGCGGTAAAAACGCAATGTGTGCACCAGTACTTATCTACTCCCCTGATGACACTTTTGTAAATAAATTCATTTTTCTTAATGATGTAAGTAGATAGTATACCTAGCAACCTAGGTGCGCATCAAAACTTTTTATTTTATTTCATTAATTTGCAACATGGATCCAAATGTACTCGTAAAAGAATTCCTGCGGAAGATAATTATTATAGAAATTTTAGTCACAATAGTCAGATTTGTAAGACTTTTTATTTTATTTCATTAATTTGCAACATGGATCCGAGCGAACTACTTGTATCATTAAAAGATCTGATGAGGAAGATAGTGATAGAAATATTCGTCACAATGGTCAGATTCGTAAGTATATAGGTACTAACTTTTAGAACGAAAACGACTTTGAAACGGTCGAGTATATTTACCCGAGTATATTTACCCGTACTTGATGTGAAAACACTTTCTAATATAAAGATCGAACCCTTTAATTGCACGTTTTATTTAGCGAGTGAACTCATTGATTGCAACAGCAGTAAGTCAAAGTAGCAGCAGAAAGGAAAAACTGTCCACAATCAACCAATGAACAACCGGGGATTCCCTCAGCATGCTAGTATTCAAAGGTTAATGATGTAAGTAGATAGTACACCTAGCAACCTAGGTGCACCTCAAAACTTTCTATTTTATTTCATTAAGCAACATGGCTGAACTTCTAAAGAAACTATTTATTGAAGTGGTGATCACAATTATCAAATATGTAAGTACATACTAACTTTTAGAACGAAAACGACTTCGAGATGGTCGAGTATATTTACTCGTACTTGATGTGAAAACACTTTCTAATACAAAGATCGCACCCTTTAATTGCGCGTTTTATTTAGCGAGTGAATTTGTTGGCGTAAATAGGGAGTGACGTCAGAGGCCAGAGACCTTCGGCTCGCACTTTGAGGTAGATAGAATGTGGGTCCACATACACATGTAAAGCGATGTTTGTCTTGTGTTATCTACTCCCCTGATAACACTTCCGTAAATAAATTATTATTTCTTAATGATGTAAGTAGATAGTACATCTAGCAACCTAGGTGCACCTCAAAACTTTTTATTTTATTTCATTAAGCAACATGGATCCACACGCTGCGGAACTTCTCGCGAAAATATTTATCGAAGTGATATTAACAATTATCAGATATGTAAGTACATACTAACTTTTAGAACGAAAACGACTTCGAGATGGTCGAGTATATTTACTCGTACTTGATGTGAAAACACTTTCTAATATAAAGATCGCACCCTTTAATGGCGTGTTTTATTTAGCGAGTGAACTTATTGATTGTCGTCTGACCAGAAATGTTAATTAATAAGTTCACTCACTGGGTGAGAACGTAATCGTTGGACTAGGGCTTTAAGAATAAGTCGATGGAAACATTGTTGTTCCGCAGACATTTGTATACGTAACATATCATATACATAATTATTTAATGATCGAATTGTCTAATATTATACGGTTTTTAAAGTCTACAAAATGTCTGTCTTCAAATTGTTATCAGTATTTCCAGTCCACGTAAGTATGTATGGTCAAAGGATTTGTATCAGTGATTCGAATCCGATCTTAGACCATACAGTAGTTACTGTATGGTCTAAGAATCCAATTGACGATCCGTATTTGTAAAATTTATTCGAATCTTTTTCGTGGATTCGTCGAAATTTTTTAGTTAGCCGCTTAGCCGTATTAGACGCTGAAGTCGCCTAATATGGCCATAAATCAAAAAACGAACTAGTATAATCGCGTGTTGAAATGTGCATCTGTGTGCGTAGGTATCATATAAGCAGCAAATTGTGAGCACTAGGGTGACGTCAGAACATTGTGGTTGCATTCTGAATGAGCTAAGGACCTAACCTCCTGTTAAAAGAATCTTGATCATTGATCAGCGCCGTGAAAAAATGTTTTCTCCTCAACTGGACCAGACTTTAGTCGAAGAATTTGTATAAACATTAAGGACGCTAGCGCTGCAGCGTGATACCCTGATGCCTTTTTGCAGAGTCCGAATTTAGAAATTCACTGGTGAAACTTTGTTTTCTTTTTTTCAGATTATGGAAATTATTGCACAAAAATTGCAAAACTAGTAAGTACAGGCCATCAGCCGGTGATTTTCTCCTTTTTTTTCAGCCGTTAGCCAGCTGTTAGCTGTTAGCTAGCCGTTCAAACCATAATATCCGTTAAAGCTGTTATCGGTACCGGTAGCGCTCCTACCAGAGCACTTCCTAACCTCAAATGACTCCAAGTGCAGCCCTCGGAACTGTCATAGTGAAACCCGGTCTAGTAAAAAAATAAGGGATGACCTTATTACCCGCGATGAGAGTAGAGTCGAGGCAAGTAAAGGGGGTCGACTATTTTAATTTTGTAGCTTTTAATCTTTTTAGCGTTTTGTATTAAACTAATACAATAAATAGATAAATAAATAAATAAAGAGCCACTGTCCCCTGATTCCGAACACAGAGTAGGCCTGTAGGTTCCATCTCAAAACAGAGTAGATATTTTCTGTATGTAAAAGTCACCTTCATTATCAGTTTGAACTATAGAATATTTTCTGCGACTAAAAGTCACCTTCATTAATTCAGAATGGCTGCCACCTGCCATATGAGAGAACAACTGGTACAATGAGAAGTAATTCTAATACAACGACTAACTTAATATGTCCGCTGTTTTTTTTAAATACAGTGGATCTGTAAACTTAAACTCAAAATTAAACGATCCGACGTGACTTCTTCGTTACCAGTTGTTCAAGTCCGTGCCATCATATTTTTGCGATTGTCAAAATGATTTCTTTTTACTTTAGCCTTATTGCAATATTTTTTGTCTTTATGGGAAACATCGATTTCGGAGAGGGATCTCTCAGCTGATGTTGATGGGAAATATTTAAAAAGAAAGCAGACACTGCCACAATTAAGTGGGCAGATACAACAAGAACCGATGTGGTAAATACATTTATGTTTATTGAATTTCTGTAGGTTGATACCCACTTGCAATCGGAGCTAGGCAAGATCACGAATTCAGTGAACTAACATTATGATTTTCAAATCATTGGAAATATTGAAAACGGTGCCGGATTTCGAAAAAAAGAGAGTTTAATCACGATAAAGAACATCCTCATTTGGCAAAATACAATTAAGTTATAACTGGCCAAATTTTGTTAATTTTTTTCTCCTCTTTAGACTTTCTTCAATTGACAATAAATGATTCTCAGTTGACAGAAATTGATTTCCTCTCCCCACTCGGTACCGCTAAAACAGTCACTTCGGGCGATATTACCTATAATATTATATTTATGACTATTCGTGTTAATTGGTTTAATTTACTATTTCTTCAGTTATGTGTTACAATTACAGAAATGTTTTAATAGCACATCTTATAATTAATATTGATAGCTCTGTTCGCTGTTTATGAGAGCTAGTAGGCATATCACATATGGAGACGTGTTAGCTTATACATTAAATTATTTATTACTACCTATTCTTATTATTGGTTCAGTTTACCATTTCTTATTCAAATACATATTATATTTAAAGACATTTCTCAGTAGCAGAAGCTGTTAGCTGTTGGGAAAAGAGCCTCGTAGAAGCTTTCCAACGCTCTAAAGGTAAAGGCCTTAAGTAACCGGAAAACGCATAGTTACCTCTGTTACTTTGTTAAATTTAGATTATTATTATTTAATTATAATTATGTTCGGAGGCTTTATAATTCTAGATAGTAAAATTTTTCAATGTTCCATGTTTCAATTTACTGTCTACCCGATAAGAAAACATAACAGATGAGAAACAAGCCTTCTTATTCAACGCTTCGCCACATACTTATATCCTTACTGCTACACTGAAAGAACAGCTCATTAACTGCTCTGGTACATTCAGTAACTACTCCAGTAAATTCAGTAATGGAGTCTGAGAAATGCAATTTTTAATGAATTCCGGCAATCATTATGGTGCATATGGCACTGAGAGCTGAATTGTCCCGGAATCATTCTAACGAGTTAATTATTACCAGAGTATTAAAAAACGTTTACTGAGTTGTTCAGTAATGATTCATGTACAATGTATGTAAACATAATGAGATGTAGTCATGCACAGATTACCTTTAGAATACAATAATCAATGCAGTGAACATCGTATCCATTCTCTCATTCTGAAATGTACAGGAGACATTACACTGCTGGTACTCAACAATGAATATGATTTAGTGGATACTGATATGCACGGTAATGGCTACTGTTTGACATTGTAGCCGTTACTGTTTAGTGTTGTAGCCGTTACAGAGGAAGCTGCAGGACATGATAATTTGCTGGAGCACCGTATATGGGTAATTCTCACGAAATTGATATCTTTCACATTGGAGAAATTTAAAAGTTCCAAATGATTTTTTCAGTTTTTTTTTTCAATGGAGGGGGTGGAGGAGGGGTTCCTAAAGCTATCACCAATGTTTGGCCCAAGTCATATGCCCTAGGGGACTGAGCAGGGGGGTTTCAACATTTTGTGAGCCATGACTAGGAAACTTCAGCGTCGTGGCTCATTTTTACAAGCCATGACTAGGAAATTTCAGCGTTGTGGCTGATTTCTGTGAACCATGACTAGGAATTTTCAGCGTCATGGCTATATTCTAAGAGTCACAAAACTAGGAATTTTCAAGGCTATGGCTGGATTTCGAGAGCCTAGGATGATGTAGTTGTGACCAAGGATTTCTTCTGGTATATGGATAGTACATAGCAACTGGACCTGATTAATGCTAATGATAGGTATTAAAGCACACACAGTAATATTATGTATTCTGGTGAAAGTTTGGAAAAGTATATCGTGATATTCCAGCTAGAAAATATTTTGCAGGTCAAGTTACTTTGAAGAGCAGTTTGGGATATTATATTATGGTCATCCACTCTGTAAACAAAACAAGGAAGCGGCAGGAGTAGCTGATTTCACAGGTAATAATATGATTTTAGACTGAAACTGTAATAAGTATCATACTTAATATAAGAAAAAACTAACAAAAAATTGAAATTATTGAATTCATAATTTCAAAGTAGGTAAAATTATTGAGCGCCTCAATAATGTAATTATTGTATAATAGGTTGTACTTAATATATCTTAATAATCTTTCGATCATATCACCAAAAATAAGAAATTAATGTAGAGATATAGGATAATTTTGATGAGAATACAAAATTTCAATAAGATTAAACTACAGAGAGTTTATATTTACTGAAAATGTTAACGCTCTTTGATATTTTACTGGACCTGGAATGGTATACAAAATTTGAGTTTTATATACAGTCATTAAATCTTCTTTAAGTTTACTTTTTTCGTCATACAATTCTGGATAAGAGTAGAAAAAACCTGAGTAATCCCGTGTGCGCTTAGCCTTGACAAATGAAATAAGAAAGGTATAATTTTCATTAACTCGAATGATTTTTCCAATCCATCTTCGTTGGCCTTTCATCTCTGCCATATTGAATTGAACAACTACCCAATCTTCTTCAACAATGGGACTATCTTCAAGAATTCGTGTTTCATTTGACTGTGTTGCAATGATTTCTGGTGTGGAGGTTTCATCAACAGTCAATGTTGGACTTTCCACATTCATTGGCACTGTTTCAATTGGACTGTAAATGACCTTTACCATGTTTGTATTTTGTTGCTCTTCTTTGAAGCCGGGCAATTTTATTTTCCATTTTCTTAATCAAGTAATACTGTTTCGCTTGTTTCTTCTCGGCTCGTCGCTTTGCTGCAGTGCGAGTGGCTTCAGATCTAGTGGATGGAACTACAATTACCTGGTTAGCAAGAGCTTTCTTAGCCTCTTCTTTTTTTCGCGCAGTTTCACGTTGTTTATCACGTCTCCATTTCTTTCGACGACCATCTATCGATTCCTTTTGTTTCTTTTTTGGAAGCTGGGCTTCATCTTGAAGCATACGCGCATAACGATCACGACGTTTACGATTCTCTTCTTCCACACGAGTCGGATCATTTTTAATTCGTTCACGACGTTTTTTCTCACTTACTCTCTTTCGCCTCAGCCGCTCTTCCTTTGAAATCTTGGCGTTTGCCATCCTAGAAGAGATCCAATGTAAGAAAATGGGATGAACAAGTACAAAAGAATCCATTCAAAGAAATACGTCATCAGAATTGTATTTGTAATTAGATAAATTATGTGTTGAATTCAACGTCATGGATATCATCTTCATTGTCATGGCTAAAATATTTCGTGATTTACCACGACGTTGAAAAAAAAAATAGAGCCACCGTTATGAAAATTCGAGGAAATATTCATTTTTCAGAACCAAATAACGATTATTTAGCGATTCTTTCTATTTTATTGCTAAAATACTAACCAAATCGATGTTTTTCATCTGTTTATAGATGGAATACGATGAACCGGGGTGATAATCAAGCAGCCATGACGTGGAGCGTCAAAATTGTAGAGATAAAAATTTTCAGATAAATTAATTCAGAACGGGAAACACTGTTACAAATCGCAATTCAACGTGCGGATACATGTCTCAACGTGAAGATCAATCAGTGTGACCACTTTTTAAATTAAAAACATCGTCACACCAACTCACATTGACTGAATACAGAAATGGCCACGACGCTGAAGTTAAATTGGGTTACCAAACTTTAACCTGTTCTTGAGGGCTCTAGAATCTTCCAACGTTACAATTTTTTGTATGAATCTGTACTCCCATGTCCTCTCATCAAAGTCATTTACTTTTCTGCCCCTAAAATACTCGGAATTCATATTTTTATTTAATGATATAATCAAAAACATGGTTGGTTACAAGCCACGACTATGAAGATTTGGGGATGTATTTGACCTGATACCCGTTTAGGCAATTGATTTCATACTTTTTGTGGGTGAATAAGATGGGGGAGATAGTGCTCTACAACAGTAGAAAAAAAAAAAAAAAAGGTCATGTGATTAATTACCAGAAAATGCGTGAGTTACAGAAAAATATCAATTTCGTGAGAATTACCCATATAACAAGGTCAGATTACTGAAGTGTCTGGCGCCATCATTTTGCACTAGTGGTTAATAAGCTTTTTCATCTTCGCATGCTGTTTCTGACTAGCAAGGCGAGTGTACGTGTACCTTAGTTGCAATTCAGTTTTTTTATTAATTTTCGTGATAGTTTGCTCAGATACTTATGTAATGGATTCTGAGAATATTGGTAAGTAATTTTATGCATCAGTTATTGTATTCTTTGCTTCTGACAACATTAAAATGAACGGTGCTGGTAACATACTCGTACTCGCTTTGCCCGTACTTTCACTACTACGGATCGAGTATAAGCGTTCCTTTTATCCAAAATTACACTCTATTAGCGTACCTATACAATGTAGATAGATACCCGTGTTTTGTGATCTACGTCCCTGGATATTGTCGGAATTCACAAAAAGTCGCGGACTGTAAGTAGTTGCTGTTCGAGTGGAGGAATGACAAAGGTATCACTATCACGTGCTTTTTAAGAATGCGAGAAAGTGATCAGACTCGTTTTTATGCCACATTTGCCAGCAGTAGTGATTGAGGCGACTCTGAAGTGAATGAAGAGACCCCTCTCTTTTTCAGAATCGATATTTTTCAGGCAGGCCACGAACGCTCAGTTAATTTTGTATGGGCAACAGTTTTCGGGTCTATGTAAAATTATGAGACAATTGTTTCTTAGCAATGAATGCATATGAGGGGCAACACTACTCCAGAAAGAAGTGAATGGTTCCCGTACAATTCATAAATGCGTATAAAAGGACACGTGAATAGCTCTGTACCAAAATCAGCGATGGTTAACAAAGAATTCATGAATGCTTACAAAACGACACATGAATAGCGACGTATCCAGATCAGCAATGGTTAACAAAGAACTATGTAATCATTGCTGTGCTTTCGCTCAATCATTATATCACAATCTACACGGAGTCCCTAAGTTCTTCAGTAATGATTACAAAAAGTCTGTTTAATGATTCATGGGTTGCTGTGAAGCGTTTCATACTCAAACAGGAATAATTACTGTGTTGCTGTTTATCTGTTAACTAAGGGAATATAACGGGTACGGACCCGTACAGGAATGATCACTGTATTCCTCTCAGTCCGTTAATTAATGGAATATAATGGTTACAGATTTACCCAGAAACAGTTCTAACACTATTTTCTACCTCTTACTGCCTTATGTCGGGAATGGTAAATGTGTTTGAGTGTTGTCCCAGGATCTCATTAACCATTACCTTTTTTTTTTGGAAACATTACTGGATTGTTCTTTCAGTGTAGAAAATGTATAATATGCCATTCAACCAATTTCTTTTTTAACACAATATTTGTCTTTGTGAAAAACAATTTTAGCAAGATTCCGAGCGGAGCAACCAAAAATAATATTATATGTTTCAAGATCTGACTGTAAAAGTTTTTGCACGCTCCATATTTTCAGATTAACACAGGCACGCCAAAAAATACTACAATCGTATATGATCTTTTTGATCTTGATTTCATGATATGAGCTTACGTAGCGCTGATGAAACAAACTGTCTTCAATTCCTCGGGCTGTATTAGAAGCAGTTCCTCAGGGAAAGTATCTAGATCGTCGTCATCTTCGTAAACTCGATCTGCAAGGGTTGACATAATTTTGACCTGCATCAATTTTGCGAATTTTGACACGGTATTTTGACATTCTGACAATCATTCAACCAATCAGAGCACTCCGACGCATTTTTGCGACTTCTTGACACACTTTTGACCGATCAATTTTACTATACAAAGTGGGCGGAGCCTACGTGATTGTCAAGGACCGACACGATGTGTCTTTTGACGCTGCGATTTTGCAGATCGGGAATGTTCCGACATCGGATTTTATTCCTAGAACTGGATGGGAAGTACTGAACTTCGTTTTAAAGAAAATGCTTGAGGTAAATAATAATATCAGCTCAAGTTTACTCGAAATTGTTCACTTTTATTCGAAATAGATATATCATAATGTCTATAGTGTAGGCATATAGTGGTTCAGGGAGGCGAGCTGAAGCTTCCAAAACTGTTTGGATTCGCTAATGTTTGTACTAAATTTCTTCATTCCATTTGTGGGGTGTGCCGATTCACTTTTTCTTCTTCTGTAGTCCAGAGCGCTTTCGGCTTTTATGCCTTCATCAGTATACTATCAAAATTAGTATCTTGGTCTATTTCAGTTTTTATTTCCTCATTCCTCTTTCGCAATACACTCATGGTGGATTTACACCGAGGCTGGCAGCATGCTAAAAGCATGAGAATCGCCAACATTATGTTGCCGAATGTAGTTTACACCGAATTTGCTAGCAGCAAGTTGGCAACATGCTGCTAGCAAATGTTATCCGATCAGATTCGATTCCGTTTGGGTAACATGTGACCAATAACATTTTAATAAATATTCTATGTTTTTGTATATTTTACATGCCGCGTATTTCTGCTTTTTAATTTATTGATAAATTTTAGTATATAGAGAGATTTAGATGGCGCCTATTTCGAAACAAAAAAAGGAGGGTTATAGAAGAAGAGTTTTTTCTGTAATGGCTTGGGCAATGTGCTACCTAATTTTGAAACAAGAGGCATCTCGAAGGCGCCGCCGTTTTTGGATTCAACCGTCGTTGCAGGAGAAGAAGACCGAAAAAATAATTCAGAGCATAAATCTAGATGACAGATGGCTATCTCAAGATGACCTGTATCACAGGGGATATTTTCGTTCTTTTGTTCGAATGCCATACGAACAATTCATCAACTTCCATAAGTTGATAGAACCCATGATTAAAAAACAGGTCACCAATTATAGGCAACCCATATCAACTGTATAGAGAGGTATTTACAAATTTTTGTATATCAACTTTTTAAATTCAACTCTAACTGCAATAAAGAATTGCTCACAAATTGTATACGTAGAATAGCATTCCAATATTACTTTCTTTTTTTTTTTTTTTTTTTTTAAGCCACTTGTTGCAAAAAGTTGTGAACGACAGTTGTGGAAAATGTGTTGAAATAAGATTGTTCTAGGCAAAAAGAACGCTGAAATTTCACGGGCGATTTCATCACAATTTTGAATTAAGTTGTCACAATTTTTTACGATAAGTTGCCAGAAAAAACAGAGATATTGTCGGATTAACCCTATGGGCAAAATGGGCAACTGCCCAGGGCGGCAAAATTTTCAGAGGGCCAGAGGGCGCCGCGCCCGGCGCTAAAAAACGTAGTACGATATCAAAACGCGCGTAACTTTATTCTTTTTTGCAGTAGTCAGACCGTCAGCACATGGACTAAAGTCAGGGTACCAGAACTTCACTATGGTCTGATCTGTTAGCCTCGATTCGACACCAGATATTACACATTGTGACCAGTTGACATTTTTGCTGAGAATGGTGAACAAAAGTGGTGAACCAACAGAAAGGTTTTTAAAATTTATTCCTAGAAATTGGTCACACTGCTGCAGCAATGGAGACTGCTGTAATCGACACATTTTCCAAATTTAAAATTAATATTTCTAATTGTCGTGGTCAGTCTTACGCCAATGCGGCCAATATGTCTGGTGTGTAGTCGAGCTTGCAGGCGCGAATCAAGTCTCACAATCCACTACTCATTGAACTTAGTGGGTCAATCAGCTGCTGATTGCTGCACAAATGCTACTTTTTTTTCTTTCATATTTGTGAATGACATGTATATATTCTTTACTGCTTCTATTTCACGTTATGAAATTTTGCGACAAGAAATGACTGAAAGTGAAAATGATGAAACCTTGATAAATCTGTCAAAAACTCGTTGGTCAGCGAGGCGTGATGCAACTCATGCATATTGGTCAAATCTTACAAAGTTTTTTGTAGTGCCCTGGAAAAAATATCAGAAGACCATAATGAAAAACCTAAAGTGAAAATTCAGGCCAAAGGAATCGTCAAAAATTTTAAGCGTTTAGAAAATTGTATTCTGGCAGTATTTTGGAATGATATTCTAGAAAGATTTGATAAAGTGAGTAAATATATTTACAAAAACAGAAATTAATCTTGCTGATGTTGTCCAGAGTTATAATGGTCTGAGAAATTATGTCGAAGGTCTTCGTGACAGATTTGATGACTATGAGAAGAAAGAGAGAGACCTCTCTAGCTGTCAGGAATACTACTCAGAAAAAAGAAGAATTCCTTTCCTAGTTATTATTGACAAAGTGGTTGCAGAATTAACAAGACGAAGCGAAGTCTATAATCAAATTGCGTCAGATTTCCGATTAGTAACGGATTTCACCATACTCTCACACGATGAATTGCGAAAAAATGCGAGAAATATGCTGGATAAATTCCCTGATGATTTGGATGAATATTTTATAGATACAAGAGTATGTTCACTTTCAAGATTTTGTGAAAAATGTGGAGCTAAAAGAGAAGTCTCCAAATGCTTTATTGCAACTCATTCGCAATAAACAGTTAGTGGCAACTTATCCTAATATGGATATCATACTTCGAATATTTTTGTGTATGTTCTGTACAAACGCAGCAGGGGGACGATCTTTCTCCCCATTCTCAAACAAGTGAAAAATTATTTACGAAATGCTATCGGTGATGAAAAACTCTCAAATGGCGTCATTTTCTATAAATTCTGACTCCTTGATGAAATTTCCTTTGAAAAATTGATGAAAGATTTTGCATTTTAAGGTGAGAAAAGTGAATGTGAATTTATTAGATACCATAAATAATAGATACCTCAGGACAGTATCAGTACTATTGTATAATTTTACTTAATAATTTTTTAAATTCAAATTTTGATGTTTGGTAAATTTTGATTTTCGTGGATTTTAAGATTTAGGTCTATAGCGTTTATCATTTTCGCACTAACTTTCTAATTTCTGGTTTTCAGTACAGACCTAGACTTTTGTTACCTATTACGTTAGCTGTAATAGTAATAAGGACTTGTTCATTTAATTTGTTTTGAACTGTTCTCAAATTTTTGATTTGAGGAAACTATTAAATACAGTGGATTCCGCTTAATGTTATCGCATTGGTCCGAGGTAAATTTAATAACAATAACCGGACAATAACAGTAACCGGAAAATCAAAAAAAAAATGTATTCATCAATAATATTATTCTCAATGGAAAGAAGAGTCAATTTTTATTTGCTTCTTGCTACCTTCCAACATAATTTTTACACATGTCATACAAGAATAATGCAAATGAAAATCTTCACCATAATATTGGAAGCCTTCATTCAAAACTTCTAATTCATTTCACATTTCTGCATGTGGAGGATGGTTTAGGTAACACTTTTTAATAAGGATGTCTATCGTGAACATATAGTCAAGTCTCTACGTTTTTGGTGTATTATTACTCATTTTAGAACCATTTTAGGTCAAGAAAAGAATGACATGAACGGTCAGTCACCAGACACAAACTGTGCACTGTACTATGTACCGACGCATGATATTCTTAGAGAAATATACGGCGGTGTAGTAGAGCGGGAACGGCGTTCTCACACTGGTTTTCCGCCGATAGGAAATCGTCATATATAAATACGGCTTCGGACTTCCCTTAATTTGTGAAATATATTTAGTGTTCCCACACTGGAAAATTTGCCACTACACTACTGAAAATATATTCAGTGAAATTGGCGCCGATAAATGATTACAAACGCATTGAATTAACATCGATTCTATGCTGAGATGTGTACAAACTTATATATCATGCAGTCAATAAAACCAAGCATACATTACATATTATATCAAAAGGTGAAAGGCGAGTAACTCATTCCACGATAATATGCCTCAGAATTTACACATTTCGGGTTGCCTTATCAGCATGGAGAGACATCTTCACTACCATCTACATTAGCTTATTCAATCACGAGAATATACATAATAACTCATCATACAGCGAGTTAGGAATTGTGTGTTTGGTTCCATAAGTTGTATAAATGTATGGAAACAAGCAAAATAGAAAAGTAATACATGAAATTCGCCGATATTATCTTATGGGATGTCCCACCACACCAATTTTCCCATCGCTCTAAAAAGGGCCATTGTCATCCTCCTTTCTTAATTCGTCCGTGTTTGGTTTCTGAATGAACTAAACAATGAACTAGTCATTTTTATCAATGAAATCACAGTGAACATTTTTTATAACGTACTTTTCAATTAAATCAGTCTGAAAGGAGTATTTCAGCTTGAAAACCTTGAAGTTGTTTTTCTCAAAACCATAATTGCTGACAGGAGCCCTTTTGACAGATAACTCCTCATACGAGTATAATAACTCATTTTGTTTATAAATGTCGGTTGGTTCCCTTAGGCTTAACAGCGTCCAACTCCAGGTCCTTATTATTGTTTAAAAAATAATGAGGGTTCTATTGGGGCTGTTCGAAGCGGTGGCGCGCGCTGTTTGTCGTTTACCTTTTTTGAAACCCTGATCAAGTGGAATATTTCATTTACAGGCGTATGAAGAAATCTCAAAATATTATGAAAACGAAAGCGTTTATCGAAAAACTGAATAGAACAAAATTTGTAGTACATAAAATTTTCCTTCCATTGAGACCATTTTTATTTTAATCAGATAAATTTTTCTAAAATGTGTAGGGTTTCAGTAGTTCCTTTTTTTCACGTGCCTAAAATTGTAGAGAGCGACTCTTTCGCGCTGACAGTCCCAATTATCCTTCTCAGAGCGGAGAAGTCTTCAACATATTGAAGACAACAATCTTATGCATTTTTGACGGTAACAAAAGACAGTGTTGTTAGACGAAACGATTTTTGTCATTCTGTCATTTTGTCAGGGGAGCATTTCATCTTTTTTCGTTATGTCATAAGTTTTGTCATCTTCAAAGTTTTGTTATTTTGTTTTTTCAAAGTTTGGTTAAGTTGTGACAAAATTATCCTGTCATTTTGTCTGCCTTTTTGTCATGTTGCTTAGTGTAATACACTGTCGATAGCAATGTCGCTTCGCACAGTCTACTGTCAATATCAAGTGCGCACTCACGACGAGGGAAGTTCATGAAGTGCCAATCGCCGATCAAAACGACTCTGGTGGCATTTTATAGTACTCTGTCCACCAACACCAACACAAGTTAACACAAGCGGTAATGATTTTAGGTGCCCGCATCTAAATTTCACGAAATGACAAAATTATTAGAGAAGGAAATGATTTTTTCTTCTGTTAATCTAAAACTGCAAAAAGATAAAATTTTTTGGTCTAGGCGGGTGTGATTGAATGGCACTAACATCTAGGCATTATAATTTGCATATCTCATTGTTTGAAGAGGCTCGAGAATTTATTTTTACTATTTTTACAAAGTCTAGAAAAATTGAGAACAGATAAGGTCCCATTTACATAAGGGGTCTTAGACAAATGGGACCTTATTATTTTTAGTTTCCTTATCATTTTATTATTCACTTTGGTGTACCGAAATTCACGATTAGCGAAATAGAATAAATACTAAAAAACCTAAAGAACAACAAAGCAACAAGTCACGACCAAATTTCGAATGAACAACTTAAATTCGGCGGAAAATTACTGGCATAAAAGATAACAGACTACTTCAATGACATTCTAGAAACTCAAATAATCCCGGACGATTTCAAACTATCAGATATTATTTTACTGTACAAAAATGGAGACAAAAACGTAATCAACAATTACAGACCAATCTCTCTAAGTACGATGTTGTCAAAAAATTCTCTAAAGCAACAGAAAATAGAATAATACAATAAACCAACATCAAAAAAGTGAACTCAAAAATTTTTTCAACTATCGACCATCTACATACCATAAATCTTCTAATAGAATTGGGCCCTTTTCTTGTGACACGTCACATATAAAGAACGACAAACATACGATTCTTCTATCTTCCAAAGCAAAATCAGTGTTAACAATTTTATAAACATTAAAATGTAGTGGAACGAAACGTTTTGAACAAAACTAGCGAGAAAAATAGAAGGAATCCGTTATTTTTATTCACGAAATTTTGCCAGGGGAGGCTCCGGCAAGCGTTAGGGGGTGTTCAGTACCCCTAGCACCACTTTGGCCAGGGGCCTGGCGTAATGATGACTTTTTTAAATGGTGGTATCTCTGCCCAAGTGGGGGGCTCAAGATACCTTTAGAGGGGGCTCAGTCCTAGCTTGCCCTCCATGGCTACGGGGCTATCTAAAAGTTGAGAGGAAAAGACTTATATTTTCCAGTGTCATAAGCTAAATCCGATAGCAAGTGTTCTATTATTTAATTTACGTGCTTTGGTCCTAGTGAATATAGGAGGGAAATTTAGTCTGGAACAAAAGTCAAAACGCCATGTGTTTTTCCCATAAGAACGAAAGGGAGCTTGTAGCACTGATTCCTCTAAATCCGATCGACCTGAAACTTTGTAGGTTTTTTTTTTATTGATTTCATTGGAACCAATTTAGGAGACGAATCAGATGAAATTCAGAAAAAAAAAATCACCAAGAGTAAATAACAACCACTTCTTATTGTGTAAAGGAAGTTGTGTGTTCCTCTCAAGTATTCCTAATTCCTTCCAGCTGACCCTCCCAAACTAAGGTATGCTCATGTGTGCAAATGTGAGTGCTTGGGGAATACGGTTCCAATCTGCATTTGCAGGGACGAAACTATGGGGGGGGGGGTGAAAACGCCAATAATTTGACAGTCGGAAAATTTTTAAACTGTTCATTTGAAATCTTCAAAGGTATAATGTTTTAATGAAGCCTGAAAAAGTCTTGAACAAATTCGGAAGATCCATGAAGTCTCAGAGAAGTCTGAAAGAGTCCTAAAAGTCTTACATAAGTTGGAGGAGGAGGTCTTGATGGGTCAAAAGAGTTTTATTATCATAATATTAAATGAATCCAAGAAACTTTTCGGATGGTGTATGTTTGCACAAGGGCCGAGGAAGAAGAATGTCTCAAGCGGCTCACTATAAAACAGGCGCTTCAAAAATAAGGTAAAAAGAGGAACGAAAAAAGGAAGAAAAATAAAGAGTAGAAAAAAGACAGACATTTTTTTGAGGGTACAAGGACGTTCTCAAAAATTAGTCCCAGGGCCCATATTTTGCTTCTGTTATATTATTATTATTATTATTTTTCAATTAAGAAATATTTTGATTGAAAAATCGGAAAATTCCCCCCCCCCCCACTAAAAGTCAAGTTTCGCTTCTGACTAAACGTCACGTATTTTCTTCGGGCTTGTATTTTACCAAATCAAAATCGTACACGTCCGCTACCTACCATTTTTCTTGAGTTTTCATCACGGAATTTTTAATCAGCCGGTGTACCTAGAGGAAAAAGCTGTCATAATCACGAGCCCCTGATTATGGATGATAATAATGATGTTTCGATATGATGGCGGAGGATCACGTTTCAGCATACACATGCCTTATTATCTGGCGAAGTTCGACCATCGGCTTTGAATAGGTTTGGATGAAGCCTGCATGCCCTCAAAAATGGCTAATGGTCGAACTTTATGAATATGTACCCTTAATTAGACAGTCATTTCTATCGAGGAAATAAAGAATGTTCAACATACCCATGTGTATTACCCCGTGTTGCTACCTTTTTTAAACAAAATGAATACATTTCTCGGCCACCGAATTAATACGAAAAACCCGAAATATTCATAAGCGCACCGTTTTTCGAATTTAATATTTTACTTTAAAAGACAGAGTTTTCACTATAATATACCAATACTGATTTTCTCGAGTTTTTCCAACGCGGTCGCTGAGCCATCGCCTTGCTCCGATGTACGCGACTCAACTGACTTCTACCTGCAGGAAAACCCTATAGGTAGAGGCCAGTCGGCCATCTTGATCTCGGTCCGACATTGGCATGGTCCGATATCGACAGTGATGCCGATGTCGCAGCGAGAGAGAAAAATTGTGAAAAAACTCGCTCCGCCCATGAACTCCCGATCTATTTTGTTTTGAGCTTACAGCTAAAATATCGGGTGATGAACGAGAAGTCGCACCATAGGCAAACATGTAGTAACGCGCAACGTGTACGTAATACATGTAGCGGAGATAGTGTTATCTTGTCGGCGCCGTTGCGCCTTATCACTTGTTGGCTCTATGGTGCGACTTCTCGTTCATCACCCTGTATAGTATGGAACATGCTTTAGCTAATTTTTATTAACAGTTGAATGAACAGAACATAAGTCTCAAGACACGTTTTCTCGTTAGTACGAAGTATTCTTGTCTTATAAACCACTGTAAAACGAATTATGAACATCCTATGATTTTTCTAGAGATTTACGCAATATCGATTCATTTTTTCGTTCAGCATTAGTTTTCGCAGGTAATTTGAGAGGAAGCTTACCTTTCTTTTTATCGCGATGTTTTCCATTTATTATGATATCCACACGTAGATGATGTAACAGTTGAATGAACACATCATAAGCCCTAATACACGCTTTATCGTTTTTTCATTATTGAAGACAAACTCGACATTTGAACCAATTTTATGCGTCGTCATTATTAGCCGAATGTACAAAACGTTTCTGCCTTTAAGTCGTAATTATTAGCCGAATGTTTTGTACAAAACGTTAACCTGATGGCCAATATTGATAGTAAGTAGGGGGAAGGGTGGAGGTCATGGACAAGAATCACTCTTTCTTGGATTTCAAGCTACTGAAATATTGTAGCAGTCTGGAAAAAATTTACACTCTAGAGTTGAATGTGCCCGACATTTTGACGTATTGAAATCGACCTAAACAATTCTAGAAAGTAAGATACTTAATTTTCAAAAAATGGAATGTTTTGTCCAGAACCTCCTCCCTGGGTGGGATGTTCTGGACAGTGAAGGTGGAGGTTATGGACAGTCTTGTTTTCGCCTTCTTTTGCACTCCTAAATTATTTCTAATGAGATCAAACAAAATCGTCGTTTATTTTAAGGGTCACGACAGAGGTCGCAAATGTAAAATCCAATGTTATTGTAATCAGTGCAAAGTATGTGCGCCCAACCATCGCAGATCCCGATCGGTCGTCAGCGACAGTTATTTCGACACTATCGATCTTGCTCATTTCGACTGAAATATCGGCAGTTCGGCAGAAATTACAACCAATCAGAAGTCAGCATTTTGTATCGGAAACGCCCCGTCTGTCGACAGAAGTTCGAAAGTTCGATACTTTCTCGACAATTTTTCGACAGTTCGACAATTTTCGATTCGATATTTCGATTGTCTGTTCGACAGCATTTCGACATTTCGGCTATTCCTTCGATACTATTTCGGCGTCTTTTTTTCGACATTCCAACGGCGCGTTCGACAATATTTCAATAGTTTGGCCATTCCTTCGATAGTACTTCGACGTTTTTTCGACAGGGCGTTCGACACTATTTCGACATTTTCTCATCCCAGAAATTAATCCCTCCTCCCTTTTCGTCCAGGGATCCTTTCATAGGCGCAACCTGGGGGGAGGGGGGGGGGGTGTTTATAGCCCTTCCCTTAAAAGACCTGAGCAAGGAATTTCAAGCTAAAAATTACAAGCTGAGTATTTCATTTTTCATTTACCCAGCCCATTCTCCCAATTTTTACTGGCACAGCTCCTCTCATTTCTGGTTGCACCTATGGATCCTTTCCATTTTATGTGGCATCTTTGAGCGCATTCTCTCTCAGTTTTACTATGAATAGATATGTGTCCTTCACTTCTGTGGACCTGAAGCATTTCTTTTCAGAATAGGTATAAATGTTTCGTGTCAGACAGACGGATTGATTGAAGTCATTCGAATGCTGGAAAGAATAGAAAATTCAGAATTTCACCTATATATATAAGAGGCGACCGAAAATAATTCAGATTCGAAAACGAGTCGGATGAATGCGTTTATTAGTGTAGCGAATTCAAAACAGAATCGCTTTCGAGATTCAAATACATAGTGTTAGCCCTTAGCTGCGTATAGCGAAAATGAACCGTGATGCCATTCCCGAAGAGCACACGGTCAGGTAATATCTAGCGGTACAAATGATGACAAGATAATTCGTGAATTAATACTGTACGACGAGGGGATAGCGAGTAAATGAAATACTAGATGAAATACAAGGTAGATAACAGAGATTATCTTACATCCACCCTCCCCACTCATTTAGGAGCTGAGAGGAGAATGGTTACATAAACGTAAACTAACTTAAACTACTATGTAACAAATCATTGGCATGATATAGTTTAGGTCCATGACCCACATCAACCTCGAACACCGAATTACAGATTTTTCTAGTAATTGGGAACGGTCCCACGCGAATACATTCTAATTTCTCCTTATTTAATTTACTTCCGCTGTCAACATACACTAGATCATTAACTTTAAATCCTATCCCGCTTTTGTTTCTGTCATAACGACGTTTATTGTAGTTATGATAGCGCACAGTTCTTTCTATGGCGGTAGAACGGTCCTTATTGACGTTGGAAGGGTCACGGAGGTTTTGAGGTACAATGTCGCAGGGGGTGCCGGAGAGAAGATAAGATGGCGAAAAAGAGGTCACGGAATGGGGGGTAGCATTATATTGACTGACACATTGCTTAGCAATGGTTGTCCAGCTTTTTCGATGAGAAGCGGAGTCACCATTCTTAGCACATCGAATTCGATTCACCAAATTTTGGTTTAACCTCTCGTTCAAACCCATAGAAGAAGCGCTATCTACCGCTGAGAAAATGTGGCGGATACCGGAGGAAGAGCAGAATGATTGAAATTCGTCGGAAGTCAGACTGCTATATTGGTCGGTCATTAAGGTACCTATGGGGTGGTCCTTATGGACAGAATTCACAATCGCAATCATTTCTTTAGCTGATTGACTTTTAGAACATAATATATATGCGTAGCGCGAAAAATGGTCCACGAGCAGGTGTAGGTATCTTTTCGCTGAATTATTATTTCCGAAGTCGCCGATAGTGTCTAAAGACATTATCTGAAACGGTTTTGTAGCGGGGCCGAAAAACCCTAGTTTGGCCGAACGGCGAACACGACGTGTTTTATTCTTTATGCAAACCTCACAATTGCTACAAAATTTACGTATAGAAGTGGTCATATTAGGGAAATAGAAATTCTTTGAAACTATTGCGAAGACATGTTTTGAGCCGATATGACCAAAACGTTTATGGATGATGCTGGTAATGGCTTCTCCTGCGTCTTTATCTAAAAGGATACGCAGACGCTTTCGAAATTTATGATAAATTATACCTTGCTTTAAAGCGTCGGTTTCTGACTTCGTCACTCTGGCTTGTAGAGTTTTAATATCGTCATGGGAAAGAAAATTGAAAGAAGGTAGAATGTGTTTGGAAGATTCGGACGAGGGCTCTAGAACGGGGTTTCGTGAAAGGTAATCAGCTTCCGAGTTAGAAGCTCCGGGACGATATATAACCTTAAAATCGAATTGCAAGAGCTCGTGCGCGAAGTCGCCCAGCTCCTCATCCGTGCGAGCTTTCAAGTTCAGATTCTCGAGCGGCTTATGATCCGTAACGACCGTGAAGGGGCGCCCGATAAGCCATAAACGCCAATAGCGTATTGCTTCTCGCATAGCGAGGCTTTCTAAATATATGGCCTTACCTTTACTCTGAGCCTTAGTCAGCTTCTTTGAAAAGTAAGCTACTGGCTTTTCATGTCCATCATCTTGGGGCTGCTTCAGAACCGCGCCAATGCCCATTGCGCTCGCATCAGTATAGATAATGATGGGTTTAGCTCGATCGAAAACTACTAAAATAGGTTCGGACGCAAGAAGGTGTTTGATTTTTTCAAAACTTGATTGGCATGAAACGGACCAAGAGAAAGGAACATGCTTTCGTAAGAGGGAATGTAGGGGTTCGAGAAGGGTGGTAGAGTCAGGGATGAACTTCCGGTAGAAATTTATTTTTCCTAAAAATTGTCGCACGTTTTTACGAGATCGTGGGGTAGGAAAAGCATCAATAGCCTGAAGGTTTTCCTGGATAGGCTTAACAGAATCAGTGCTAATGATATGTCCTAGGTACGAGATAGATGAGGCGGCAAACCTACACTTGTCAAAGTTTAGGCGGAAACCTTCTTCGGAGAGGGCTGTAAGAAGGGCGGAGAGATGGGCCATGTGCTCCTCAAAAGTATCAGAGAAAACTAGTATGTCGTCTAAGTAATTTGTACAGTAAGATGAAAGACCGTATTTATGAAGGATACGTGATAACAGAGCTTGGAATCTTGCTCCTGAATTACGCATACCGAAAGGCATAAAATTCCACTGGTAATGACCTTTCTGCGTAACGAATGCCGTCCGATGACGGTCACTTTTTTTAATCGGAATAGCCCAAAAGGCTGCGTTAATATCAATAACAGAAAACCATTTACGTCCGCGAGTATTCGCGTTAATATCGTCGATTAACGGAAATGGAAAGCTTTGAGGAATAATATTCTTATTGAGCTCGCGATAGTCAATACACATACGCTTCTTTTCTTTTTTGGCATTTAGTCCCACCTTTTTGAACTGTAAGGTGACGGGGGAAGCGAAGTGCGAACTAGATTCTTCAATTATTTTATACTTTAACAGCTGCGAAATCTGATCGTCGATTTCTTTCTGGTCCTGGAAGGAACAGCGATAAGGTTTCTTGTTGATATAAATGTTAGAGGATAGAGGAATAGGGCATTCGTCGTTAGTAAAAGTCCCATTGTCAAACGCGTGCTTAGCAAAAATGTGACCATGCTTGTTCAGTACAGAACGAAGTACATTACTTTTAATCTTATCAAGATGAGAGATTTTCGAGTAAAAATCATACTGAGATAAAGTTACGTTATGTGTTGATAATTTAGTATCAGTATTTTCTTGAGATAAATTCAGTTTATGATCCAGCGCTAATTTAAAAACTGGGATTAAATCGAGGCCGATAATAAAATCGTACTTACAGGATTCTGAATCCAAAACATATAGGATAACTTTCTTAGTAATATTAAAAATTTTAAGCGGAATGAAGGTCATTCCTAGAGTGTTGCCCCCACCGTTTATTGTGTTAAACTTTCCTTTGCACGGAACTAATGAGCTATTTTCGAGACGTTTTAAAGCTTCGGATGAGATCGCCGACATGTTTGAACCGGGATCATAAAGACCTTTTCCGTGAAACCCATTGGAATAAACGTCTAACACAATAAACGAGGGCGTTACTCGTTTTTTAATTCTTGCATGATTTGACTGGCTAAGTCATTACTTTCAATATTATTAATCGCCTTATTCTCCTTTTTTACGTTAATGTTAGGCGTAAATTGATTTTCGCGCAACTTAGTAAAACATTTTTCCTCCAAATGATATCGTTCGAAACCCTTGTTCTTGCAATATCCGCAAAGAGAACGTTTGAGCGAAGCGAAAGCAGGCGGAGACGGTTTCGAAGGATATGCGAAAGTAGTTTACTTGCTTTGGGCACTCACACACATCTGCCTTGGTCTTTTTCGTTATCAGTGGGATCACGATTGGTCTCCTCTACACTCTTTATCCCTTGAAATTGGAGGGCGATAATACTGAACTCACTTAAACCAACTTACTTTAGCCACGGTCAAGGGTAATTAAAATCCAAAAAAATCATAGCCCCCCCCCCCCCCAAAAAAAAAAATGAATAAATAAATAAATAAATAAATTTTAAAAAACTACAAAAAATAGATTTTTTCACTGTAATACTTCCTTTGTAAGAAAAAAAACACAAAAAAAACATGACATCACAAACTATAATAGCGATACTCGTATAGTTTTACATTCTTCACTTAGGGGGGACAATTTCGAAACTGGGGGCTTATCTCCCCTAGCCCCCTATATTTCCGCCCCTGTTTCATGCCGAAAATAGAAATTGAACAAAAGACTGAAAATCCAAGAAGGTGATGCGTTGTTTTCAATTATAGAAACATTTTCCCTTCATTCTCGACAAAAAATTTGACTTCGGTTTCCGAGCGTCGATCCTACCCACAAGTATACTATGAAATGTCAATTCCTCTATGTACATATAATTTTCAAGTTTCAAGAAATTTGGTGAGTTGTGCCAAATTCAAACAAAAATTGCAGTCCTGGTCATTATGACAGAATTTTCCAATTCTAAGTCCTTTGTTCTCTCTCTCAAGGTATAATTTGCTAATTTTTAAATTTTTAAATGACTATGATTGAAAATGAATGACTTTAAATGAGTTCATGACCTTTTTTCAAAATAAATGACTTTCAATGTCTTAAATGACAGTTAGAACCCTGTTCATATATGAATGAGGAATTCAGGCGTCAGAAAAATGATGTATGAAAGGATTTCATCGCTAAAATTACACTACTGAACAACTATTTTGCACAGTGCATTTCGACAGGTGATTCTGAGGTACTTTTTAACGCTGAACACGATACTGCGACTCATTTTTCTCTATCACGTCACAATTCGTAGTTCTGAACGACTGAAATTCGTTACCATTTTGTTTTTGCATTGGAATGAGCGGTACCACTGACTGATATTATCAGTGTTATCAGACCACAATAACAGAAAACAAACAGACGGAATACATACCACTACACACGACCGCAATACACAACAACACGAATCAGTATGACCACATTCAGTTCCTAAACCTCTTTTTGAACACATTTTGTTGAATTTTTTATAGTTTTTGATCAGAAAAACTAGACGTGATAGAGAAAAACGGCCGACGGCACTGTATTCAGCGTTGAAAAGTACTCAAGAATCACCTCCTTAAATGCGTTGTGCAAACAAAAAATTTCATTTTGTTCAGTATTGTTATTAATGAGATAATACGACTCGAGCATACACTCTATCATATGTATCAATTAAAGATTGCATCGTCGATGTTAAATTCATAATGGTAGACGTACAATGACAAGGAATTCCATTCCATTCCCAATTCCCATTCAAGCTGCTGCTAGTCATCGCGCGGGGTTACAGACAATAAGGTTTTGCCTCACTCAAGAAAAACTGAATTATCTGTGTTGTACAGCACCAGATTTACCTGCAGGCACTACAACAAGCACCAGCTCGGAGCAGCCGATTTTGAGAGGCAGCCGAATTTTGAGCATTTTTGTTTTCAGCACATTTTGGCGGGCCACCAGCCAGACAGGGTGCTGTAAATAAAAAGCTACTGAACAGATACAAAAAAAAATTTCTAGCTAGGTGCCTGGGGGCCCAAATGTTTGTAAGCGACTTTAATCTTAATCCGGGGCTGGTATTGTACGATGTGTTGCTTCATGATTTCCACAATAATGCTATTGAAGAAATTAATAGAATCCCAATCCGATCTCTACTTAGTCTACCTAATTAAAATAATCGAACAGGAATAGGTAGGTATAGGAAATGATAACTAATTGACGATCAGTGATGACGGGACACATGTGGTATCCGTTACTGTTTTCATTCTTGAACAAAATTTGCAAATATACGAGTACAGGGTGTCCCAAAAGCATGAGCGTAGCCAAAAGGGGGGGGCGAAGGGGGAAACCTGAAATTGAATGTAAAAATATGCAAGAATGAGCAATTTTTTGCCTTTAAAACACGTTTTTTCGAAAAAATTTTGCTTGAGCAGTAATTTTACCTTCATTTTTATAAAATAGTCTCCTAATACATATTATATCAGCAATTTTCAAAACATACCACAATTTTCGACTTTTTTTCCCCTTGAAAGTCTTACTCCCCCCTCCCCTTGAGAAAATCCTGACTACAACACTGCCCAAAAGTCAGGTTCCAATTTTGCTCGGTACACTACACATACTGCCTGATTCTCGCCCGTCTTCATGCGTCTCGCGACCAGACTCTCAATGTGACCACGGCAGACACACGAAACATTTTTGTGTACCTTCTTGCCGTTCTGCAGGTCGTGCGGTTCGCGAATTTAGTTGCTGAAATCGAAATGATCAGATAGTGGGATCAGACTTCTAGGACGCCCTGTACACCCCTCTCACTCTGAAACAGTCTACTGTTTCCAAGATGTACCCAATTGGTATACTTTGATCGACGTATCATCTTATAATTCGCATACAAATTATATCCTCCTTCGATGTGGAGAAGAATTTCGAGTCCAAGGAATAACTGAATACAGCTTCAAGCTTTGACTGGGAAATTCCTGGTTCTACAATGTAAAATCTGCCCCCCCCCCTTCACAATTAGGGCGCTAGAAATGCACAGACGCGAAATTAGATACATATATTTTAATGAAAAAACATAGGGTCTGAGGGGTCAAGCAAAAATTGTTTAAACGGCCGGTGAACCGGCTAAGGGCAATTTTTCCCCTACCCTCCCTCTTTGATCCACTCCTAAAATAATTAGTAACTGACTATTCCATTAAAATACAAAAATGTGACATAACTTACCGATAAATAACAGTGCATGCAAATCCGCTTCACGAATATTAAACCACTGCACCACTCAGCGACGCATGAAATTTGTAACTGTCTATAACTGAAACCACTTCGCGTCTTGGCAATTCCGTACTTCCAGAATCCCGAGTCGAGATAACACACTCGGTACCTATTACTGAACAGGATCGTGCGAATATTCGCAAACGTGTAAAGGCGCCGACGCGACGACAACCTTCAAAGCTCAATTCTTTTGCACATCACTGTGCGGCTGACGAATATTCGATGATCAGCCTAACTTCGGACACTGTTCGATAGTAATTCGACTGCAATCAAATTTATTTGTCCCACCCCTTCATTTTCAACCAATTAGAAAGCTTTAATCGAAGATTTTGAGAGTTTGACACGTATCACTGTCGAACGACACTAATTTTGTCAGATCGGGATATTACGTGAAATCCAACATTCGCGCAAAGTTGAGACGGAGTACGGGCCACCACAGATGATACAATGGTCTTCTTTTTGAGGAACATTTTCTACCGGTTTTCGGGGCAAAAATGACAGCAACCTACAAATAAATAAAGTAATGTTGGCTAACCAAGTGGCGAACTAATACAGCCTTGATAATGAATGGGGCTTAGCAGCCTGCGACTCACTCTGTCTGTTTAGGGTTTGTCTTTTTCTCATTTTTTTTTTCACAGCGCGTTTAGGCCTAGGCTTACATTTCATCTTTGGCGTAGAGGGAAAATTTGCGTTTTGTATATCGTGGTCTTCATCTGAAACAGCCCGATCTGCGAATTTTTCAGAAAAAGTGCTCAAATGTGACATGATAATTTCAGCACTTTTTTGCACATTTTGTGACAATTAATTCCACCAATCAGAGACGAGAACGGGTTTTTGTCAGTCTGCTGCCACCAGTGTCACAACTGGGCAGTTTTTAATACCATTTGTGACAGAAATGTGCTCATTTGTGACAGAAATGTGCTCATTTGTGTCAATTAAAAAAATGTCACGTTTAAGCAGTTTTTTGCTTACTGGGCAGTTTTTAATGCCACTTGTGACAGAAATGTGCTCATTTGTGCCATTTTAATAAGTGTCACATTTACGCAGTTTTTTGCTCGCCTCTGCAGGCGCTGGTTATAGCCCCCGCTGCACCCTCAATTGTGAGCATCGCATAGGTATATTACATATATTACAGAAATATATTTCTGCCATAAGAATAAATAAATACACGATACCGCAAAGCGACTGTGGTAGGAGCGCGATAACAATGTAAATAATGTAGTCAATATTTACAAAAAGCACGTAGAAAATGTATATTTTACATACATACAACAAAATAATAATTATAGATAGGTACTAAAAATAAAGTACAGGACTAAAAACAACCCCTGACTAAGTTGTTCAACTTAATTGGACGCTCTATTCAGCGTCAAGGAACCAACCAACATTTGTAAACAAAATGAGTTATTAGTATGTTTGGAAAGAGCGTAAAAAGTAGAATTTTTCAAAATTGGGCTGCCGATTCAAAAATGTGTACTCACATTGAAAAATGCTTATCAGTAAACGCTATGTCATATAGTTTCTACCAAAATATTGAGTTCTTATTTATATGCACTTTTGGTTTTGGTTGATGTTGGAGCGCTCCTTCTCAGAATACAAACTGCCAGCAATTCCAAAATGCACGGATATTATTCTCTCAGCGCAGTGCAATCACAAAATACAGGTATCATGCAGCTATGTTGATTCCAGCTTATCTATCAGGTGAACAAGCGTAGATACTTATAAAGGATGTTATTCTACAGAAAAATTCCGCCAGCAAAGATCATCCGGAGGAAGATTATTATATACTTATCCTGTGTATTTTTTCCTCTTTCAGCCTGTTCTGTTATTTGGAGAGCTTCATCGTCTATATACGATCGAGTATATTTTGAAATCACTGGTGAACAGCGTGAGGAACATACACGCGCTGTTTACCAGTGATTTTGAAATATATACTCGTATATATACTAAGAAGCTCCAAATAACAGAACAGACTGAAAGAGGAAAAATACACAGGATAATAATTATAATTAGGTAACTTACTCGTTTTCATTGTAGCCATGTATTTCATTCGCACACGTGGTGGTCAAGGAGCACAGCAACACACGAACGAAATATATTTAAATATAAAATCATAAATTATAAGTAGTCGTCAAATTTCAAATTAAAACACAGAAATGAGAGCACAATCACAATCCCAGTTAGTACAAGACAATATATGTTCAAAGTTGAATTTAAGTATAACGATTAATTATTTAATTTCTAGGTTCTCTCAAATTGCCACAAATAAGCAGTTTTCTGCTTAAATATGACAACATAAACTGTCACACATAAGCATATTTGTGACACTTTAATGTCACGGAGGCCGTGTGACATATTTCCAGTGATAAAAGGGGCGGATCTAAATATTTGCCACACTTTTACCACAAATTTGCGAAATTTACAGACTTGAGCACTTTTTTTTGCCACAGATAGTGTCACAAGCTTAAAAACGCAGATCGGGAGCTGAGAAAAATATTATTAGTTTACTTCTGCGTTTTCTTTTTCCTCTCTTTTACATTCTTTCTATCCTTTTCTACTCACCTGTTTTTCCAATGGCCAGCTTCCTTTTCGCTTTTATTTCCTTCTTTTCTTCTTTCCTTTTCCGCTCTTCTTCACGTGTCTTTGCTTTCTGAACTTCAGGGGTGGAGGTTAAATGGGCGCTTTTTCCACATTGATGGGACTTCTTCCTGAGGTTTCGCTTTACTGGCAATGGGCGAATAGATTGCAATCGATCCACGGTAAGTACATCATTGGGTCCTTTTTCAGTCTCTAGCTGAGTGACATAATAACGGGCTGTGTGTTGTCAATTTGCAACCCAATTTCTGATTCGTCTCCTGCGCGTTTCCATCGTGTGATCCGCTTTGTGACTCTTCTTGGGGGGTGGCTGCAGGCTGTTTGTTCTTATCTGGAAGTAAAATATCACTAAATTTAAGTCTACTTATCGGCCAGAGACCGCATGCTGCAAAAGCACTGATGATTTTAGACGGAACAAAGACATGGTAAAACGGCTTTTTGGAAATGCTTGCAATATTATTGATCTGGATCGTTTCACCTCGCTGATCTATGTCATCCTTTAGGGCATACTTCATAGCTGACTTGAATGGACCGTATAAGCCAACGTCACACGGTTGAAGTTGATGGGTAAGATGGGGAGGAAAAGTCAGAAGTTCGATTCCATTGTTGTACGCGTATTTGAGAACACCAAACAAAACGTGACTGCAATGATTATCTAAGAGCAGTAAAGTTCTATTTTCGCAACTCGAGTTAGTGAAACGCTAAAAATGCTGCAGAACTTTCAAAAAAGCCTCGCTTGTCATCCATCCCCGCGGTGTAAAAAGTCCGAAACTATTTTCTGGGGCTCCAACAACGCATGTTTCTCCATTTGGGTTAACGCGAATAGGTCCACTTCGACTGTTTCTGCAGTACTGTGGATACACGTACACTGGTGGGAGAGCACGTCCCATAGCATTGACAAAAACGCCAACTTTCGCCTGATGTTTCTTGTCCAACTTGTCTTGCCCCAGTCGGACCTAAAACTTCAGGAGAATTCAAAACGGTGTGGATCCCCGTTTCATCAAAATTGTAGATTTGGTTTGGCTTGAAAGTAAATTTAGAGAGTACAGCGACGTATCTGTCAAAAAAATCGTTTATATTTTCTGCATTCTCTGTATCAAGACAAATTTGGCTGGTATTTTCGAGTTTATGTAGCGTGATTTCGGGGTGTCGTTGACTAAACCCTTTATACTACTCCAATGTAGCGGTTTTTTTTTCACACCAGGCACAGCTCACTTTTTTTTTTTTAAACATAGCAAAATCATAGGTTAATTTCCGGAGAACTCTAGTTGGGATGCCGTGTTTTATCGCACACGCTTTTAAACAGTAATCAACGAGCTCCTTTTCTTCTTTTTCGGTAAACATTTGTTTTGATGTAAGTATGCTTATACTTCCTTCCATTCTCCTAAATTTTTCATCTTCTCCAACGCTTGCAGTCTTGAATAAAGCGTAGATTTCTTGATACCAAACGTTTCATACTTGTCAGCTAATTTTCTAAGACTTGGTTTCGGACCATTAGGATTTTGGTATTCGTTAATGGCTTTTTGCATAACCTGCTTGTCGATAGCTTCGCGGGCTTTTGAGTTCGCTTTACGTTTGTAGAAACGAGGCATCTTACGATCTACATTCAAAAGAAAACAAAAAACATACCTATCATTTTTAACGAAGTTTGTATTGTCCAGAAGGTCCACCCAACGTGTTGTCCATAACATCCCCCTATGTGTTTCGCACGCTTAATCTTATTTTGAAAACAAAATCTTACCTGGTTAACGACTTCCAAGTTTTTAAACAAAAGGGAAACTCACGAGGAATCCGATGAAACAATTAGAATCGTAATTGAAACAAATAGTAACGTACACGATCAAAATTAATGACTAGGGAAAAAAAAAACAGCTTTCAAACACGAAATCACAAAAACAAAATTTCACACTTTAGGAATTCGTGATATTGTTTTGCGTTTGGTAGCCACATGTAGGTGTGCGCAGTTACCACATCATATGTTTTTTGTATTACGGTTTAACAGTCTCATCTTGCAGATTGAAAGTTCACTTTATCACGATAGATCGCAGCTGCCTTTGTAAACGCTACGGCACATGCGCAGAAGACTCTTTTCAGTCCTGGGACTTGTAAAAGGACTGAAAAAAGATGACGTCACATATTTTTCTTTCACAAATGTGTACAATCTAGGTACAATTAGCTGTTCGATGCATTTGTAATACAAAATATCTTACAATGCAAGGATTGAAGCGAGTTATCACGCCTCCGCACGACTAGCTTCACTCGCCTTCGGCTCGCTCCGCTAACAGTCGCACTTGGTGCGATAAAGCTCGCTTTCAATCCTTGCAGTGTAATATACTATTGCAGACTCCCAGCCTTGCAGCACACGTTCGTTTTATCGCTTGTCCATAACCTCCACCCTTCTCCCTAATATTAAATAAATGAGGAGTTATCTGTCAAAAGGGCCCTTGTCTGCGATTTTCGTTTTGAGAAAAACAACTTCAAGGTTTTCAAGCTGAAATACTCCTTTCAGACTGATTTACTCAATTGAAAAATATGTTACCTATTATTAAAAATATTCACTGTGATTTCATTAATAGAAATGACTAGTTCATTTTTAGTTCATTCAGAAACGAACACGGACGAATTAAGAAAGAAAGAGGATAACAAGGGCCGTTTTAGAGCTATGGGAAAATTGGTGTGGTGGGACATGTTATGGTTATCAGTAATCGGTGAATTTCACGTATTACTCTTCTATTTTGCTTGTTTCCATACATTTACACAACTTCCCGATAAAGAATTTGGTTGCCCTGAAATTGCCCCGGACTTATTGCCCTGCAAAAGGCAACTGGTTGCCCTGTAATTGCCCTCCAGCACTCCAGCACCGACCAATCAGAACGCACCATTTTACCATTGCGTAAAAAGGCAACATGTTGCCCTCAAGTTGCCATCTGAGTTGCCTTTTCAGATTGCCCCATGGTTGCCCTATCGGTTGCCCTTCTGGATTGCCCTCTGGTTACCCTCTTGTTGCCCCATGGTTGCTCTCTCAGTTGCTCTTCTGGATTGCCCTCTGGTTGCCCCGTGGTTGCCCTTCTGGATTGCTCTCTTGTTGCCCAGTGGTTGCCCTTCCAGATTGTTCTCTTATTGCTCCATGGTTGCCTTCTCAGTTGCCCTCTTGTTGCCCCGTGGTTGCCTTCTCAGTTGCCCTTCTGAATTGCCCTCTTGTTGCCCTATGGTTCCCAGGATGTTCTCAATTCAGCACTACTCCCCCATGAAGACACACTTACTTATATCACAGGTGACAAAATGGAATAAAAGTGTAAAAGTCAAAGGCTATATTAACTGGAAAACAAGATTGAATATATATTATGTAAAAAAAGGGAATGAGGATGTAATCCAATAAAAATCCTCAAAGGAAATGAAAATGAGGTACCTATCTCTTATATATGGGTCATTCTACCGAAAACTTGATAATTCATGCTTTTTTTGTTTTAAAAAAAATAAAGACAAAACATTATTACTTGTTTTTTCATCGAAATCATTTATATGCATATAATAGAACGTATTTATGAGGTTAAACCAATAGCATACTTCCTAGGGGAGGAGACAGAGGGGGCTCAAAATGATAAGACCACTACGCTGAAGGAATGGCAGCCCACGTTGAAGGAACTGTTGGCTATAGAAAGAAGTTCCTACGCGCACGCGTGCCCGTGTACTGTGAATACGCACGTACTCTTCCACACGCACATCAATGAACTCGTATCAGTGCTGCCAGGTCCTCCGGATTTTCTAGTCAATCTCCGGATTGATCGACCTTCGGCAAAAAATATCTGAATTTTTGAATGATGTCCGGGAAGTTTGGGAAAAATCCGGATTTTCGTTGTTTTTTCTCGTTTTGTGGTTTATTCAACTTCTGATTAGTTTGAAATATTTTTCTGTGGTTGACTGCATTTTCACTGCACTAAACTAGACTAGAAAAAAATGTTCTCACTTTCTTACCTTAATAATTACTCAGTTTTCCTTCCACCCACAGCATCCTTTTTCAGAAATATTTGCTCTGTGTCTGTTTTCTGACTGGTTCAAATTTGACCACGGTGAAGGACAAAAAAGCGAGAGACACGTTTTCAAATATGGCTGCATTGATTCTGATCGAGTCTAAAACACGTACTGCATTGCCAACTTGTTCACTGTACTCACAAAAACTGTACACACGCATCAGTTTATCCAAACACGCAGAGGTAATATTTACAAAATAATTTTTGAAGTTCAATCCATGGCGAAGGACAATTGTGTTGAAGGGATTTTTGAGCATTTAAATGAGATTTCCAAAAGGGGTAGGGGCATAATACTTCAAATTAATAAAAAAGATACAATAATTTATCCTCTGAGTTTATACAGTATTAGAGGACTGTTCTCACGTATGTTAGGTACCCCTGTATAGGAGTTTTTATAATATTAAAACGCCGGTCGCTCGGACTGCATCTTCTTCTCGAATCCTCGCTTTCTCTTTTATAGCCTTTCTGTCCTGTCCTTCCTCTTATTTTTGTCCTTCTTTTCAACGGCAATTCGAGCGAACCTTCTTGCCGGGGTACCTCAGTTCTGTTTTGGTGGTAATATTGTACAGCACGAGTGTGTATACGTTTTTGGTTCGCTCATCGACTCGTGAGTCGATGAGCGTTTAATCATGTAAATACATATGATATACAGTCCACTTAATTATTAATTATTATTTGCTTTTAATTTCGCACCCAAACATTTGGTCCTCCGGGCCGGATTGGTGAATGAATACCTATCATGGCCAGTTCCGTACCGTGATTTTTCGTTAATTACCGCGTAGTGTTGTGGATCGTGCGAGATGGAGCGGTACATCAAGAAACGCCGATCAATTATTCATCAACTGAATGCCATTCTCGGTTTCGCCGAATCTTTGAGGGAGCAACACGTACTGTCAGCAGAAGTTGCAGTTCGTTTGGAATCGCTTGCATCGCTCACTCGGAAATTCGACGAAGTCCTCGATCTGATTATGGAAGAAGACGGTTCCGGCGAGGAATATGACGCTCTTCTTCAGCGCGACGGGTTCGATTCGGCCTTTTATAAGGCCAAAGCGCTATTGCAGACGCATCTGGATCATCACTCGTCGCCGCCTCACGCTGTACCTGCACTTTCAACTGGTCCAGTTTCCCGTGCGAAACTGCCCGATCTGACAAAATTAGTGTCGTGCGACAGTTCGACATGTGTCGAACTATCGAAATCTTCGATTAAAGCTTTCTAATTGGCTGAAAATAAAGGGGCGGGACGAATAAATTTGATTGCTGTCGAATTATTGTCGAACAGTGTCGGAAGTTCGACTGAGTGGAAGGAGTAAATTTGATTGCTGTCGAATTACTATCGAACAGTGTCCGAAGTTAGGCTGATCATCGAATATTCGTCAGCCGCACAGTGATGTGCAAAAGAATTGAGCTTTGAAGGTTGTCGTCGCGTCGGCGCCTTTACACGTTTGCGAATATTCCCACGATCCTGTTTGGTAATAGGTACGAGTGTGTTATCTCGACTCCGAAGTCTAGAAGTGCGGAATAAATGGTTTCAGTTACAAATTTCATGCGTCGCTGAGTGGTTCAGTGGTTTAATATTCGTGAAACGGATTTGCATGCACTGTTATTTATCGGTAAGTTATGTCACATTTTTGTAATTTAATGGAATATTCAGTTACTAATTATTCTAGGAGTGGATCAATGAGGGAGGATAGGGGAAAAATTGCCCCTAGCCGGTCCACCGGCCGTTTAAACAGATTTTGCTTGACCCCTCAGACCCTATGTTTTTTCATTAAAATGTATGTACCTAATTTTGCGTCTGTGCATTGCTAGCACCCTAATTGGGGGGGGGGGCAGATTTTACATTGTAGAACCAGGAATTTCCCAGTCAAAGCTTGAAGCTGTATTCAGTTATTCCTTGAACTCGAAATTCTTCTCCACATCGAAGGAGGATATAATTTGTAAGCGAATTATAAGATGATACGTCGATCAAAGTATATCAGTTGGGTACATCTTGGAAACAGTAGACTGTTTCAGAGTGAGAGGGGTGTCCTAGAAGTCTGGTTCCACTATCTGATCATTTCGATTTCAGCAACTTATCCCACGAACCGCACAGTTTGCAGAACGGCAAGAAGGTACACAAAAATGTTCCGTGTATCTGCCGTGGTCAAATTGAGAGTCTGGTCTCGAGACGCATGAAGACGGGCGAGAATCAGGCAGTATGTGTAGTGTACCGAGCAAAATTGGAACCTGACTTTTGGGCAGTGTTGTAGTCAGGATTTTCTCAAGGGGAGGGGGGAGTAAGACTTTCAAGGGGCAAAAAAGTCGAAAATTGTGGTCTTTTTTGAAAATTGCCAATATAATATGTATTAGGGGACTATTTTATAAAAATGAAGGTAAAATTACTGTTCAAGCAAAATTAAAAAAAAAACATGTGTTTTAAAGACGAAAAATTGCTCATTCTTGCATATTTTTACAATTTCAGGATCCACCCCCCCCCCCCCTCTTGGCTATGCTCATTCTTTTGGGACACCCTGTACTCGCAAATTTTGTTCAAGAATGTACACAGTAACTGATGCCACATGTGTTCCCGTCATCACTAATTGTCAATTAGTTATCATTTCCTATAGGTACCTATGCCTGTTCGATTATTTTAATTAGGTAGACTAAGTAGAGATCGGATTGGGATTTTATTAATTTCTTCTATAGCATTATTGTGGAAATCATGAAGCCGGATTAAGATTAAAGTCGCTTATAAGCACTTGGGCCCCCAGGCACCTAGCTGGAAATTTTTTTGTATCTGTTCAGTAGCTTTTTATTTACAGTACCGTGTCTGGCTGGTGGCCCGCCAAAATGTGCTGAAAACAAAAATGCTCAAAATTCGGCTGCCTCTCAAAATTGGCCGCTCCGAGCTGGTGCTTGTTGTAGTGCCTATAGGTAAATCTGGTGCTGTATCACACAGAAAATTCTGTTTTTCTTGAGTGGGGCAAAACCTTATTGTCTGTAACCCCGCGCGATGACTAGCAGCAGCTTGAATGGGAATTAGGAATGGAATGGAATTCCTTGTCATTGTACGTCTACCATTATGAATTTAACATCGACGATGCAATCTTTAATTGATACATATGATAGAGTGTATGCTCGAGTCGTATTATCTCATTAATAATTTTAGCGATGAAATCCTTTCATACATCATTTTTCTGACGCCTGAATTCCCCATTCATATATGAACAGGGTTCTAACTGTCATTTAAGACATTGAAAGTCATTTATTTTGAAAAAAGGTCATGAAGTCATTTAAAGTCATTCATTTTCAATCATGGTCATTTAAAAATTTAAAAGTTAGCAAATTATACCTTGAGAGAGAGAGAACAAAAGACTTAGAATTGGAAAACTTTGTCATAATGACCAGGACTGCAATTTTTGTTTGAATTGGGTACGACTCACTAAATTTCTTGAAACTTGAAAATTATATGTACATAGAGGAATTGACATTTCATAGCATACTTGTAGTTGTGGGTAGGATCGACGCTCGGAAACCGAAGTCAAATTTTTTGTCGAGAATGAAGGGAAAATTTTTCTATAATTGAAGACAACGCATCACCTTCTTGGATTTTCAGTCTTTTGTTCAATTTCTTTTTTTGGCATGAAACAGGGGTGGAAATATAGGGGGATAGGGGGGATAAGCCCTCCAGTTTCGAAATTGTCCCCCCTAAGTGAAAAATATAAAACTATACGAGTATCGCTATTATCGTTTGTGATGTCATGCTTTTTTCCCTTTTTTTTTCTTCTTACAAAGGAAGTATTACAGTGAAAAATCTACTTTTTGTAGTTTTTTATTATTATTATTATTATTATTTATTTATTTTTTTTGGAGGGGCTATGATTTTTTTGGATTTTTATTACCCTTGACCGTGGGCTTAAGTGAGTTGGCTAAAGTAAGTTGGTTTAAGTGAGTTCAGTATTATCGCCCTCCAATTTCAAGGGATAAAGAATGTAGAGGAGACCAATCGTGATCCCACTGATAACGAAAAAGACCAAGGTAGATGTGTGTGAGTGCCCAAAGCAAGTAAACTACAAAGTTCAAAGCTGTTTGAGAACCTTTTTTTCCAATGCATTAGTCACAAGAAAATACCTACGTAAATCCACAGTTTGCTCCTTACATTCCACGTAATAATGACTATAGATCTTTCTACAAATTCAGAAGAAAACCAGAAATGTTACAATATATGTCACTGCAGGAGACACGTGCAGTTTGCAGCTGTTGTTAAAAGAAATTTCCATGGAAATGTCAACCACCACTAAGAGGCACGGTTTTCGCTCAGATATACTCAGATGATGTCATAGTAACAGGAGCGTGTTGGGGGAGCACACCCCTCACTACTGCCCCCAAACCTTCGCGGGAGTGCATTGAACAATTTCCCAAAGTTTGATAACAACTTCCCAAAGTTTCATGGCGATCAGATGAACAGTGTAGTAAAGTCTGCAGCTGTGTTGTTTATAGAAATTTCCATGGAAATATGAAGGACATACACAGACAGACAGACAGATATACATTCATGTTTATGTGTATAGAAGATTTTAGGCACTGGGGCTTCAGCCCCCCCTCCCCCTTAAAAAATCGCTCTATTTCCGCCCCTGTATGAAACCTATTTGAAGAAAATTAGATTTTTGCAAAAGAGTTTGTTCGAAACACAATACAGGTATAAGGACATGAATGGGTACCTTTATTTTATTTTATTTTTTCACGAGACCAGCCCTCGACATTTTTTTTTTCCTTTTTCTTATACCATAAAATCTATGATGATGCTTTCGCAATTTTCTATTAATCGAACGTTATTGTTTTCTCTGTAGATCCTTTCAGAGGTCGCAAAATTAGATTGTATATTTATCTATTTTGAATATATTTTAGAATATAGACCTTAACTCGTGGTCTGAATACTTAAATTTCAGTAACTTAGCATTGAAATCTTACACTTTCTTCTAGGTGTGGCTCCGACGGTGATTACTCTCCGTATATGGACGGCGGAATACTTCCACAGTACGCAGTGTATCACGCTTCGCATGTATAATAATTTATAAAAAATTGTTTTCAATTTTCTCAAAAATATATATAGGTGAAATTCTGAATTTTCAATTCTTTCCAGTATTCGAATGACTTTAATAATCCGTCTGTCTGACGCGAAACATTTATACCTATTCTAAAAGGAAATGCTTCAGGTCCACAGAAGTGAAGGACACATATCTATTAATATTAAAAATGAGAGAGAACGCGCTCAGCCAGTAAAAATTGGGAGAATGGAGTGGGTAAATGAAAAATGAAATACTCAGCTTGTAATTTTTAGCTTAAAATTCCTTGCTCAGGTCTTTTAAGGGAGGGGCTATAGCTCGTACCCCCCCAGGTTGCGCCTATGAAAGGATCCCTGGACGAAAAGGGAGGAGGGATTAATTTCTAGGGTGAGAAAATATCGAAATAGTGTCGAACGCCCTGTCGAAAAAACGTCGAAATACTATCGAAGGAATGGCCAAACTATCGAAATATTGTCGAACGCGCCGTCGGAATGTCGAAAAAAAGACGCCGAAATAGTTTCGAAGGAATAGCCGAAATGTCGAAATGCTGTCGAACAAACAATCGAAACATCGAATCAAAAATTGTCGAACTGTCGAAAAATTGTCGAGAAAGTATCGAACTTCCGAACTTCTGTCGACAGACGGGGCGTTTCCGATACAAAATGCTGACTTCTGATTGGTTGTAATTTCTGCCGAACTGCCGATTTTTCAGTCGAAATGAGCAAGATCGATAGTGTCGAAATAACTGTCGCTGACGACCGATCGGGTGCCAGATTTGGTTCTCCCAATTTTCTCTGGCGAGTACAGCGAATGGCAGTCTTTCAAGGATCGGTTTACTGCAATGATCGGCAAAGGCAGTCTTCCTGACGCCGACAAATTGCAGTATCTTCTTTCGTCGCTCAGTGGTGAAGCGTCAAGTGTTGTCAGCGACATGCCTGTTCAACCTCGCACTGCTCTTCCCAAATTCACTCCCCCTTCGGAGTTGATTCTGGCTGATCCAGGTTTTGGTGTTCCGCGTAAGATTGATCTCCTTCTAGGTACGGCCGTCACCTCTGCTGTATATCTTGATGGCAAGAGGTCCGGATTTTGCGGCGATCTTGTGGCCCAGAACACCGAGTTTGGCTGGGTAATCACGGGCAGTTGCGACGTCACTTCGACGACTTCTTTATTATGCCTGCATTCTTTTGATAATCTTGACGACCGTTTACGCCAATTTTGGGAACTCAGTGAAGTTCCGACTAACGAGGCTATTTCGGATGACGATTGCGAACATCATTTCCGAGCTATACTCACCGTCGAACCGACAACGGTCGATATGTTGTTCGTTTGCCTTTTGTTGATAAAGGCCATTCATTGTTGGGCGACTCCTTTCAGGTCGCATTGCAACATTTAAAGGCTGTTGAACGCCGACTAGCAAAAAAACCGAATGAACGTGCGGCGTATAATGACTTTATGCGCGAATATATTGACCTAGGTCATATGGAACCCCGAAGTCGGCAACGGTTATTTTATCCCGCATCATGCCGTTTTTAATAAGGGCAAGATTCGCGTGGTTTTCGATGGGTCCGCTCAGGTATTGAATGGTGCTTGCCTGAATGATGTGCTCTTAGCAGGTCCCAAACTCCAAAATGATATTGTGCCTATTATTCTACGTTTTCGACTACATCGTATCGCTTTCACTGCGGACATCGAAAAGATGTTCCGCCAAATTCTTGTTAACGTAGAAGATAGTAAATATCAATTAATTTTATGGCGTTTTCATGCGGACGATGAACTTTCAGTATTCATGCTTCAAACTGTCACATATGGTTTGAAGCCATCTCCGTTCCTAGCTAATCGCTGCCTGAAGGCCGCTTTGGATACCCACTCTTCACTCTACCTGTTTCATGATTTTTATGTCGATGATTTTCTTGGTGGAGCGGCGACCTTGTCTGAAGCCTTATCCATCCAAACCGCGCTGATATCGGCTCTTGAGTCAGCCGGTATGAAACTCGGTAAGTGGCCGTCAAATTCCCCGGTTCTTCTGTCGAATGTCTCGCCCGAAAATCTGGCGGCAGGAGAGTCCCAGGCGTTAGTGCAAATTGAACCCATAGGAACATTAGGGCTCTTCTGGAATACCATCAATGATTCGTTCATATTTAAGACACGCCTGTCCGAGGTAGGTGTGGTCACCAAACGATCCGTTCTTAGCGACATTGCTCACCAGTATGACCCCCTTGGTTGGCTCTCTCCTCTGACTATCCAGTGCAAAATCTTCATGCAGCTACTGTGGACAGCTGGGCTGTCATGGAACAACCCCCTTTCGTCCCCTTATCTTGAACGTTGGCATTCTCTTCGTAACCAACTAAGCCTGGTTGATCAGGTTGTCGTTCCACGTGTCATTGCGGTTTCGAACCCCTCTCGGATAGAGCTGCATGGCTTTTGCGACGCATCTAAAGACGCTTACAGTGCCGTAGCCTATCTGAAAACTATGAATTCATCCGTTGAGGCACTGGTGATCAATCTGTGCTCCCGTAACAAAGTGGCTCCCTTGAAGCCGGTCTCTATTCCGCGCCTTGAATTGTGCGGCGCTGTTCTCTTATCAAAATTATTAGTATTCATCATGAAAACGCTTCCTCTGAAGGTTAATCAGGTGTACGCGTGGACAGATTCCACTGTAGTATTAGCGTGGCTGGCTCGCCGTCCTGGTGACTGGAAGACGTTTGTTAGGAATCGTGTGGCTGAGATCCACAATCATTTTCCGCGGCATGTCTGGGCGCATGTCAGTGGTCGGGAAAATCCGGCTGATTGTGCGTCGCGTGGAATTTCTACTCGAAAGCTGCTGGATCACAAGTGGTGGTGGACTGGCCCTGCGTGGCTGTCAAGTTCCGATTACCCGAATCAGGAGGTGATGGTGGACGGGGAGGCGGATGCCAAACTGAGTCCAACCGCTACTTCTGTACTTGTGAGTACGTCTGACTCAAACGAATTGATTGAACGTTATTCATGTTTTACAAGACTCTTGAGGATCTCTGCCTAATGTCGTCGATTCCAACATCGCCAAAATGGCAGACTTCTCAGCCTGTCCGAACACACGGAATCTGAAATTGGTTTGATTTCTACCATTCAACGTAACTTCTTCCCAGGTGAAATGACCTCTTTGCAGCATAATGGTTCACTGTCAGCCAGTTCGCCTGTAGCAAAGTTGTCCCCCTTTCTTGATGACCATTCCGATCTTGAAGTTTTGACCCCCGGTCACTTTCTGCTTGGCGCGGCTCCGTTATCTGTGGCGGAGCCCCCAACTGATCTCCCGTCTCGTTGGAAGGTGGTGTTTCCGGTGCTCCAGCATTTCTGGAAGAGATGGAATTTGGAGTATTTGGGGCACCTCCAGCAACGTCCTAAGTGGTTCAGATCTCGTAAGAATTTCGCTGTTGGAGACCTTGTTTTGGTGAAGGACGACAACAGTCTTCCTGGTAGGTGGCTTCGAGGTCGCGTGCGGGGAGCTTATCCTGGTCATGACGGCCATGTCCGTGTTTGCGATGTAAAGACCTTGAATGCATTGCTGAAGCGCCCAATTGTTAAGCTTGCCCCCTTACCAGTGTCTTAGTACCTATTCCCGATCTTGACTTGTATTATTTGTTTATATGTTTGTTAGCTTAATCTGCAGCTTAACGAAATTTTTCTATTAATAATTGTCTTCGTTTCAAATTTCTGTTGTTCTTATACCTAGTTTATACCACTTGTTTATAATTATGACTTATTTTTTGTGATTTCTAATTTACTATTGTTTCCAGTTCATATTTCTATTTTTACATTTTACTATGTCACGTCCGCTTTCGGATAGGCATCCATTTCGTTATTTGTAAGTTATGTTCCAAATCCTGTTGAAGTTTCCTTCAACGGGGGGAGGATGTTCTCGCGTATGTTAGGTACCCCTGTATAGGAGTTTTTATAATATTAAAACGCCGGTCGCTCGGACTGCATCTTCTTCTCGAATCCTCGCTTTCTCTTTTATAGCCTTTTTGTCCTGTCCTTCCTCTTATTTTTGTCCTTCTTTTCAACGGCAATTCGAGCGAACCTTCTTGCCGGGGTACCTCAGTTCTGTTTTGGTGGTAATATTGTACAGCACGAGTGTGTATACGTTTTTGGTTCGCTCATCGACTCGTGAGTCGATGAGCGTTTAATCATGTAAATACATATGATATACAGTCCACTTAATTATTAATTATTATTTGCTTTTAATTTCGCACCCAAACAAGGACCCTATTATTTATATATTGCCAGATATCTATCTGAGACAAAAGTGACAAGGTTTCGGTAGAATGACCCGTATACATTATTAAAAATAGGTTATATGAATGGCTGCGTCAGCATACAGCTATACAGTTACATATTATTGAATAGAATTGACATTTGAAATATAAAGAATAATATGTGACCGGCTCTGAAGGAGTAGACCTTATGGCTAAATTATTGATTTTGAGATGTGAATGGTTTCTGAACTTTCGAACCCTCCTCTTTCACACATTATCGTGTGCGAAATAGCAAGATATGCATTCTAGGCGATAGTAGAGGGTCATTGATTACACCATAATGAGCGTATGGTTCGTTGTGTCGTTGTTGAGTAATTGAGGAGATGAGAATCAAAAGTGACTTTATCCAATTTTCATTTGAAATGGGTTGGTGAGCGTTCCTGACGGTAACGGAACATGAAAATGTTTGTCACGTACGTTTTGTGAGTTGCCTGCCTACCATATTAGTAGGAGAACCCGCCCCAGGCCATGCGCAGTAAATCCCATCAGTTTTTCTCAGTTTCTGAAAACATTTTCTGGCGAATAATGTCACTTTTGATTCTAACCTCTGCTGCTTTAATGGCTTCTGCCGTTTTTGAATATCTGCAACGAAGCATTGCAATTTGATCAAGCCAAATATGCGATATCTGGTGCAAATTCCGTGTGATCCACGACTAAAAAAATCAGTGGAATTTTCTGATTCAGTCGGGCATGAATGCACCCTAAGAATGCACCATGCACAATCCTCTGATACCTGTCACTCTATAATGCTATGCTGTTACACGTTTCGTAGGTACACAGAAATATATACGGAAAACGTATTACGTTTAGCATGTACGTCGTACTTGTACTCACCTCTTCGAACGGCAACGGTGTAGAATCTGACTATACTTCAAATTGCTTCGCTTTTTCACTTTTAATAACGTATGAAATACAATTTCAGCAATCTTTCACGCAACACTCGTATCTCGGAAATACTGGACAAAGTTGTACAATAAAAACTGTTTAACCGAAAGGCAACCAATGAGCAACCAAGAGCAACCAAAGGGCAACCAACGGGCAACAGTGAAGTTTGCTGGAGAATATGAGGCAACTTCTAGAAGTGGGCGGTCCTTCAGCGTGGTTACCCTGTAGTTGCCCTAAAACGGCAACAGTTACCCTATTCTATAAGGCAACTACAGGGCAACCGTATTCAAATTATTTATCGGGTTATGGAACAAAATACACAGTTATTCCTAACTCGCTGAATGATGAGTTATTATGTACATACCTATTCTTGTGATTGAAGCTAATGTAGTTGTGAAGATGTCTCTCCATGCCGATAAATTTCTGAGGCATATTATTGCGAAATGAGTTACTCACTTTTCACCCTTTGATATAATGTAATGTATGCTTGGTTTTATTGATTTCATGATAAATGTGTACACATCTCAGCATAGAATTGATGTTAATTCAATGCGTTTGTAATCATTTATTGGCGCCAATTTCACTGAATATCGTCTTAGAGAATATATATATTTCCAGTGCTATAGTGGCAAGTTTTCCAGTGTGGGAACGCCAAATATATTTGACAAATTATAAGGAAAGTCCGAAAGTCGTATTTATATGATTTCTTATCTGCGGAAAACCATGTGGGAACGCCATTCCCGCTCTACTACACCACTGTATATTTCTCTTAAGAATATCATGCGTCACTCGGTACATACATACAGAGCGGTTTCAGTTTATCGACTTTAATACAGAGGAACATAACACAATAACAGTTTCAAAGACGTTGCTCTTCTGCTATTGTGAACACTGGAACTTGTACTTGGCACCGCCATCTCACACTGTCACACCTGCAAATCGAAATTTTCCCTTGATGTCGCCTATTAAATTTTCCTACTTAGCCACGTTTCTCTGTCAGAACCTCAGAACACTTGAGGTTGCCACTTCGCTTGAGAGCAATCTCAGAATGAAAGAATATAGTTTTTAGACTACTTGATCAGAAAGGCAATGTTTACAGTGTTTTACAGACGACAAGAAGCGCCTATCACTCATGCATTGAGTGCTAACAAAACCTGCGTGTAAAGTAAACGTGCCTCAATGTAAAGCGTTTTACATGGAAATAGTATATTACACTGCAAGGATTGAAAGCGAGCTTTATCACGCCGAGTGCGACTGTTAGCGGAGCGAGCCGAAGGCGAGTGAAGCTAGTCGTGCGGAGGCGTGATAACTCGCTTCAATCCTTGCATTGTAAGATATTTTGTATTACAAATGCATCGAACAGCTAATTGTACCTAGATTGTACACATCTGTGAAAGAAGAATATGTGACGTCATCTTTTTTCAGTCCTTTTACAAGTCCTAGGACTGAAAAGAGTCTTCTGCGCATGTGCCGTAGCATTTACAAACGCAGCTGCGATCTATCCTGATAACGTGAACTTTCAATCTGCAAAATGAGACTGTTAAATCGTTGTTTCGATGCATGTGTAATACAAAATTACTGGCCTATAATTTTGCATCGGGAATCAAACCCGCATCCATTGAAACATTGACTGAAATGTAGCGATCGTCTCTAACCACTCGGCCACAGAGCGGATAACGCAATAGCGACTTAAGAACGCAATTAAATAATAATCACGACATAGTACAGCTGTTACCGTTCATTGTTAACCGTCATTACCTTCTGGCTGGCCACTACTTGTGTATGCTGTTTGTGCACGTGGACAAAGTGAAGACAAGACTGTGATACTGTACTTACTAGTAATTAACTGAGCAAATTAAATTGTTGAATTAATTACGTACACAAAAATCACTTGTCTAAAATAAATAAATAGGTTTAAAAAAAAAATACAGACCATGTCAGCGAAAAACATTGCCGCTTCTGATCAAGTAGGTAGTCTAAAAAATATCTTCCACAACAAGAGCCACAAGTGAGTTTCCATGACTCAGGAATTGCTCACTCGCTACGCTCGTTTGCAAACTTTCCCTCGCCATGTAAACACTCACTTGTGACTCTTGGTGTGTAATATATACTATTACAGCCAGTACCTAGACATACTACAAGGAGGACTGCGAATATTTTTCTAGCCAGTACCCAGACCTTACTACAAGAAGGAAATATTTTAGAGCCAGTACCCAGACCTATAACTACACACGGAGGAACTATATATTAGGGTACTAGTTGGGAAGAAGAGCGTGAACGCGAGTTGGTTGTAGAGCGAGGCGAAGCCGAGTTCGGCAACAGAGCAAGCAAACGTGTTTTTGACCCACTCGTACCATACACCCACAGGTATGAGCTCTCGCTGGATATACCCGACATCCAGTACGCTTTCGATGCATCCAGCGTGCATGAGTGGATCACGAATCCGGCCAATATGTCGACCATGTCGATGTCGCCACTATCCTGCTATGATGCCATAAAAATATTTTTTTATACCTGTAAGTGCTTGGAAACAAATTTTTTCCCTGAAGATTTCTTTAAAAATATTATTAATGTCTCTTTTCACATAAGCATCCACTGATTGAACGTTAACGAAAACAAAGCAGACAATACTCTATTTGCAAGTAGAAAGGGTACCGATTGAAGATTTAGGGAAGAGTAAGTTGTGTGTACGTGTTGTTCCTCATGCCTTGACCAATGAACAGAAAGAGGATTGGGTAGCACACTGTGTGTACGGGAATTTTTGGCACAAAAAGTGGTCACAGTATTCTTCAACCCCTCACCAGCAGACTATTTTATATTCCCAAAATTGAAACTGACAATGAAGGGCAAAGTTTTTGAATCAATTTTGGATATCCAGAAGAATGTTACAAACGAATTAGAGGCGATTCCAGAAAGTGATTTCCAGAGGGTTCTGGAAGGGTTGATTGACCGTTCAAAATGCTGTGTTGATGCTGGAGGGATGTATATTGAATAATCAATGAAAATTAATTCTCTCCCACTTGTTTTTCATTTATGATAAAATCTTAAAACTTTTCAGTCACACTGTGTACAGTAGCGTAGCCAGGGGGGCGAAGAGGGCGAACGCCTCCGCCAAGGCATTTGAAATTGAATATAAAATATGTAATAATGAACAATTTTTCGACTCTAAAGTACGTTTTTCCAAAAAATTTTCGCTTGGGCGGTAATTTTACCTTCATTTTCATAAAATAATCCTCTAATATCGGCGATTTTTAAAACATACCACAATTTTCGACTTTTTCTCCCTTGAAAATCTTACTTTGCTTCCCCCTTGGGAAAATCCTGGCTACGCCACTGACTGTATAAACACTTGAAATAACATAATTCATGAAAAATCTGATAAAATATACTAATACACAACAAAAAATATTAAAAATAAAATATTTTAATGGGAAGTATTAAATAGCACGAAATAAAAAGTGTGATTGAACGAAATGTGAAGCCGCGAATAAAAAAGTTTAAATTACGAGTTTTAAAATCGATATCACGAAATGACTTGCATACGGTATATTATGTTGTTTAAACACAAAAATTATACGTCATCGCGGATAACGTACAGACTCGTGGAGATAGGAGATCCATGAGTTTAAGAGGGATCCAATTTTCTATAAAAACGGTCATTAAGAATTTTTTCTTAAGTACTCTAGAAACGCCATAGAGGGGAGCTCTGAGGTAATGCTCGAAAAGGCGGATTTCAGGGCTCGGGTTGAGAGAACAAAAAAAGAGTGGACATGTAAAAATTACCCTTTATTGCAGTACATTAGGAATTTTTAGACCTATTATTCATGCGAATGACCCCCATCAAGATCATCGAGGGGTTTCGAACTCAACGAATTCGTTTTTGATATCGGTTTGGCTCTTAATCTAAATTTGTGGCTTCTGAGGAGGTGGAGAATCGATTCATAGATTTTTATTGCTCCAAAATTTGATTTTTGACATTAATTTGTGCGCAATTGTAAATTTGTGGCAAGTGTGATGGAGGCCGAGAATTTAAACTTTTTATTTCGGGCGCAGTAATATCGTGTCTCTTTTTTTCATTGTGTGTAGAAGGTATTAAAATTCCGGGCGTATTTTATTCTATCGCGTAAGTGAATTATTCTGCGCTCTGAAGTTTAATTTTTTCTTCAAACTCTTTCTTTTTCTGTTTCGTACTTGTTACTGCGCTTGTCATTTATATATTTCGTGCAAACTGCATATTTCTTTCGTGAATTCAACATTACCATTGTGGGCCGATAAATGGGTCCCTATTTTAATTGTCTACTTTCATAATTGTCTGTACACTATGAACATAACAAAAAAATGATGAAATGAACTATTACTATTGTCCTCGTCATGGGCCACTTTTCAATTAATAAATACAGTGGCGGAACTACGAGTTTTTTTCGGGTGGGCACAGAAGGGCCGGATTGTTGAGCGCTTTCTAGACGGTCAATAATATTGACGTCAAAAATATTGAGACAAGTAAACAGAAATATTGACGGTTTCCCTCGAACGATCAAAAATTACTTACTTTTTCCAGTACGGATGAAACACGAATTGAAATGTACACGATCTTCGTTCACTGATAAAAATGATAACCTGAACAAGAATATTGACAAAGCGTCAAGAATATCAGAACTGTTCTGATATTTATTGAAGCAGTCTCAATTCTTGAACGAGTTTCAAGAATTGATGCATGTGTCAATATTTTTGACTGAATACCCTCACACGGTCAATAATATTGTCAAGAACTAGAATATTGGTCAATAATATTGACCGTCTAGAAAGCGCTTTAAGGACGGGGATTTTTTGAATAAAACGCCGGCTTGAATGAAACTATGTACATGTTATAAAAATTTGTATATGTATGTACTTACATAATATTAACAATTAATATAAAAGAATACGACTGTTTTTATGATGAAGAGCAAAATTCTCTACAACATTATCTAAATTTAAACTTTTGGCAAGTCGATTATAAGTATTTTATTTTTGAATTCTTTTCGTCTATTGTAAATGAGTTATTTTTCGTTAAAAAATTTCAGATCGTTCAAAAAAAAATTGGGCGGGCCAAAAAAATTTTTGGAAGGGCCTGGCCCATCCAGGCCCGCCCTTGGTTCCGCCACTGTAAATAAAACCAGATTGTTCGCGTATATTTTTTTTTGTCATCGAATATGGTAAACTTGGTGTATTTTTATCAGTAAAATTCGGTCCCGACGAAACTAACTGGCTGTTTGGTCATTAAATCCTTTATTTTACGAGTAGGTAACTGTGAAAAACTTGAGGTTCAATTTTTTCCCGTCATAGTCATGGACAATGTTTCTGTTTCGTAGGTGCTTATTATGAACCGCTTTGAGAAGATCGAACCTACTGGAAGCCATAATTTAATTTGCGAGTAGTTTATAACTTCCGCTCATGGAACCGTGAGAAAGTGTAGAAAAAAACGAACATGAACACTGAATTTATAAACTACACGGTACTGACAGGCCCTTCAGTTCGCTCAATTGATAGTGCTGGTGAATTATTTCTTTTAGAATACGTTAAATTACAAAGAGAGGTTCCTTTTCATAATTCTAATACATTTTCTAACTTTTTCTACCTGATATATGTGAAGAATGGTAATAAAATCTATACTGAATAGATTACAAAAATACCTAGGTTACCTTTCTTCCGTTAATATACACCGCGTATTTCAGAATAGAAAATTTCATAGCGAGGTAAGTGCGGGTATTACCGCCCATGCGGCTAATTCCGCCCCCTTTCAGAATGAAGTCATTTGACAATGCAGTCACGAGGTGACGTCACAGAAACTAAGTTTGCCATCTTGAGAATGTGTCAGGTTGGCAAAAACAGTCCCGGATAGACTGCCAAACTGCACATTGTTGTATAAAAACCATAAAAACGCTGATTTGTATACAACACTCTAATAAGATAGTTTCGACTCTGTACTGACAAAACGAGCAAAATTGAATCTCTGTAAACAGAAGCATCCTGCAAAACAGTCACAGAACTTGGTAGAACAGCCAAAAGGAAACATGGGGAGGGGGCAAAACAAAAAAACAAGAAAAAGAAAACCTCCACTGGGTTACAGTGGGCATCAGGAAAACATCCTGGATGAGGAAAGTTGTTCCCAAGTCTGCAAAAACCCTGTTTGCACTCGTGCACACAGAAAAAAAAACAAAATTTCAACATGCTGGATCAGTACAGAATCAAAATCTACTCATACTGACGTAAGAAAACTCGGAGGGAGCATTAGGCTGTACAATTAAAACAAGTTTGAACTGTATTTACTAAAATTTTGAAATTTTAAATATTTTATTCATGAGGTGAGTAAAAGAATTTGCTCTGCCCAACCTTCAATCATCGGGATGACCCCCAGGTCGCAACAACTAAGTACCTACATCGTGAATCTTACCCACAAACGCTCAAATTAGGTTGCCTGCACTCACATTTTCAGGCAAGCCACCGTTCACCTAGCCATGCTGGGCGAAAATTTAACCGCGCATCACTTCCGTAGCATAAAATACGCGAAATATACTTGAAAATTTGATTATAATCATTTTGATAATTTTATCGCACGCACATAGAGAGGAAAAAACGGTCGATCCGCGATGTCGATCGTCGAACGGCTCGAACGTACTTGCTCTCTACCTAAAAACTAAAAGTCGCTGCAACCCGACGAGGATCAGGCAGAGAGAAAAAAGGAAACAAAAAAAAAAGGATATGGGAGGCAATGATGTCAAGGACAGTTTGATTGTGAAGGAAAAGGATGGACGAAAGGGTGAGATCGGACGAGAAATGCACGTGGCTACAGCGACTATACGTCTAAATATAGATGTACACAAAAAATTCGAATTCCAACCTAGGTTGCTACGCGTATCTGGCCGAAAGCGATCGCGGAGATCGAGAAGAACGAATTTTGAAATCAAAAAAATGTGCAGACCAAGTCCCACCTGTCACAAGAAGTGTAAAAATTTCGTTTCAAGGGCATGATAAGAAGAATCAGAAAATGAGCGCAGTGTTTTTTCGTTCTTACTAAATACCGGAAAATATTGATAAGAGAGAAAGTGCCGGGAAAAGCTGCACATAAAGATAATCTTATTTACTATCGTTGGAAAGCTTATTCTTCCAGCTTTCAAACTGTTTAAAGAACGTCGAATTATTTAACGAAGGCAAGCGAATATGTACAAATGTACGAAAAAAAATTATCAGAAGCGGCTAAGAGTATGCGGCAAGTATTTCCGCCATGCCCATAACGTGCTTATTTCGCGTCCGAAATTTTTCGATATTTACGCCCACTTTACTCCCACTTTGGTACCGGTCTAAAATAACGCCGCACTGTTTTCCTTCAGAAAGTGATTCGTTCGCATGTTGACGTGGGGATGGGAGGGAGTGACCTTATACTAGAATGACAGTGCGTAAATTCATCACTCACTGATAAGACGTTCGGTAGTAATTTTGCAGTTAGGTCACTTTGGAAGTGCGCTCCTTAATTGACTTTCAAAAATATTGTTACGGTCCCAAATGGCTCGCCTTGGCGCCTTGACGGCTTGGAATCGTAGAAACCGAATTTACTGAGAACCTTACTCAAAGGCCGCGAATTCAATAACGACAAGCGGAGTACTTTTATAAAGTTTTAATCCGAGGCTAAATTATAAGTAAGACAAATGCTCGGAATCGAGTACAACGAATAAGTGAATAATGTATAAAATATTACTTAGTACGTTAACAGAAAGCGTACGTGACCAGGAAGTATTACCCCACCTTTTGGGCTCAAAGGTATATGATATGGAAATGGTAAATGCGTAGAGGAATCTAAGAATATGAATAATCGAGAATAATCGGAAAGGTAAACAATACACTGAAAGAACAATCCAGTAATGTTTCCAAAAAAAAAGGTAATGGTTAATGAGATCCTGGGACAACACTCAAACACATTTACCATTCCCGACATAAGGCAGTAAGAGGTAGAAAATAGTGTTAGAACTGTTTCTGGGTAAATCTGTAACCATTATATTCCATTAATTAACGGACTGAGAGGAATACAATGATCATTCCTGTATGGGTCCGTACCCGTTATATTCCGTTAGTTAACAGATATAAAGAGCAACACAGTAATTATTCCTGTTTGAGTATGAAACGCTTCACAGCAACCCATGAATCATTAAACAGACTTTTTGTAATCATTACTGAAGAACTTAGGGACCCCGTGTAGATTGTGATATAATGATTGAGCAAAAGCACAGCAATGATTACATAGTTCTTTGTTAACCATTGCTGATCTGGATATGTCGCTATTCATGTGTCGTTTTGTAAGCATTCATGAATTCTTCATTAACCATCGCTGATTTTGGCACGTAGCTATTCATGTGTCCTTTTATACGCATTTATGAATTGTACGGGAACCATTCACTTCTTTCTGGAGTAGTGTTGCCCCTCATATGCATTCATTGCTAAGAAACAATTGTCTCATAATTTTACATAGACCCGAAAACTGTTGCCCATACAAAATTAACTGAGCGTTCGTGGCCTGCCTGAAAAATATCGATTCTGAAAAAGAGAGGGGTCTCTTCATTCACTTCAGAGTCGCCTCAATCACTACTGCTGGCAAATGTGGCATAAGAACGAGTCTGATCACTTTCTCGCATTCTTAAAAAGCACGTGTTAGTGATACCTTTGTCATTCCTCCACTCGAACAGCAACTACTTACAGTCCGCGACTTTTTGTTAATTCCGACAATATCCAGGGACGTAGATCACAAAACACGGCTATCTATCTACATTATATAGGTACGCTAATAGAGTGTAATTTTGGATAAAAGGAGCGCTTATACTCGATCCGTAGTAGTGAAAGTGCGGGCAAAGCGAGTACGAGTATGTTACCAGCACCGTTCATTTTAATGTTGTCAGAAGCAAAGAATACAATAACTGATGCATAAAATTACTTACTAATATTCTCAGAATCCATTACATAAGTATCTGAGCAAACTATCACGAAAATTAATAAAAAAAACTAAATTGCAACTAAGGTACACGTACACTCGCCTTGCTAGTCAGAAACAGCATGCGAAGATGAAAAAGCTTATTAACCACTAGTGCAAAATGATGGCGCCAGACACTTCAGTAATCTGACCTTGTTATATACGGTGCTCCAGCAAATTATCATGTCCTGCAGCTTCCTCTGTAACGGCTACAACACTAAACAGTAACGGCTACAATGTCAAACAGTAGCCATTACCATGCATATCAGTATCCACTAAATCATATTCATTGTTGAGTACCAGCAGTGTAATGTCTCCTGTACATTTCAGAATGAGGGAATGGATACGATGTTCACTGCATTGATTATTGTATTCTAAAGGTAATCTGTGCATGACTACATCTCATTATGTTTACAGACATTGTACCTACATGAATCATTACTGGACAACTCAGTAAACGTTTTTTAATACTCTGGTAATAATTAACTCGTTCGAATGATTCCGGGACAATTCAGCTCTCAGTGCCATATGCACCATAATGATTGCCGGAATTCATTAAAAATTGTATTTCTCAGACTCCATTACTGAATTTACTGGAGTAGTTACTGAATGTACCAGAGCAGTTAATGAGCTGTTCTTTCAGTGTACTTTAGACGTTGCGTATATGAATGTAATGATAGTAAGAATCGGAAGAAGAGAAACAGTATGTAGAGTTATACAAGGTGGATCGAAGGAATATGCAGGATGGTGCGAAAGGACCATAACAATATTATCATTAATTTTAAGTTTCATTTTTCATTAAGTTTTAAAGATTTTAAGTTTCTAGATTAATTCTTCCAAAATTGTTCCTCATTAATTTTCAGACATTCCAGTTCTTATAGTAACAGTAACTTTTAAGACTTTTCTCAAGAAAATTATTTTTACGGTCATTTTCCGCTTGCTTTTCTAATGATGCTGAGACAAGATAATAACCAAAGAAGGGGAAAACATTTTTGGGAAAAATTAAATAAGTTAGAAGAAAAGTAGGGCAGAAGGTTTTGACTCAGAAAAAGTGAAATAAGAAGTTCAAGAAGTTTTAGGAATTCATTATTTATTGTTACAGTGCTTTTGCATACATGGAAAATGACATTGAAACTATATGGCGGTATTACTCGCACCATCCGCCACCCAAGGGGTCAACAAATTTGTTTATTTAACCCCCAATCCCACCCCCACTCTTCCTTTTCTCCCTCGAGATTACACTATATAATTCCCTACTGAAGCCTTACTCCCTGGTTCCACAGTAGATACACTAAGAAGCTGTAAAATGCAAATCTCCCTTAACACGGCGGTAATACCCGCCATTACCTTGAAAACTATTCAATTTTACATAAATTACAATACACATACAGCCAATTCTTTACATCAATATTCGTCTATAGTTTAAAGGCGTGGACAGTATTCAGAAACACGACCACCTCGGGGAGTTGAAACAACCAGTTTTCGTGAAAGACTGACTTCACATATCGCAGATTCTCCAACAGATTACACGTCTCGACAGTGGCGTAGCGAGGGGTCTCCCATAGTGAGGGAGGGGGGCACAAGAAGGTTTTCAAGGGAGAAAAAGTCGAAAATTGCGGTATTTAAAAAAAATCGCCGACATTAGAGGACTATGTAAAAATATTGGTGGCGCACGTGCCCCCTGTGCCCCCCCCCGACGCTACGCCACTGCGTCTCGAGTTCGTATCATCAGATTAGAACGTGTTTAGCAACAAACAATTGTTAACTACTGTCAAGATCTGAATCCCATGAATTTTCATTGCTGCTGGTTTGATCTAACGCTAAAATATTATCAAACAATCCGACTTCGTAAGCATCATCATCCTCGTCTTTTTAAAATAAACTATAGGGGGCTTCGCGGCCCAACCCCTCGCCGTCACTCGCTTTGTTCGTGCCGGCCTTACTCGGCGCTTCGCGCCTCGTCCAACCGCCACAGTCCTCAGTGTTTGGTCTGAAACTTTTGTTGCTGAGTTGAGGTGTGCTTTGTGCTTCTTTTGCTCCCCCTCTATTAGCGGTCCGCAATCTTCCACCATGAACCCCCTTCCATCCTTTCTTCATCACGACCCCCTCGTTGACCATGGTTGCTCTCCGCCTCCACGGTCACACCTCAACAGTCGCAGCCCTCCTCAGTCACAAACTCCTCCCCCACAATGGCCATAGTCGTCCACCTGGTCTCCCCCCCGATCACCCTCTTCCACCCCGAGTGCCCTCCATTAGGACCACGTCCTTCGACCACCCCACACCACTAGGGCCTTCATTTCTATTCACGTACCACACCCCCACCAAGACTGTCGAAAATTTCTCAAATTTTCGACTTCAACTCCGTTCACGTTTCCTTCACTTCGTTGAAGAATACGTCAGGTTGACGGTGATGGTGAAAATATTTGGCTGGTATAGATTTGAGGGTGGAAAAATAAATAAATAAATAATTGGCTGTGCTTAGCAAGGGAAAGTAACGTCTTCGTTTAAGCTTTCATCGAGCCTCTCCGGTCAGTTGCTTTTTTGAGTTACATAAGAAATAGTACGCGAATTTAACTTCGGAGATTATGACCGCCGAGGAGGTGGAAGTTATGGATATGCAGGTCAGTAACAGTAAATGTATTGACTTCTAAGAAATTTAGAACATGTAGTTCTCGTATTTACGTAATTCGTAATTTGGTTCAGACAAGTTTTGCCAAAGTCATCATCACCAGTCAACAAAATTTTGAGTTGAAATTATCGATGCAAATTCGTGTCGATCGTAATAATTTGAATTCCTCGTGGAATTCCGTTCGATTTCCTCGAACATTCGCCCTTTAGGGCCTGAAGAATTCAAGCTAGAATTCCGTTCGAAAAACTCGAACGTTCGCCCAATGGGGCCGTATCCTTTTCTCCTTTTCGTTATTTCTTAGACTGACGACAAACGTTTGTTTTATGCTTATCGTTAGGTGCGAATCTAATAATTCATACGAGGGCTGTCCCAGAAGTACCTATTGAGCTTCGCATTGTAACGCGTGATAACGAAGCGAAGGGTCATAAAAAACGTGTGCATCGTGTTCCTTGAAGTTTTTTGAAGAAGAAAAAAAAAGTGTATTTCCGTGCAAGTTTGAGCATGTCCGGTAGCGGTGACAAAGACGTGTTTGAAACGTCGGGTCAGATAACGCGAGTTGAACAACGCGCATACATTCGTATAGAGACATGGCGTGGCAAATCCAATCGCGAAATTTATTCAGGGCTTACGGAGGGATGTGGTACGAGTGTTGTAGGCTATTCCACAGTGAAACGATGGCAAAAATTATTCATCGAAGGAAGAACGAGCGTAAAAGACGAGCCGAGAGTGCGGCGGCCAGCTGCCGTGCGCGATGACGCCACGAACGCTGTAATCGTGGCTACGATGTTAGACGAAGACCCGAGAATGACCCTACGAGAGATGGAGTGTGTAAGCGGAATTCCCAAATCAAGTATCCATAGAATTTTGACAGAGGTGTTGCATAAACGCAAGATTACGACGCGCTGGGTACCGCACTTCCTGAATGACGAGCAAAAGACAGACCAAGTGCGGATCACGCAACAACTGTTGACGCGCTACGAAAATGAAGGGGAATCGTTTCTTGAACGTATTATCACCATGGACGAGACCTGGATCCGTGACTTTGAACTAAGTTGAAGGAGCCCATGCGGGGAGTCCGTTTTTCAGATATTGAACAGCTGATGGCTCGAGTGACCCAGGAAATTCGAAGGATCAACAAAGAGAAGGTTTTAGACGGCATTCAAAAATTACCAGAGCGCTGGAAGAAATGTATAGAGCTCCAAGGGGACTATATTGAAGGGTTTTAGTCTTACTTTGTATTTCTGAATAAATTTGATTACTTTATTGAATGTGGCTTAGTACACTTTTGGGACAGCCCTCGTAGAAGTCAGGATCCCGAAGCCGAGCCGACCGTATAGAGAAGAAAATTACACTACCCAACAGCAAAAAAACCGCAAGAACGAGTTCTAGAAGTATTTTTCATGCTGAATTCAATGCCGCTTTTTGTTTTTCTTAATTAGCTCTCCTTTTCTCGTAAATTCATTCTGAATTATTTCCCGTAATTTCCCTCTCGTGTTAGAAATATTAGTGAATGTGGCCACACTGCATGTATCACAAAAACAAACTCGCCAACACAGTGACGCGTGTGAACGTGTGTTTTGACGTTTTGATATCGAAACGATCTAAACAGTTTCAACTGATTCTAAGATTTTATCATTAACGATGAAGTGATGGAACAATAATTTTGAGGAAGGCGATCTCTTCAGTCAAAAATTAACGCCTTTTCATTCCGGTATTTACAGTTTATTGTTTCTTTTACGAAATGTAAGTGAACTAGATAAATGTGTTCCGACAATAAATTTGATGAATATGTGTTCAATGCCCAAGTATTCATGATAATCACAACGCTTGTTGTTGAATTGGAATAATACTTACGGAACACTGAGGGACAGAGAACAACACAGAAGTTTTCTATTCAGTACCGTCGAAGACAAAGCTTATCGGTAATATCAGTTTAATACAACATCAGTGTCGCCACATAAAATAGAACAATTTCTCATAATACACTATTAAATTTCCCAGCAAACGTAAAAAATGATTAGCTAACTCAGCATTTTTAATATCATATTTGAATTCAGCGTGAAAAATACATTAAGAATCATCTATTCTCCTTCATGCGGTTTCCAAAAAATCTCAGTTTGTTGTGTAGTGTTATTAATTTTACCACTTTGTACTTTTTCTTTTAAAAACGTCAATTTTTTATATTTAATAAATTTAAGTTATACTCAAAATTTCGATTTCTTCTAGTTAACGTGTTCTGTACTGAATCTAATTTCAGTCAGAGCCTTTTCTCTTTAGTATTGACGTAACTCCCTCTAGGTTTAAACGATCCAGAATCCTCTTCAGGTTTACAAATTTACGTCAAAGACCTCTTCATCCATCACTACGACCTCCCTAATGGCGGCCTTAGTTGGGGGCCCAGGGGGCTTGCCCACTGGCGGGGTCAAGGGGCAGAGCCCCTTGCAGGGCACAAAGGACCGACTTAAAAAAAAAAAATTTAAACAGCTGCCCTCGCTTTCTTACGTGATCTATCAGGCGCGGATACAAGGGGGGAGAGGGAAATCCCCCCCCCCAACTTAAAGAAAAGGTATACTAATATACCATTTTTTTGATACAGCACTGCGTACTTCATTCGTCAAAAAAATCACAGAAAAAATTACCCTCTAGAATCCATCCCCCCCCACCACCAAAAAAATTCAAGTCTGGATCTATTCGCATGTAAATACATAATATTATATTATATTACCTGTTGTTACTTATGTATCTGGATTACTTTATGTATTTCTATGTACTATTTTGTACGTGTACTTTCCTGTAGTCTTTGAAATACTGTTTAATTTAGTATGTAGATGAAATAAATGATCGAATAATGTTCGAATTTTGTCACTTTAACTCAATATTCTAAGAAAACTACGATTTTTCATCATAATAAAATAAGTGATTTTACCGAAGTTCTGCAATCTTTGGTAACGACAGAGTGACAATTATTACCATCATTCTTCAAAGCAGCAATTTATTCAAATTCCTTCAAAGTTCGATTATGCAGCTTGCTAAGCACATCAAACAAATCTGAGCCCCTGCAAAGGAAAAATATGCAACCCAATTAACGCATTGCATTCTGCGAAATCTTCAAACTACACTGGAAAATAACATTGGTTTCATTAGGAGAATAGGAGTCGTGTAGAGGTACTATGTTCCGGATATTTTAATACAAGTATTCAAAACTGAGAGGCGTGTCTAGAAATTTAGGCCACACCCACTGAGCAATCCTGTCAGCAATAACTTGGAAAATAGATGCAAAATTCCTATTTGCATTAGGAGAATGTAAGTAGTAAAGAGGTCGTAGGTTCGTAATATTTTATTTTTGCAATGTTAGTAGAGTTGCATATCAGTGTATATTGAAGGCAGGGTATGTTTTAAGAAATGTTTCCCCAATTTCAGACTGTTAGCTGGGTTGCATATTGTTGGTATGAAGGAGTACAACATTTTTCTGACAAACAGGCTACCTCATTTTCAGTATGTTTGAAAAGGTTCACGATTTTCAACTGTTCAGTGGGTTGTATCTTGCTAGTAAGAAGGGGGTGTGAAATGGATGGGAGCAGGAAAACGAAGACTGAAAAATACGAGTAAAAACTTCATTCACTGTCACTAAAACAAAGATTCGCATTGTAATTCTGGTAAATGTATAGAAACATGTATGGGAAAAAAATGAGATAGCTTATTTATAACAAGCAGGTGTATAGGCTTATAAAAAAGTAAACAAATAAGAACAACAGGTTTATTTACAGCCAAGGCCCAATTTCTCAAACATTGCCGCTACTTGGTTCCGGCCCATTATGCGGAATATATTCTCAATAGTTCGGTGATGGTAGTTGCTTCTCTATGATGTGCCTCCCGTATCAAAAATATGATCAGAGGGACTAGATTTTGTGGCTAAATAGTTGATGTACCTGCAATCAAACGCGAAAAACTGTTAGTAACATTTCGTGCGCGAATGGATACTGCGGTGGAATAAAAAAAATACAATGTTAGGAAAATGTATACTCTGGGAGAAAACAAAACATGAACGTTAGGTTAGTTGTTAAATAGAAGTAGAACCGAGCAGCCGCAGTAAGATCAAGATCAATGAGCACCACTGAAGACGAAGAAAACCAAGAGGGAAAAATAAAGTAATTGCAAGAGGCTCGTTGCTGACCCTGATGAAATTGAAATAATTATCTACTCACTGTTGCTTATAATATTTTCAATTGATTTCTAGAAAATAAAGCGCCACTGAACTGAACTGTGACTCCAATCCGCTCAGATCAACACATCCGAAATGACACACCATTGAATTGAACACTGTGATTGAATTGGAAAGAGAAGAAGAGAAAATAATTTCGATTGCAATAGGCTCGGCTACTCCTATAGCCGTCCCTAAAAAACACACGAAGCGAAGATCAATATGTTACTCAGGGATGTTCCCATAGGGGGGCTACCGAGGCTCAGCCCCGTCTCAAGAATTTTTAGGAAAATCGAGGAAGGGCTCAGCCCCTCCTCGTGAAATTACCTAAAATAAACAAAATTCAGTCTTGTAAAATCAAAATTTCATCAAGATACTAGTCGATGATTAGACTTTGAAAAGTGTAATGCAAAAAAGTCCGACTTCAGCGCTACTATTGGTCCCTGTTGTAATTTTATTGTGTTGTTAATTGTTGCATAATATTTTTTTGCTGTCACATTTGTACGTCTCCTTAACCTACCACACTGATAGTGATAAAAATACTCAGGATTTAAAAAAAAATGTATTTACAAATAAACCTTTGTGCCCACTGTAACGTCTGTAATTATTTTAAATTTTAATACATTTTGTTGAAAATAAATTTTTTTGTACTTTTTATAAATTTATTGCGGTTTTATTGCGAATTTATAAACGATGACCTATTATGAAGCGAATATGACCTTTGACTGAGATTTTTTTTAATGAAGGAAATTATTCATAATTTAGAGCCCCCCTCAAAAACATTCATGGGGACATCACTGATGTTACTACCAGAGAATAAGAAATTTGTTGGAACACAAGGGACATATTTTTAATCCAGAAGGATCTGAGCAATTGCAAATACATTTCTGATCTCCCAACAAATTTCTTATTCTCAGGTAGTAACATATTGATCTTTACTCCGTGTTTCTCTTACGAGAGTCGATACGTCCGTTGGAACCAAAGATATGCGTCTTTTGCCAACGTAACAGCAACCATGCAGCAACTCCATGACATCACGGGAAAACGCGTCCAATGGTATATACTATGTACCTATAATAATAAAACGTTATTGAGTGAAATTCGTGTTTCATTTTTTGTTACACGTGTGATCAAGATGATAGCACTGATCAAACAACTATGCGCCACTGAAACAACCAATTTGAGTCCGGCAAAGTCAGCCAAGTTTTTAAAACTCGTCTTTGAGTAACAATACTGCAGCTACCTGACAAAACGCCATAGTGTGTAACGGGATGTCAGCCACATTCTGAATGAGCCTGTTTTCAAATATGTTTCACGTTTTACAAAAACAGAAAAACATATCATCTTCTATTGGGCACCCACTGATAATGGTTCAAAAATACGTAAATCCATTTTAATAATCCGTATCAATGGTTCAAAATTAGTGACGAACTTTCTGGGTGATCTCCATTCCCCAGTAATGGCTTGTCACCAAGGGGAATTGGACTATAGCCCTTGTATCAAAATGATTGATCAAGGAGGCTTATGTCCCAATTGGTGGACCGAAACATCTGTTTCAAACCTGTATTTATTCATTTCTGGTGATCGGTGATTCCTTGAACATCGGAAACTAGGACGTCAATTCGAATGAGCGGGCTCCGTTAAATTATGACACATTTATTAAACATTCGTCAAAGTAACAAATAATTACGTACAATAGAATATACAGAATTCCCGACGAGAACTAAAAAGAATGAAAAACCAATTTAAATGAAAAAAATATTTCATTCGTCTCTAATTTAATTTAATCGTTCGTTACATCTATACTTGTAATATACAATTTTATAATGTGTCTACATTTGTATACATACATAGGCGTACATAAAAAAAGAGGGGAAAAAAGAAGAAAAAACAACAGAAAAATGAAACGATACACTATAAATAATAAATTTAAGTAACTTTATAATATAAGGAGTTGAATTATATCACACTTTAAAGTACATTTAATATATTCGAATTAAGAATTTCCCGAAATGAGCGACCACTCACAGAACCAAAAAAAAAAGAAAAAAAAAAAAGAACATTACGTTGCCGAAAACATAAGTAATTCGATTAACGCGTCGCGTCGTAATTATTCCGGAACGCGTCCTATATATCATAATAAATAAAATATACACGTTTTTATTTATATCAAATTAAATGTACATGACATCACACTGTCAGTCTCTTTGTTCGAGAATTTTTTTTTTTTCCATTTAATACACAGTATTTTCAAACAACAACGAAAAAAGAAAAGAATAGAGTACAATAAATTTAAAATTCAAAAATACAAACCTAAGTTTTATACAACAAAATCATATAAGTCTCTGTACACAAACATTCAAAATGTATACAAAAAGTTTGAAGGGTGACAAGAATGTAGGTTGATTTTTAATAATTTTATAAATTAGTTAAAAATACTAATAGCTATTACCTCCTGTGTTGCAAATCTATTCGTTTACACAAGACAAAAAGGAAAAGAAAAAAAAAAAGAAAAAAAAAGAGAAACAAAAAAGAAAAGGAAAAAAGAAACCGTTCAACAGAATAATTTATCAACATTAACTTTTCCGTTTAAAATTTATAGTACAAAAAAAACGTATAAAATATTCGTTAAAAAATAACGGATACAAATGAATGGGGCGGGAGAGAGGGGGAGAGAGGTGACTTACGATAATTCGATAATTTGTACAAAAAAAATATATTGTTAACTTTTCGCGGGAGCGGGCGACGTCGCTCTTGAACACTGGTACAGAACTTGAGAAATGATGCCGGCCACTTGCTGGTCGAGTATCTGGCTCATGACCAGCGCGAGCAACCTCTGCTCTTGCTGTAGGAACAATGGTTTGTTATCCGGATGCTTGGACAGGTGTAGCAGGGTGCGCGCCGCGCGTCTTAACATATCGAGACTAGTTCCCATCGATTCGGGATTATCACGAAGGGCGTTTATACCGTGTTGGTTGGCCACGCCGAGGGCACTATGCTCGGCTTGTTCGATAAATGCTACCAGCAGCGAGATGCACGGACTCTGCAGCGCGATGATGCGCGACATACTCGTATCGGCAGCCGCCAAATAGTGCAGCAGGTTTATGGCGAATTCTCTCAACACCTGCGAACATCGACAACAGAAAGAAAAAGTTAAGTTTCAGCCGCTATCATTAGTGCGCGTTAGAACACTGCCGGCGCTGTAAGGTCTTCGTCTGGCTAAATGCAATCAGAATTCCAGACTGCCACGAAGACACTGCTGTTTCCGAATCAGAGGAATTATCCGATGTTCGAGTACAAAGGCTGGTAATACCCTCCCGGTCACCAGCAACATGAAACATCACGCGTGTAGGCAGCCGCTAAGACTGGGTTTTCCGGGGCTGAGGGAAGAACTTTTACCAAAAACAATAAATCGAGAACTCGTTCCAGGAACACGGACGCCTGCTCGCTAGTAACATAACTGAAAATAGCTGAAAGATATACCCGGGTAACTTGACTCGGAATCCTCGGGTAGGGAAGCTGCTCGATGTTTTTCACAATGGCAACTAGATCTTTGACAGGCACTGTCCCAGTTGTGGTGGGCAAAGTAAAAGAAGGTGTAACACATAACAGCGCAACATCTTCAAGGATAAACATGACACTCTCAAAATTAAAAGGGACATGAGCTACAAAGCTTCTGCTAGATTGGCAATGGACGGTACAGTACAAGTGGTACCGAACCTAATACAACCATTTACAGCTTACTTTTCAAAACAGAAAAAAGGCTACAGAAGTTCGTAAATTTGATCATCAAATTTCAGCAAGATTTTTAGACAACATCAATTTAGACTCAAGATAGCTCAAATAAGACGTCGGAGCGGAGAGCGTTCACAGTAATTTTCCTACCAGCTTCAAGCTGTTTTGGCAAAAATGTAGGAAAGTCCGGTAAGCGAAGGAAAATTAACCAACGTTGTGTTAGATCTGACAGAAGAGGGGGGAGGGGGTGGGGGTGTGTGGACAGGTTATAAAAGTCACACAAAACCGAGAAGTACTCGGCATTGTCGGCGAATTCTATCCCTCTCTTTCGTTAGAAAAATGGATTTATGAAATAAGAATCTGGTTCGCATCGGATTCCGTCCGGCTTCCACATGCCCTTCCCTCCACCAATAAAACCTATGTAAACAAAGTGATTAGCTATACCCAGGAATCTGACGCCACAAAACCGCGAATTTCCGGCAAAGCTGACGAACTGACGACCCTCCAAACAGGCGTTTCAACGCAACTCAGTCGCGAAAAAGCGCACGTAATATTGCGATACCACACGCAGACGAACGTACCTGTTCCTCGCTCCTGCACAGCAACCTCGTCAGCACGCTGCACAGCTTCTCGAGCCGCGAATACGGCGGTGTTGCGATCACCAGGTCGACGTTGGCGTCCGTCACGCACAGCTTGCAGAGCGCTTCGAGCGCCAGTTTCTGCGGGGATAGCGAAGACGCCGTCGGAAAAGGATCCTGTCCTTGGGCGGCTGGACACACAGCCCAGTGCAGCAGACCGTCCAGAATGGGTCGGGACACGTCCTCCAGGTAGTTGGACAGGTCGATGTAGCCCGAAATGTTGGCGATGCTGACCAGCACGTTCTCGCGTATCTGATGCAGAAAGTCCCACCACCACTCGGACTCGCCCTGCAGACTCGAGCAGCAGTCGCCAAAATCAGTGTCGTCCTCGCGGTCGTAGATCTGCTGCTTCTGCGTGCGCAGCGGATGCTCGTGGTGGATGAGTAGCAGCTTGCCCATCAGCGCCAGGTACGAGGGGTTCTTCGAGAACTCGAACTCGTTGCCGGGTATGAAAGTTAGATTGCGCAGAATCGTCGATATGCATATGCAGCGGCGGGCTATCGCGTCCTGCGTATCCGTCACCAGGTACAGGCTCGCCTCGTCCCGCGTGTAGCACTCATCCTCGTACAACGACAGTCTGCGCTTCTTCAGCACATCCATGGAGGGGTCGACCACGCTGCCACTGTCCTTCTTGTCCTCATCATTGTCGTCCTCCGAGTCGTCGTTCTCCGCATCTTTTATCTTCCTTGCGGCACCGCCGCTGCTGTTGCTGCGTTGGTCCTCATTGTCGGCGCGGCTGTTGTCGCCGTCCACCTCCATGTCGTCGTCGCGCGGTTCCATTTTACTCGGCGTCGTCTCGACGGACTCGTTCTTCACAGTGGCGACGGTTGCGCACTCGCTCTTCACGTCGACGTCGTTGGCGGCGGCAACGATCGGCTCGCTCTTCACGACGGCAGGTGACTCGACGCCGTTGGATACGACTGGGTCATTATTCACAACCGCGCACGAGTTATCTGAATTCGGTTCGGTTTTCACGGCGACGGTAGAGACACACTCGCGATCGCGAATCACGTCTTTCGTCCTATGGTTAATATCGCTATCGGTATTAGTATCACTTTTACGTTTCTTATTATAATTTTTCGCTTCGGGCAGCAGTCGGACAAACGGTACGATGCCGAACTCGCTTCGAAAGCACGGAACTATGTAACGCGGATCGGGCTCGACGACGTCTTCGATTTGCATGTCGCGACCCTCCCAAGCGCGCGGCCCGTCTTGCACGAACAGGTCATCGCTGCCGTCCACGGTGGCGACCGGGCTGCCTCGGCGCGACTTCAATGTGTAATCAGGCAGGTTGGTTCGGAAGGGCAGCCGATCCTTCGGGTCAATCGACTCGGTCACGCGGCCGAGGTCCGGCTCGCTCGTCTCGTGATAGGGCTTCTCGTACCACGGGCGGTCGCTGTTCTCGTACGACGACTCCAGCATGTCGTCCAGACTGCGGTTGAAATGCTCCAACAGGATGTCGAGCAGGCCGGGCAGGTGCGCCAGGCCGAAGTACTGGACGCCCGTTTCGTCGAACAGCAGAATGTTGAGCACATCTAGCGCCCAACACGTCTCGGTTAGCAGGCCCGAACGCAGACTCATCATCAGCTTCCACGCGTCCACCGGCGCCACGTCGTTCTTAGTCAGCCGTTTGCGTTTGTACGGCAGCGGCGTGACTGCCTCAACACTGTCCTGTGGGAAGACCAGTTCACGTTTGACGGCTGGTGACGGCGCGAACGTCGGTTGCGGCGGCACTTGGGCAGGCGAAGCATTCTGCAAACATACGAAAAAGAAAAACACGTTAGGTACAGGCCGAGACGTGCGGAATATCAGACTTCCGCAGCAACCCGAATGCAGGCCGCGTGGATCGCTGATCAAGAAACGCCAAGTTTCATCTCGCCAGCAATTACTTAAGAACACGAGAACAGCACTCACTTTAGCAGGCTGGGTAGGAGGCATAAGTGGAAATGGTTTGTCGTTACGGAAATTCGCTCTAGGCGGCCTTAGGTTTGAATTCTGCGGTATTGGACCAGCCGTTGAAACATTCCACTGACCAGACTGCAAACAAACATTACATCATCGTAACGGACTCACTGTAATTTGAATAATCTATCGGGTTACAGCTGTTCTTTCACGGCGCATGTAGAACCCGAAACAATTACAACTCTTCCAGATATCCAGCACTATCTTGCAGGGTCTTCCAGATTAATTCAAGACTATTCCAAGCTTGACTGGATAAAACTCGAGAATTCCGACTTTCTGATAGCTACTACTCATACCTCCGAGTGCGAGAAGAGACTCTGAAGAGAACTAATCACCTTGAAAGAGCCCTGGAGCATCTCAACGAGTTTTAAATTTGTTTGTATGAATCTAAAAGTTTTGAACAAAAAGGGAAAAGCCTCCACACACCTCAATCAAGCTTAAAATAATGGTTTCAAAAAGTTTTGAACAAGTCCGAGTCGTTTTTGAAACAAGTCGCCGGATCTTTGAGATGACTTTATGGTTGAACAGTATTCAACGAATCTACAAAACGCTTGAAGGAACCTACCTCACCGCGTCTTGAATCCGACTGAAAGAATCCTGAATGATTCTCAAGAAATTTGAAACAATTTCGAAACAAGTTTAAACATATCTTAGCGAGTAAGAGAAATTGCTGAAGAGTTTCAAATAAACAGAAAGTCCTGAAAAGCTTCATTCTAAACCAGTCCGAGAGTTCAAGAGTCTCGAACATATCTTGGAAGAATCTTAAGAGAGTCTAAAGCATTTCTGCAAGCATTTTGAAAAAAAGTTTGGGAATCTCAAACAAATCCGGCGAAGTCTGGAAGATTCAAATTCAGACTGGTAGAGTCCTACGTAGTATTCACATCTTCTTGACCTATTAGGTTTCTCAGACGAAAATAAACACAGTACATCAGCATTTTTCAATAAAATTCAGCGCATTATTGTTACACCAGAAGAAGCAGACAACGATCACAGCCTATCATACCCTATTACTTGAATCTATAAGCCACATTCTGTAATAATCTTCATTATAGAACAACTGATGATGGCGTAACAGCCGAAAACATCAGTGTCAAAATACAATTTAGACAAGCGGTACTTTATCAAAGTATCAAATTTCACTAAATCAATTCGCGAAGAGATTCGTATCGAAAGATATTTTCAAGGTTGGGCCGGCGAAAACTGGCGAGAGGAAACTGGTTTCGAATGCCAAAGTTTTCAAAAAGTATTCGAAACTATTCTCGCCCACCAGTTTTCATCAACCCCATATAATGGAATAAAATCAACGAAACTCCGCGACACACTCGAAGAAAAATCTTTCCTGTGACACCGCAAGTAGAATCCGGAATTAAATGTGACACTCACCTGCTGCGGAGGAGGAGGAGGAGTAAACGATTGCTGCTGCTGTGAATTAGGCGGATACCGATCCCACTGGGCGTTTGGAGGTTGCGCGCTTGGCGGCACAGGTGGTCGCTGCATCGGCGCCTGACCCCACTGTTGCGGTGGAGTGGTAGGAACATTTCCTTGAGAGCTTTGATAAGGTGCCCTCGGATACTGATTTCGATTACCGCTATCATTTGGCCAGCCTACACAAGTGCAATACTTATATAAGCATCGAAGCGCACGACTAACGAAATGGGCGGAACAGTAACATCGCGTCAAAATGTAAACGTACCAGCAAACATAGGTCTTTGCTGCGGCTGGTTGACATACGGAGCATATGAATTTGGCGGAGGCGACTGCTGCGAGTCCTTAGTAAAATCTGGATGCCTTCTAGGCTGTTGGATGGGTGGTAACATACCTTTATTCGGACCAGCCGCTGGGTAGGAACTGCCCGCACCAGGCGTCGGAATCGCGTTTTGATTGGGAAAAGACTGCAAACAATTCGTTAGTTTACAAATCGCAGTCGCACAAAATCCTACGTCTCAATAATATTTAGAAGCAAAAGAAAGTAAAAACCAATCGATGTACGTCTAAAACAACCGAGCTTTTGGTAGTTCCTCCCAGAAGTAACATTAAAAACCATTAAATATGCACAGAGTTGCGTGCATTTTTCAGCAAGACCCAAAATCCAAGACCCGTTTCAGTAGGGACGAACACCGGTAGGTTTTTGAAGCACGAGTACCCGATAGTCTCTGGAAAACTCACTTGGTCTGGCCTATAAAACTCGTGTGACGATTGCGAGGGTGGTATCGGCGGAGTCATGCCCTGCTGTTGCTGCTGTGACGCTGGTATTTGAGGCGTAGGTGGTTGTTGCGCCACTTGCTGATTCGGCGATTGCTGCGGCGGCTGCTGCTGCTGCTGCTGTTGTTGTGGCGGCGGCGGCTGCGAAGGTAAATGAGATGAGACAGCCGGCTGCTGCTGTTGCTGTGTTTGCGCCGATGGCGATTGTTGCGGAGGCTGTTGTTGTTGTTGCTGCTGCGGCGAAGGTGGATACGGGCTCGGAGAGGACTGCGAATCTGGTCGCGGCGGAGACGGAACAACATGCGTGTTGGGTGGCTGCTGCGTTGCGGCAGCACCGGGTGGCGGCTGCTGCGGCTGGCCGGGACCGCTGAATGGCGGTCTTGGATGGTACATAGGTTGCCCGTACGGAGATCTCGAGTATGGATCGACGCCAGCCGGGCCAGCGGCTGCCGGACTAGGTGCTGACTGTGGCGGGGGTCCACTTCCCGGTCCCATCGAACTATTACTGCTATTTTGACTATAGCCTCTGCAAAATCACAAAAAATTAACAGTTTATAGAAAATAATACTAATGAGTCACAACTGTGATTTCTACGCATCAAGACTAAACTAGTGACAGAGGGGGAGCCCTGACCGACATTCACTATATTAGCGCTTTTTATTAAGATTTTTTGCTTCTCAGACATGTCGAGAGTGTAACCAATTCCAAAAAACTATCGTAAACTGCCCAACTTATCGAATGTACGAGGAAGAGACGGAGAAGGAGAGGGTAGACCATGCAGGACTTACGCATCCCTCGTTGATTCTTCCTTCTTTTTGTCGAGTCATTTTTCATCTGCATCAAGTTCTCATAATCAAAAATGTTAGTAATCCCGATTTTCAAGAACAGGAGAAAAGGATGGAGAGAAATAGGAAAATAAAAATACTCTCGCAGGTTTTGGGGTTTCCGGAAATGATATTTTGGGCTAAACATCACATCACTTGCTCAAACGGACTCTTCTCGATTCAGAATGGAGGAAGCAGGAGGAGGAAGAAAATCGACATCAAGTTTTCTATGTTTTTGAACGATAAGTTTCTGAGCCAAAATGCATAATCCTCCTTCCCCCGTCATCGACCATTTTCTTTCTCAAGCGTGAGTTTTTTTTCAAAGACAGAAGAAGGGCGAGACTCACTGTAAGATTTTGTTCAGTGAAGACATTCCTGACGACCGACTCGAACTACTTTTAAAAACAAGAAAGTGAGAACGTTTCATACGCTCGCGAATCGCATTTGGGAGAAAGGAAAAAGTGAAACAAAATAAATAAAAACGAGTGGAACGAAAAAACATACGAAAAATTCATCCCCCTCCCTCATATAGAAGACATGTATTTTACACATTACGGTGTAAATACTTTGAAGAACTTTCCTCACTAGAAGATGAAACCATTTTACAATATGAAAATGAATAAATCGCCAGACGGTAGTTTGGTGCTTCACTTCTGCGTAGTTCCGCGGGGTTACAACAACTTTTCGAAAGTTATTTGCAGGATGCGCAGAAATATTCCCAAATCACGAATTCGAGTATCAATGACGCGATGCTTACCTATCGCCATCGGGTGGATAAACAGGATACATGGGTCTGGATGGTGGATACGAACCGCTGCCCATGTACTGCTGTCCGTACTGGTCAGGAGGATACTGGTTGTAACCCGGTTGACCTTGATATCCACCTGGTTGCGAAGACATACCTGCAATCGTACACCCCGATTAGCAACGGTCGACTATCATGATGAAAAGAACGCAGATGTACGAAACGTATTTAAATCCTCACCTTGATTACTCTGCATTGCTGGAGGTCCACGTTGGTTGCCATATTCGCCGCCGTATCCGTAACCGTAGCCGTCCATACTGGCACTAGGGCCGGAGGGAAACGAGTCTTGAGAGTTGGAAGACCCTGCAAAAGACACTGTGTTTTTCATTAAGATCGCTGGAACTGATGTGCTACAAAATTTAAGGACTCTTATCGATTACTGGCAGTGTGTTTGTACCGCCAACTTCAACATTCAGACTCGTTGAAAAGACGCCATGAAATTTTTATGCGATTACGCGGAAAATTTCCTGTACATTTTTCAGACACACGCAACGTGTTTCAACTAATTTTAATACACTTAAGGGCTATCTCAAATTCATTAAGTATTCTTCATTACTGCCGAAATACCCTGAATACGTGATCCTGCATACGTCGCGTGAATATCTGACGATGCCTACTGTACGCGATTCTGCTCTATCGAGGCGAGATTTTCAAGAGAAATACAGACAGAAATCCACATACCTGGAGATGGAACTGAAGCGGCTTTCGCGCTCTTCTTCTTGCTGGTCGACTCTAGTTGATTAATGATGGGCTGAGGATCGATGCCGCCTCGATCGAAATGACATTCGAATGGTAGTAGATTCTTCGTGTAGTGTCTGCGTAACGTATACGCGCCACTCGACGACGCACCAATGCCCAGCATACCGGCGATGTCTTTCCAGATTTTGTTTTTCGTCACCTGTTACATTAATATTGAAATCATAATGAATACGAGGAACCTGACAAGAAGGCCGACTTAGCTTCTGCGTAAATTGCAGTACGCAGAATATGGGGGTGCAAGGAATCACGACTGCGGCGACGATCAACAGTTGTAATCGGTAATTTACTCTACGTGGTTTGAGAACTATCCGATGGTGAAAGTCGATACGAGAGAACATCAGGAGGCAGCCAACAAGAACATGGTTATTCAAGTTCGGACTCGCAACACACTACAGCGCCACAAGGTAGACAGAAAATATTGGTCGTACTACGACATTATACGTCTTGTAGTAGTCGGAAAATAATCATTCATCGTTGAGAAATGTGGCTCAAGACGCACTTGCAACATACACACTGATGTGACAGGGTTTGGAAAAAGAACCCGAATAGTAATCACGTTTCTGATCCCTTCCTGAATATCTTCGCCACACTTTCATAAAATTTGTTCTACACATGCATCGAAAACGCGTTTTCGCGTAACAGTTTCCCGTAGCGAAAGAGACATTTATCGTTATCGTAGCGATTAGCACTGATAATGCGTTTTTATCTGTACTAGGAGTGAAAAGAAAATTTTTTCAGTACATTTGGAAGGAAACGATTCGAAACGTTCGCAACTAACGCGTACTACTTTCGTTCGTCTTCTGTTCGGTTATTAGTTTGTGGATACCTCCGTGGCAGCGGAAACGCATTTGATACATTGGTAGAACAAAATATCTTCCAAGGCAAGGAGCAAATGAGGTTTATCACGACAAGTTCAATATGTTGCGAGACGAGCCGAAGGCGAGTTGAGCAACATATTGAACCTATCGTGATAAACCTCATTCGCTCCTTGACTTGAAATGTACTATTCCACGTAGAGGTATGTCCGTGAGTATTGGAGTAGGAATCTTTCTCCAACTATTCTCATTATTCTTACCAACGCGTGCGAAAGAACAAGAATATTTGGTAAGCTAACGTTTTCCGCTACAACTTCATGGTCGAAATACCTATTTTTACTCTCTTTTTCGTTCAAGAATTACAAAAAAAAAAAAAAACCTGATTTTGACGAACGATACTCGGCATCAACTTGTTTCTTTCTTTCTCTTTCTTTTTTTATTTTTTCAAATGAAAAAGTGACCATTGTAATCAGGAAACAAGTAAAAAACAACTAGAATTCTTTTCTCAACCCGAAATCGGCATAATTACCCTCTTGGATACAATTATTACTTCAATGTATTAGTTTTTCGGGTTCTTTGAATCCGAGCGTTGTTAGTACACCGGTGTTAGCGAACACATACACCGACACCGTATTCGAAACACGGAGAAAGAACAAGAAATTCGGAGGTTTGTTAGCGTGAAAAGTGTTAATGCAACATAATGCTATTGCACGACTCGCCGCAGCCTACAGGAATGGTACAGTCCGCCAAGTTTGAAAACTAGTTCATGTACCGAATACTGAGGATAATTTTCAACATAGAACAACTATTCAGAGAAATTCATCGGGCAGACTTGAAAGACACTTAATGCATCAAGAATAAACCTTAAAAACTGCAAAAAAAAACCTTAAAAACGTTGTACAAAAACAAAGGGAACTTACAAATTAATACACAGTCTCAGTAAGCCCGTAATTACAGGTCAGTCTTAATGTCCAGCAAATAAATTAGTACAAGTCGCATGAAATTCTGAAATCTCTTGATCTGATAGCTCGAATACGACCAGGAGAAAGGACCGGAATACGCATTATTTTATGTATCTTTTTGAGGGTATTCAACGCATTCCGTCCAAATCTTCCTAGCTTTTAAAAAAATTAATCGTTTCGAGTTGTTTACAGAGACAACTCAAAAGACGTTAGGTGGATCAATCTTCTATGATCTTTTTTCCTGCGATTTCTGTAATTACAGGATTACCAGACTGTAGAACAACGCAACAGCATATATGTTTTTATACAGAAATAGTAACCCGAGAAGAAATATACTAAAGTTACCATGGAACTACACTGCACCTTGCATACCTCCATGAAGCCACCTCGCTCCTTCACGTACATGTACAACCGAAACAGATCTAGAAAGTTCTTAGCGATCGCTGGACACTGAGTTATCGGAGTGCCTCGTTCTTCCATGAATTGCAACAGCTTTTCTACCCACACTCGACGTTCCGGATTGTCGTCCATTTCGAACAATTTACTGATACTATCGTGTTTCTGTAAATGTAGAAGAGGAAATCAAATTAATACAGAGCAAATTGGTAAAATCAAAAGGGCGGCCTATATTACACGATGCAAGGTGTCTAGTGCGCTATTCGGAGAAATGAGACATTATGAAGAATCTTCATCATCTTCCATCAATCTCACCGAGTCGGGAGGGTTTAAATAATCGTATCGAGGTTTTCGAAAGGTATAACGAATTTCAATCAGTTTTATCAAGTAAAACTACCAGCAGATTAGCGAGTAAACTGCCTTTAGAAAGTGTTACGGAGTCTTGAATGAGTCTCAACAGAAACCATTTCAAAGATGATCAGTCGTAACTGTCTGTCTGGCAAACGTTCTCTCGGTCTTTCTCGCGGCTAGCTTGTCTGAAGGTGATAGATTTGCCTCTGCAATATTTGAATTCCTGGTAGACTATCTGTCCGGCGTTCCTTAGGCCAACTAAGAAGACGGGAGGATGCAGAATAGTTTTCCACAACACTAAGATCGGAATATCACCTCCAGCATATACCAGAAAATTCTCGATTTACTTTTTGTTTTCAGACGACTTTTTCTAGTTTTGCGCCGCACATTTTCAATAACCTCCGCAAAAAAATTCATTATACTGGATTTATACTTCGAAAAATACACCTCTTAGAATCCTTAAGGGACACTGTATCAAAATGGAGGAGTTCTGTAGAACTCAAACGACCGGTGGTAGACACCTAAGCGGAGTTGGAGAGTACTTCCACACATAAAATGCCGAACAAGCGAAAGCATGCACGGGAATTTTTCAAAAATATTCTCTAATATTCTCCAGTCGAGCGTATCTTGGCACAGAACTCTGTCGCCAGAGTTGGAAATTAAAATTTTTTTGAGTTGCATTCTTCTTACCTTCATTTTCGCAGCTGAAGTTAGGCCACACTAGACACCGAGTACTCGGATATAATAGCTGATTTACCTCTACCCACAACGGTTATACTACATTTACGTGTTAATACAGTTAATACACATACAGCGTAACAAGCTATGTGCGAATGTTAGTGAACACACGTCACAGAGAACAGGACAAACGAATAATACCGAAATTAAAACAGAATTTTACGACACTCTCAAATGAAATGGAAAAATGAAAACAATAATCACATTCCTGAACGTATTCACTTTTCTACTTCAGAAAGATCGGTAACGGAGTTCCTGAATTCTAGGACAACTGTTCGAGCGAATGAGAAACGCTCGACTCTACGAGTGTAAGCACACCAACGGCAGCGAAAGAGCATGGCTGTACGACACAACTTATTCAAAAGCCAATCAACGGCATTATGCTCGGCATCCTCGGTCGAGCACCGCTAGTATAGTTTATCCGCTACGAAGTCAAGCAAGCGATATCGTACACACGTTCGACGCGAACACAACGCACAGGAAGAAGTCTATCGCATTATAAAGTCAATTGGATATATACGTACGGCATAAAGTTATACGAACGGTCGAATGAATATAAATGGCGGGTGAGAAAAGCTAATCGCGAGCAAAGCTGGGCCACATGGACGGCCACACGAACGCGACCAATATTCGTGAAAACGAATTCGCGGGGGTCGGCCGGGGAAAAAATGAAAAAAACTAATTTCAAACACGATCGCTGACGAACGCTACGAAAACTAAGCTAAAGTTGAAAGTACACCAGTACGAGTAAGATACGGTATCATCGTGCACAGAACATATGCAAATTCAATCAGTTCTATACAAGTTGTTTCAGATTATACAGCAACTTCAGCGGGTGATGAGGGGACAGCTCCGATGAGTACACTAAAACTGCTATAGAAACTCTTTACCTATCTGTGAGTGCTGACAGGATGAATCCGCAGAACCTCGTCGCACAACTACGCCCAGGTTTTCACAACCCCACTAAATTAAAACAAGGGTCCAGCTTCATTCCACTGTGCCACTGAGTTATATGATTTCGAGTAACATGTTCGTTATTCTCAAATCTTGGTTTGAATATTAAAACCTTGTAACTTTTGAAGGACTGCCACGAGTTCTGAACATCTAAACAAGTTGGGAGATGTCTTGGGAGTCTCAAATAAGTCTGAATAGAAAACCTAAACTAAACCCGAAAGTTTTCAGAAGAGTTTAGACAGGTCCGGAAGGGTCTTACGCAGACCCAAATAAGTTATCAAAAGAGCCCTAGCTAGGCATCATGAAGAAGACCTCACTCAAGGTATTGCAAGTTTACCTGAGGGATTTAGCGAAGCCTGATGTCCCAGCGGGGAAATCAGCAGGAGAACACCACCCAAAAAAGAGGGTTGGAAATGACGAGTGAAAAGGAGAAGAAAACTGAAAATAAAAAAAGTAAGAAAGAAAACTCTGACTCAACGTTTTGAGGTTCTTTTTAATGATTCACTGAATAAGACAGTTAGCGTTTCACCTTAATCTGCATGCGCCTCATATAGCGGGCGAAAGGATTCATGGTAATAAAAAAGAATTTTTCTTCCAATATCATCGGACAGGGCATCGTAACCAACAGATAACGGACCTAATCCAGACAGATCTTAGGCTGGTTTCCCATAGGCGTGGATCTTGTTCTACAGGAAGTCTGACTGCACTCATCAAAATGCTTCCCTCGTCGAAGTATTTCAGAATAGTTTCGGAATACCCTGTGCATACGGTTTCCAGCAAACGCACAAATGAAGCAGAACAGATGAAAACATATGTAGCTGATGCAAATGCCGGTAACATGAAACATATATACACAAGCCGATATGTACAATGGAATAACAACTACAATGACCACACCGATCGCCGATCGAGAGACAGAGATCAAACTTTGTATCAGTCAGCCAGTCCTACACGATTCGACCGTTCTTCAATCAGTTAGCCATCCGATACCAACAAAAAAACATTTCGGTAGTCGAAAACAAAATGAAACACGCGGAGCCAAAATACACAAGTGGAACACAAGTAAACCAAAAAATAAATGAGAAGCGTAAGTAGTGCAATATTAGTTCGGAAGCGCGTGGCCTATACAAGGAAAAGCGTGTGATAAACGTAAAATTTATTAACCTTTGATCTGTATATATCTTGGGGCATATGACTGTTAAATACCTGTAATCAAAGTATAATCACACCTTTTATTTTTCTAGTCTGCGGGTAGTCCAAGGAGAATGCTCCTCAATTTTCCGATCAACAACGACGGAATTTCGGAAAATGAATACCAACTTGAATTCTGGGAACTTACCGGAGTGGACGGGGTTCGATTCCACGGCTGATTGCCTTCCGGAGGGTAATCGTCGTGCATATTCATGCTCGGTGAGCAAGGAGGAACTGGACCCTGAGAATGTCCGTGTCCGAGATAACCACCCATGGATCCCATCATGCCCATTCCAGATTCTTTTCTCTTTGGCGTCGAACTGGGATCTTCACCGGATGCTAAAAAAACGCCGACACAACCCGTTAGAGCACACTCGGTTGTCGACAATAATATCGTACAAAGACGACACAACGCCATCAACGATATCTCACCTGCCGACGTGTTCGAAAGTGTCGACTGCTGGCTCGCTTCGTCCATGGGCGCTCCATCCGGACCTGTCGTTATCACCGATGTAATACCGCCAGAATTCATTTGACTAACGTTCGTCATATTACCTGCGCAAGCAGAACAACACCACAAATAACAATCGATATGTTCGGTCGCACAACCCACACACAATCGCGGGCGAAACCGAATCGTGCACTCACCAGAAGAGGACGTCGTTAAGCCGCCACTGTCGTGTATACCGTCCATTCCGGCTTCACACTGGATCGACGGGGTAGGTAACGAATGAGAATTCGGAGTCGAAGACGGCGGCGGCATCGGACCTTCGTGGTGACTGTTGCCGTGCGGCGGCATCATATTTGCCATGGGATGACCCATGCCGGGACCCATGTGATGGTGACTACCGGGCACCGGCGGGCCCATCGGATGATGATGCGGCGGTCCCATGCCGGGGGACGAGCTACTGCCGTACATGCCAGGCGGTGGTCCAGGACTAGGTGGCATGCCGCTATTCGTATTGTTGAAGCCGACTTTGTGCTGCGAACAAAACACAATATTTTAGGCGAGTCGCCACTTTTGGCCCGAAGCGTTAGACGCTACACGACACACACACACAGTTTCACATTTTCGACACAAATATTGTTTCAAGTTGATGAGAAAGATCTCGTCAGATGAAGGACTTACTCTGTCCGATGAACATTCGACAATAAGGCACCGAATGTTCTTCACCCTCACTATACTGAATTCACGAAAGGAAACTTCACCCACCAGCTTCACGGTCCAACATGCAAACTGAAACTCGCAGTAAACTTGCTCGCTCGTTTTTCATTGGTCTATTTGGCTCCTGTCTGTCTCAAATCTTGGACTTTCCCCCCAGATGGAATCGCTCTCACAGCTCCATCCGGGGCATTATCCAACTAGAAACTTGAATCACTAACCCAGCTTCCCAATAATACTAGCGGAACAACGAACTACGTGGCTATAACCTATCAGTTACCTGAAGTTGGTGTTTCAGGTACTGCGGCGGCGTATGCGACCGCGGGCCAGGCGAACAATTCTGCCCCATTTGCGGCGACTGTTGAGGTGGTTGCGAATGCGGAGGCTGTGCCGACTGCTGTTGCGGCGGTTGTTGTTGTGGCGGTTGCTGCGGCGACTGTTGTTGGTGCTGCTGTTGCTGGTGCATATGGTGTAACGTATGGTGTTGATTCGACGGCATCGACGTTGGAATCTGCGGATGAGGCGGGCCCGGAGGTTGTTGAGCCGCTTGCTGTGACTGTTGCGGATGTTGTGGCGATGAGGCCGGAGGAGGGACGGCTTTTCCAGGCCCCGGCGACGGCGCGTGGTTGGCCGGCGACGGGGCACCGCCCGGACCACCCATCGACATAGGACCGGGTGACGAGCCGGAGACGTTGACGTTTGGTGACGGCCATCCCTAAGCATCGAAAAAACATGCTCGATTTAGCACGCGCATGAGACACATACGTCGAAGATGACGCAGAATTTCGAGAATACAAGGAAATTAAAACATTACCTGAAACCCGGGAAACTGAGAATGCGGAACGTGATTTGGCATCGGCCTGGCTGGATACTGACCATGACTACCGGGTCCTGGTTGTTGCATACCGTAATTTTGGTGATACGGTGGCATATTTGGTACTCCTCTATTTGGATAAGCACCTACGCAAGAATCCAACATTAGTATTACGTAATCCGCATTCACACGTGCAACTGGACACGTAGGAAATGCAATCTCTCATCGACGAGAAAGGGTAATATTACCTTGTTGGTTAAATGATTGGTGAGATGGTGGCATCTGCGAGTACGGTGGTCCACCAGATGGATTAGGAATCATGTTACCAGGATGCAACGGTCCTTGAGGACCGCCAGCGCCCATTTTGTAATTCTGCATATGAGAAGGAGGTGCTAACGGTTGCTGTTGATAGCCACCTGCAACAAAAATACAGTGAATCGAATCTTCCGAACAGTTGTACCACGGTGCGAACTCTCGGAAAAGGTAGATTTCCAAGACAAATCTTCAAGATGTCGGGCTAATAAATTACCTTGCGTCGGTGCCATCGGAGAATGACTTAAACGCGACTGACTGCTCGTGGAACCGCTATCAGACTGCCCACTAGAAGGTCGAGGAGGCATTGGAATGTTTTGCTGACCTGTAATCATAAAATTGAAAACATTACAATCACGATCGAAGTAACACGCTCAAAACTATTTTCAGCATCATTTTACTTCGGGAAGGGGGCTAGTACTGGAGAGCAAATATAAGAGCTCTACTTGGAATTGGTAAGCAACTGATGAAAATGTATGTTTGGCACCCTTTCTAGAAATGAAATTAATCAAATTCGAGTTTCAAATTTTTGATGCTCAATAATAGGTTGATGGACGAATTTCGCAGCAGTTTAGGTTTATATCCCCATCGACAACAAAACCCGGTGACATCTCTGAATATTCAAACTTATGGCTGACACGTGAACAGAATCAACTGAAAACACGAGGTCGTTCCAAGTAGGTAAGCGCACTGAACTATTCAGAAGCTTCTTGATTCGCATTCCAACCATAGGAATCTTACAAAGCCTGATTGGCTGTCGAGTACTAGCCGATTTAGGTAAGATGCAGCTTGGGACAAAATCAGCGAAATTCACTTCTCTCCGCCCTCTTCATGCACAAAAACTCTAGTATCTTCTATTCTTTTTCCTACAATTTTCCACTTTTCTCTTTCCTTTATTTTTCACTCTTCTTTTGCATCTGGTTTTTCTCGAAGATTCATTTGCAGCCAAATATCTAAGGTATCTTTCTTTTTGTTTCTCAAGGGTATCCATCGCAGCTTGAAATTTTTCACAACCATCTAATCGTGTTCCAAACTATTGCTGAGATTTCTCAAACCTCGTATACGACTCTTCCAAGCTTGGTACAGACATTAAGGCTATTTTTCACACATGTTAAAAACACTGAAGCATCTTTTGGACTTTGTTGACTATTCAGAATATCATTCGGGCTCTCTAGAGCTTTCCCAAATGTGTTTAAAACTCTTCCAAGGCTCATCCAGTCTTACCTGAGACACTTCACGACATGTTTACAATTTCCTAAAACTCTTCGAGATTCGTTTTGTACTCGTTCAGACTCCTCTAGGCTTGTATTCTTTAATAGTTTACGAAGAGTGGCAACTAAACCACTTCGAAGCTAGGTCAAGACTCAATGATACTCTGCAGGCATCATTTACGAACCTCCTATACCACGAGGATTCTCTGAGAATTTCCAAGATAAGTTTGTGATGCTTCACGACTCTCCAAACTTACTGGAATTTTCTCAGGCTTTCCCAGACTGATTCAAGATCTTTCAAAATTCTCCGAGACTTGTCCGAGATACCAGTATAGTCACTTAAAACCTAAACCAATCGGAACCGGTTCCAAAGTCACTCTTAAAACTCTTTCACACTTATTCAAAACATTCGATATTTCAGGGCACTGTCGGGTTTATTGGAGCCTTTGAAAACATTTCCTGACTGGTTTAACAGTTTTCCGAACTCGAGGACTTTTCAAGCCGGACTTGTTAAATACTTCCGAGGACCAACGTCGGTTCGAAGATTCAATTCACTCCTTCCTCCAATTACCCCGTTCTTTCTTTCAGTTCTTATTAACTTGTTTTCCTATGAAGGCCTCTCTTTCTAGCAACAACTCACGCTTTCTCCTCGTGAGAATCCCAGCGCTACAGCTGTCAAGAAACGTTCAAATTTGACTCATTCCGTCATGCAAGTGGTATTCGACTGCTGCCCCACTGCTGTATTTCGAAGCACCAAGAGAGACGCTGCCCTTTAAAGTATCCACCTTCAGGTGCTTACGCACGCACACGCCATTTTCGAACTTTTGAACCGAAAATTTCAACGCTATTCGCTCGGCCCCACCGTATTCTCACGGCAGACGGGAGCCGGCGGAAAGCAAACAGGAGCTGACAAACGAAATTCCGGCAAAACGTGAGAAAGTCAGGTGGTCGTCGCTAATGAAATTAAAATTAAACCTTCCTTCCGAAGTTTTCGTACACTTCGAAACAACGAGGACAAAAGCAACGAATGTAATATTTACTAACACACGCAAGGGGAGGAGGAAAGGGAAAACTAATAAATAAAAATAACTTTTTCTCTGCCGGCATCAATGTCAACAAATGACGCGTTGATTAACCGGCGAAATAGTAGACAATAGTATTTTAATTAGGATTATTCGTTACGTCACCGCAACCTACTCGGTGCACAGAAATTGCATAACGAATGCCGTTATTTTTATTCGAAATGTTTTTTTTTGCTTTTATTCACTTATTTTTCTTTCTTTCAGGTTCAACGAACTATCCTACCGATAATAATGTTCTCTTCCGCCTCTTTTTTCTGTTTTTTTTTTCCCCTTTCTTAATAGCTTCAATTTGCGTTGTTTACAAGGTGAATAATTTATTCGTTCGCTTCAAACGTACAAGGTCACCACTTTTTGGCGTGGTTCGCAACTAGAACACCTTTCATTACCAATTTATAAACAAAACGATTTCTATCGATAAAGTTTTCGCACAAACTAAAAACTCGACGATTAGAAGTTGTGCTCCAAATTTATTGAAACTACAAGTAGAATGCAAAAAAGGACAATCATTTCAATTTATAAGTAAAAGATGTACCACTAACAGCAGAAACAGAAAGTTTACAATAATTTCGTTATTGCTTCTAAACAATCCGTAAGCTCAATTTTGTTCTTTGGAAACATGTTTTGCATTGCACAGCGTAACTGATCACATCTCATCATTCATACTCGCATATCATACATCATACCGAATAAAAATGTTTCCAAGGAAACCTCAACACTGATCTCAGTCAAGTACACGACATTTCAGCCGAACTGTTTGTTGATGCAGTCAAAAAGCAAATCCGATGATCAGATAAGAGTCTACAAGTGACAAACCTCGCTAATTTAAGCATGGTCCAAGTCAGTATCATAATATGAGAGTAAATTTGTACCGCCCTCGATAGTTTCATCATGGCTCAAGCCTTTTAGTTTTGTCAGAAAAAAATCCGATAGGCATCTCCGCGTTTCACAGCACGTTCGAATCCAAGGGATCAATAATTGACACACCCTGAAATGGACCGCCTCCAAGTTTTCCAAAAAGTGGTCGCTCGAGACAGTGTGCCTTATTCGCCTCACGAGTAATACACGCCTCTCTATTTGAAAACATTCATTTCAAGTTTTATGTCTATCCAGGGGTGTAGCTACACGGGGGGGGGGGGGTCTGAACCCCTGGCATTGACCGACAATGTGAAAATATTAAAATTTATTCTGGTAATAGTAAGTATTACACCTGTAATGTTGTAAAAGTGAAACGAAATCCTCCCCCCCTTCATACCGTCTGTCCTCCAAACTACTCAGACTCGCCAGACCAGTTGATCTTATACCTCTTATCCATCTTCCATGTTCAATCGACTTACAGAATTTTCACTTACATTATACTCGTCTTCAGGCGCGACTCCAGGCGACTCCAGGGGGAAGGTCAGAAGGTAGCCATCCTAGGAATCATCCTGGCTCCGGTCTGCCCCCCCCCCATTCATTCAACACGTCGGTTAGTGACAACTATATACATTAAAAGGCAACAGCGGAATTAAAAGAAACTGAAATTGACGTTATTTATGAAAGACGAAGTTGCAGGGTGGCCACTCAAACTTTTCCTCAAAAAAATTGACAAAATCACCAAAATTCACAAAAAAAAAAGACCTAAAAACAGCCGAATTTCAAGAGTACCAGCTTTCTGTGTATCAATCTTTGAGGGGCTGCGTACCTCTCAACTCAGAATTCAAATATTCAAAGTGAAGGAAAGAAACTATTACGCACAAATTTGAAAAATAAATGTACAGATTAGAATACTTTTCAAACCTCGATTCATAGTCTAAAAATTACTGACAGTCATTTTTTTAAAAATGTTCTCACTTTTCAATGGCACACATTCATCATATAATAGGGTATCTGGGTTTTTAGTTCTAAAAACCTCATAAATCTCTCGAGTTGAAATTTCTGATTGACTTAAGCATTTTACGTAAAAATATTCTGTTACAGCTAAATAGCTCTTTTGGCAAAGCAACAAAAAATCCAATTTCTCTCTTTCATTAATAGTAGAAAGTTCAGTTTTCACCTTTTTAGCTACAACTATTTTTTTTACCAGGTAAGCCTTTCTGATTGGATTTGTCAAACTTCACAAAAGAAATGCTAGATGGTTTCATAACGGGATTAAGAAGTGTTAGTTGAGGATTAATATTTCATTGAAAGATTTAAATCTTATAGTCATTATTGACGAATAATTGGGAAACTGTAAGTAAGAATTCCAATTCAGCTTTGTGAGTTTTCTTCAATTGTGACCATGGATAACTAAAGGGACCTTAGGGGTCAAAAACGAATTTCAGGGGTTTTTGAAATTGGGTATTCGGAGACCAGTAGTTTCGCTAAGGCTCTGTAATTCCACACGGGTATGCTAAGAAGCCAATTTGGTTCAGTTTTTTGGAAACTCTTTAGAGCGAATGATACCGCGCGACACTGTATATTTAATCAAATTTAATGCGTTGGTAACAACAAAGACCTGAACCAAAATGGCGGCCTAGCATACCTATGTGAAACTATAGGGCCCCAGTTTCGCGTGAGCTCCTCAGAAAAATGTTAAACCGTGAGGAACACCTCTGGATAACAAAAGGGACCTTGGAGGCCTCAGAGGATCCAATAATACACGCCTTCCAAATTTCACTGCAATCGGACAGCGCGATTTTTTTAGTTATAAATCAACAAAACTTTCTTTTCGCTGTTTCTGCAAAATAGATTTTTACCCTTTAAGGTCCCTTTTGTTATCCATGGTTACAATTCGCGTATGTATATGCAAGGGAGTCGCTCCAGGTGACTGTTACCGAAAAGAACATATACTGTTCACTGATTGGTGGATTTGGACGAGAACATGACATGGGAAGATGATGATGAAAAAAGTTATCCAAAAAATCCAAAATTAAGCTCGTCTGATAGAAAATGAAAAGAGCTACAACTTCTGTTCTTAGCATTTTTTCATAAAAATCAATATAAAAGCTACGAGCAATACTTTTATGAGCACACGTTCTTATGGTGTAATGTACACATAATCATGTTTTCGTCTTCGAACATTAGCGCTCCTGGTGGAATATAAAAAAGAACAAATGAGTTTATGCAATCTGCTATATTAAAATTTTCGCCTTCTTTTTTGGTAGGACACCCCCCCCCCCCCAAAAAAAAAAAAAAACAACCACCAAAAACCTCAAATTGCAAGACTTGGCTTAGTTATTATTTTTACTGCATTTCTCAAAGTTAATCAACGAACTGAAAAGGGTGTTTGGTATTTTTAAGGTGGCAATTGAAATTTTTCTTGAATGCTGCGGAAATCTATCGGTTAAGGTATTTATGGATAAAATAACGCAAAGCCATAACAAATTCTGCAGTTCTACGGCCAATTTCATTAAGACCTTTTGAGAAGACATTATGGACTGTGTACGTTGCAAGTCATCATGTTCAATAAACTTGTAGAACGTAAACATTTGCTTTGTCACGGAATAAACTGAACACTGATTTGTTAACACTGGGACTACCTTAACCCAACATTAAACAATTTTTCAACAAGAAAAATTGTTTTAAATGAGGAGGCATCATCTTATTCTTATTTCTAGACTAAAAAAATCTAATACAAATTTGTAACTCTTCCTTACAAGCAACATTAGACGTTTCATCATACAGAAGAGAATAACATCCTCAATTAAACGCCTGTAAAAATACGAACCACAAGTTTCTTTTATACATATCGAACTTTTGTTTTACCTAAAGTCATATATAGCTTCTATTTCTTGAGTTTTGGAAAACATGGCGTTGATCAGAGAAGCTATATCGTCACAGGATCGCTAACTGAAATTACTAGAAATTGCTTTCAGCATTAAACGAACTTTAGCCCTGGTTGTAGCATCATTACGACAGAAGATCTGGATATCAGGAGTCATAGCGACACTTCTTGAAGGAAACAAAGCATCTGATAACGATTGACGCTGGTACGCTTAGAGGAACTGATGTAAGTGGGACCTGAATTTCCAGTTGAGCGTTTGAAAGTTTTGCCACAATATTAGTTCGATGTTCTGGAGGAGGAAAATAGAAAATATAAAAATTCCGAAAATGGTTCAAGATTGAAAAAATGATCAAATGGACACCCTGGAGTTGGAAAAACTAAATAATTTCAATTTCTAATATGGTAGCACTGTTAAAAACTTTGTTACCTATAAAACCAAGGAGAGGAGGGCAAAAATTCATTTCTACAGGGTGTCCATTCTTCTACGGAAATGACTTTCCCTGACTTCTCCAGGTTTTCCAAGCCAATTTTTCCAGTTTTCCAAACCCTTCAAATACAAATGACACATGCAAGGGAGGGGGGGGGGGAAATCAAATCATTTTAAACATCGTGAGCGGCGAATATCGCCAATCACTCCATAAACTTTTTTTTAAATAACCGTGTGCTTATAAAGCTGCGGCAGCGGGGGTATGTAAAAATTTAATGATGGAAATGAAAATGCGCTCCATGGGGGTGTAGCGTGGTGCGGTGTCAATTGAATTGGTTGGAACTAAATGGGGTTGTGTCCAACAAATCGCACTTTTCAGCAAGCGAAAAAAACTGTTTTATTCGAAAATTTGAAAATCGTGGAATACGTCCTTCAGGGTGGTGGTGGAGGGTTCACAAGTGACAACTTTTAAGCCCAGTCCCGTCGAATTAAATTTTGATGGACCGGAGCTGGGGAAGCTCAAAGTTTTTGGACTCAACCACTTTCGGCACTGAACGATTTTTTTTCTTGCAGTTTTACGACTCAAAATTAACCCCCCCCCCCTCTTTTGTAGCCAGACATACAGGGGTCACTCTAGTCTTGGTTCCATTCCAATCGAGCAAAATCCATGCTCGTATGAGAAAAAGTTCTGAAGCTGTATTGGAAAATTGGGATTTCGTTTTTGAAAATAGCACTTTTCAGGTATAAAAATGCAAAAAGAGAGGGTAGGCCGGAATTTTTTTTTATTTCTGTTTTTTACACTAAAATACACCATTTTCAAACAATTTCTGAAAAAATCCATTTTTTGAAAAAAATTTATTGCAAAAAAAAAAAAAAAATGAAAGAGAGCGATGTTGCCAAAAAGCACTTTCCTAGCCGTTTCACGAAATTTTGACATCAGCAGATCCGCGATACTTCAATACCTCATAATCCGTGAAAAAAGCAAAAACGACAAAAGTACCCATGGTAGCAAGAGCGTAGGACAAGCAGCGGTTGACTCGAAATTCACCCGTTCTAATTAAAGCCATCGAATAGGGTAAAAATACAGTCTTAGTTATTCAAAGTGTTGCTAACAAGAAAATAACGTCGTAAAAATTTCTGAACTAAAAAAGCACAGAACTTTATATTTGGTCCAGATTAAAAATTGGAAGCGATATTCGAAATCAGCGACACAAAACCACCCCTATTTCGATACGTAGAGCAATTTTTCGTCGAAGAAGCTGGATTCGTACTACGACAGTGCTCTGGAAGGGGTTGGATAAAAATATCTGAGGCGATATTCGGAATCAGCGACTCAGAGCTTGGTAGGCTATCCAGTCCAAAATATTAACTTTAGAATCTCGTAAAGAATTTTGAACTTGAGGAAAACTAGAGTAACGGGAATTAGCCCCTCCCTCGAGAAGCCTAAATGGTTTAGGGGGAGGGAAAATAACTATAAAAATAAATTCTGGAACCCAGGTCAAGAAGCTCCAGCATATCTAACGACAAATGCTATATAAGTAAAAAGGTGGTTACGATCTGAAAAATTATGGCACCAGGGGAGGCGGAAGAGGCTTCAATTTAAGAGTATTGAGAGATACAATATAAGGTCATACGGACTCTTCCGCAACGCGATAGCAATTATTATGCGATCTTTAGATTTTTTTCTTCAATTTTGTGGATTCGTTACTCTTTTCCCAAAATTTCACAAGTCCCTTTCATTCACTCTGATCTACATTTGCGAAGGAGAAGGGAGCCGAAAAAACACCCGATGGCAGGATGTTCCAGAAGGTGAATTCATTGGTTTTCAAATTTTCGTTTCATTACGACTTTCTCAAAAAATTCTTTACAGTGGGAAGAGGAGCTAGACTGAATATTTTTTCATTTTCGCGTCTTTTCGCGCCGATTTTCAGATTCTCGCGAACAGGATAAGATGAAAACATGAAACACGAAACAGCTGATATTGGGAGAAGTGTATAGGGATTGGTTCACGTTTCGAAATATTTTTAGTGAAATTGGTTCGTGAACAGTCACGAAATACGTTAAGTGTATAACCGCCTTAATAGAAAGATGTAGATGCCAAACGAATACCATGAAAACGATTTCATCACACTAACACACTCTGTACTACTGAGATAGGAGAGGGATGCTGTATTACCCACGGTCCTTTTCCTGTGAAAGAAAAAAGATAAGAAAATTGCCTAAGCGAAGAGAAGGAAAACTTCTTCAAATAAGAAATAGGGTAAAATCTGTTTGAAATACTACAGAATTTCGCAGTCTATTTTTTAACAAAATTCCATGACTTTTAGGTGAAAAATGCTGAAAATTCCAAAATTCCCTGACTTTTCCAGACGGACAAAATTCCCTGACTTTTCCAGGGTTTCCAGAGAATGGACACTCTGTTCTAGAATCGCTCATCTTTAGCATCTCTCAAAGTAATCTATTACAAGGATGACTCAATGGCACTGATTATAATAATTACCTGCTCGTACATAAGGGTAGAAAAATACACTGCACTACTTCCCAAATTCGTGTCTCAAACACTCCTAACGTTGAATCTCTACAACAGGAATCCAGCTGCCATTACGACCGACGCAAGGGGACTCCCTCCCTCCTCGTTGGAGAAATTCCAACTACCAGTCCAGAAATCGAACAAATATTCAGGAACATTAAGCACTTGGTAATATCTGCACTTCAATCAGTATTTTTCGCGTTTACACCCTTTCCCCTCAGGTTGACAACTCAAAATTTCAGGATGACCTTATTCAATTTAAAAAATGACCAAAAAATGATCAGAATTGAAGACCATTCGCAATTATTTCCTTCTTTTTGTACTTCTCTCTTTCTACACTAGTCGTAATCATAAATAAATGTAACTAACTGGAGTTGCGTTGGAAGTTCTTGCTGTCCGACGGAGAATTGAATTTCAATTCACTTACACTGCACAGCAGAAGCACAAAATAAAGGAAAATATGACAGTTTTTCATATCACAGCAGAATTTTTAGAATTTGAAGGCGAAACTTCCCCAAAAATGACTTAAATGACCATTTCCGGGGGAAAATGACCAAAAATGACATTAGATGACTCAAGATGGGAAAAAAATGAGGAAGTGGTCACACTTCCCCACCCCACCTGGACATTGCTCCTCACATCGGCCGCGGCTGCAGAAATCACACACCACATTCGTCCAGCAGAAGCGAAAGAACGAAAGAAGGGACTCAGACAAATAACACTACCCAACAGCAAAATAACCGCAAGAACGAGAGTAGCCGATTCTAGAAGTATTTTTCACGCTGAATTCAATGCCGCTTTTTGTTTTTCTTAATTAGCTCTCCTTTTCTCGTAAATTCATTCTGAATTATTTCCCGTAATTTCCCTCTCGTGTTAAGAAATATTAGTGAATGTGGCCACACTGCATGTATCACAAAACAAACTCGCCAACACAGTGACGCGTGTGAACGTGTGTTTTGACGTTTTGATATCGAAACGATCTAAACAGTTTCAACTGATTCTAAGATTTTATCATTAACGATGAAGTGATGGAACAATAATTTTGAGGAAGGCGATCTCTTCAGTGAAAAATTAACGCCTTTTCATTCCGGTATTTACAGTTTATTGTTTCTTTTACGAAATGTAAGTGAACTAGATAAATGTGTTCCGACAATAAATTTGATGAATATGTGTTCAATGCCCAAGTATTCATGATAATCACAACGCTTGTTGTTGAATTGGAATAATACTTACGGAACACTGAGGGACAGAGAACAACACAGAAGTTTTCTATTCAGTACCGTCGAAGACAAAGCTTATCGGTAATATCAGTTTAATACAACATCAGTGTCGCCACATAAAATAGAACAATTTCTCATAATACACTATTAAATTTCCCAGCAAACGTAAAAAATGATTAGCTAACTCAGCATTTTTAATATCATATTTAAATTCAGCGTGAAAAATCCATTAAGAATCATCTATTCTCCTTCATGCGGTTTCCAAAAAATCTCAGTTTGTTGTGTAGTGTAATTCGACAGCAAATAGTGCACGACGGCGGATAACCTGCATCCATTTTCGCACGTCCGGCATTCGAATTTGCACACCATCCTTCCAGTACGATCGTCTCTCTCCTTCTTTTTTGACAACGCGTATCATTTGTTCGAGCAGAGGAAAGAGAAGAAGTCGTGATCTAATGACACGTATACGTCAGCATTTAGGACTGTCAACTACGGAACCCAAGAAAGGCATTCGATTCTCCGTCTTGCCAACCGCACGCGGCAGACAATAGGAAATTTTATTATACACATCCCGACGTATCATGTGCGTCATTGTATTTCCATTTCGTTGGCTACACTCGAGACGAAGTTATTCAACGATCTGTTCTCTCTCACTCATACAAGCAGCAGGAGTGCGTCTCCTCCTATAGGTTACACGCGTTTTCAATTTGCGACCATCGTGATCGAAATGTTCTTCCAAGTGAACAGAGACACGCGGTATAAGGGTTTTCGGGTCAACCGCCGGTCAGTATTAATGCGCCATAATAAAAGGTACTTGCTTCGCCACTTACCGATAGCAGGTGACATAGACCGAGATCCTGTTGAACCAGTTGGCGAAGGAGTCGGTCTCATGGCCTGAGGCCCACCACCGCTGGAACTATCATTGCTATTTTGGCTGGTTAGGTCCTGTAATACAAAAAAAATAAATAAATAAATAAATAAAAATACACATCATTTATTGTAGAACATAGTACAGAATACATTATTCTGAATAGAAAAATGAAACATAATATAGAAACGAGCATTATAAAAATCCGAGAACCGAGTCGCGTTCCCGCGAATACAATAAGAATTTATAGTTACACGCGAATGGACGGCTGAAGGTTGGTGCATTCACGGCGCCAACAAGAAAACTCAGATAATGCCCGCTGATGAAACAAATTTCATCGACCCAATTACCCTAATTACCCGGCAGTTCGCGAGATTATTAAATAAAATTGACAATACGAAGGGTTCGGAATGGGCACGAGTAAAGGTAACCGTGGCAAACCCCGATACACCATTCGTCATTCGCGCTGTTTTTCAGGATTTAGCTGCTGAATTCGATGGCATTAGGGTTTCGGACCCTCTCTGATATGGACACGAAAAGCGCAGGATAAGTAGAATCGCTAATTCGGGAAATGCTGAGGGTTGACGGAAATGTGACCTTGGAGTCCAGATTACCCTTTGAGGACGGTTTCCGTTCTTTTCCGATAACCCGGATTAATGCATTGACCTTGCGGACCAGCGGACTCGGAGCTTCAAATTCCCGTGCACACATAACAGCCATGCTCTCAGAAAAAAGGAAAACCCTGTGATTAACACGATTGAAATCCACGAAGTTCCATCATTACACAGTAAGTATGATAATCTAAATGTTTAATTTAGATATTCCATTAAAGAACTACCACGTGATAACTGCGGCTTCTTCCTAGTGATCACAATTAACAGAGAATCTATTTGTATTTCCACAGATTTCATTGATTTGACGCAATCAAGTCTTGCAATGATGTAGTTCCAGCGTCAAACGACGTCAATAGTTCATATTAGGGATGGCAACCATCATTTGCTATCGATAACTATCGATAGTTCTGCATTTTACAAAAAAAATCTGTATTTCTATAGAATGCAATAGATTAGTTTCCTAATACACAGAACACTGGTTTGTGCTCATAGCTACCATCACAAAACTCTGCCTCTGTTACTAGAGGTCCTATATGGCCTGCACACCTTAGATCTTAGACAATCTCGCAACTTGCCGTTGCATTTTTATACGGTATTTACAATTAACTTAGTTGAAATTTCAGTTTCCCACTCTCCAGAGATACCAGTTTTGTTTCCAGTAAATATTATTTTTATTTTAAAAAACAAACCATAATGAATTCATTTTGGAATAAAATTATAATTTTCTCTTTAAAAAATCAATTTTTCGGCCACAGTCGGGTCTAAACCGTGATCGTCGGTCAGTAATGGTATTCCCTGCCCCCGAGTTGCTCCTCTCCAAAGGAATTACTAACTGGTACTGACAGTGAGGAGTAACAAAACAAACTAACAAACAACTATCAAGACACGAGTTTAAAACAAAGAAATAAGGAATAACTGTTCACATTTTTCATTGCACATTGCACAGTCACTGATAATGTCATTCCACATCCATTTCCATTTCATTCAGATTCTTATCAGTCACCATCAACACTCTACCTTATCAACTGTAAGGCAACAGCAAGAGAGCTCTCACGGCCAGGACTCACGTTGCTCTCTATTACAGGAAATTGTCCTATTTTTCTTTAAAAGTATTTCATAAATAGGTTCTGCTTCGAGGAATTTTAGGTACTTTTTCTCAGTCAGTCTTGTGTAAATATGGTACAAGTTGATTCTTCATTATACTATCAATAACTATCGATGGTTTTGCCATCCCTAGTTTATACTGACTTCCTGCAGGGCTATTGTACACAGAAGCTATTTGAGATTGGAAAAATGCAAATTTTTACGTATTCCCGGAATGAGAAGGAATGCATATTGAGACCGGGAAGAAGTACCGAAACAGAATCAACTTCGAAATTTCCATAATTTAATTACGCCTACGAGGTCTCAGCCCAAAAAGGCTCAAGGCGCACCTGACGATCAAAAGTAGGAACAATGTACATGCGAATATCAGCGTGGAAGGGGCTCCCAGTACGACCATCTGATCTTTTTATTAGGGGGCTCTCCGTGAGTCGTGCGTTTTTTGCATACCAAAAAAAATGCCAGTTACATCGTTTGATTTTTTTGTTTCAAGAATTCCAGAATCGTCATTTTTTACGCGCGAGAACCGCCCCCCCCCCCAGCAAAATCTCATTGTCTCATATTGTGTTGGACTGTCTGACCTTTCAAGGAATCTTTACCAGCATCGTGCTATCTTTTCTGGCACATATGGGGCCCCAGCAAAATCGTTTATTTTGTTGGGAGGGGCACGAAAGGAGAGATTATTAAAATCAGAGTGACCTTTCGTTCCCGATTCTAAGAATGGTGGATCCTTCGGAATATTTGTTCACTGAGCCCATTGGCACTGAATCCACCACTGCAACTCGGATTAACTTAGAAGAGTAAATCTTTGCAAAATGGAACGAGATTCAGATCAACCGATCTCGATTTAGGCCTTTTGTTTCCAGCATTCTCACGTCTTTGTACTAGTTGCGTGACCGAATTAAATAAACGAAACGTTTATTGGCACCAATTTGTATTGCACAACAAAATGGTCAATATTTCAAAGTACATCGCGACTTCTTTCCATCGAGGCAAGAATATAATTTCACAGCAAACATGCGTGGCAGAGTTTGAACCCCCCCCCCTATTTCTCCACGATGTAGATGAATAGGGGACACTCAAATTGGTCCAATTTTACGGGGTAGATAACATAGCTCCGAATGTCGACCTCGTGTGCTCCAGCCCTCGCCTTGCCATAGCGAAAAGGAAACATGGCACCGCATTAATGGCCAACTCAAATACATCAGCGATGCGGGTACATGCATGTGGTCTGTACACCCAAACTCGAGTACAAAATTTTTAGTTTTTTTCTTTCTTTTTCTGTAATACGTGATGAAACCTCGACGTAGTACACGCGTGAAGAAATACAGCCGAGTCGAGAGAAAGCTAACTGATGGCGTTATGGCATTCTGCGTTCTGCTATTCCGACGAAGAAACGAGAACCACACCGCAGAAAACCGGCATGGCATCCACATCGTCATCGGTCGCAGTCCCGAGTCCCAGTCGCAATCGTCGTCGCTGTCGCCGACTAACTACGGCCACGATACACGAACACTTCATAACATCCCACGCGACGTTGCCAGATTTAATACACGCCGACACGAGTTGGCCGTTCTTCGTGCGTGATCAACGGCCCGCCGTACTGTATACCGTGTGTGTCGAGTAGTGCACCGAGCATTTATTTCGCCATATTTTTCGTGTACCCTTCGAAGAAAATTGCCGAACCGCAAACAGTTCGTCCAACACAAATTAACGCAATTTGACGATGCCGAGGCCGAGCGGGTTCGTTCCGGTTCGGGAGGAAGCCAAGCAAAAAGGCGCGCATGTATTATTCGTGTCATGTTCTGCCCTTCAACGTCATTAATATCGTATGTGCATATCTGGCTCGGATGTTCGTGCGACGGGGCGAGTAAATTCTTTGCGTTTTCACGAATCTCAACCCCTCTCCCACCCTCCCTCACAGAGCCATCATATGGTGATATCAGGAACTGGATCAAAAAACTTCATGTCGAAACGAGTCGAAGAGGCTACAACACGCTTCTTTCGCTGTCGCACTGACGCAAATGATCGTACAACGTAATTTGTCTTCCACTTTTTTCTTTCTCTGGGTTTTCGAATGTATATTATTTTAAATTTCATTTTCTTCAACGCATTATGCCACGCGTAAAAACATACGTATTATATGTGTACGGAGACGTCGCCGTCGCAAAATGACGGCTATTTTTACACGCGTTTCAAACGGTTGGCTTGGTTCGAACGAACGCCCAAGAAGAAGAAAACAGTGGCAAGAAGGAACGAAAGAAAAAGAGGAAAAACACCGAGTAAGCCGAACGAACAGCGTTGGTACCACTTAACGACCTGATAAATTTTTATATTATTATACACCGACGTCGTGTAGAGCGAGAGAATGGAAAGAGAACGACGGACGAGTGCCGAGTCGTCGTCGTCGACGACGACGACGACGTGGAACGTGGAAAACACCACGCCAGGCCACGCCGAAGAACGAACCGACGAAAGAAAACACACCAACCGAACGGCTTCAGAACGAAACGAGCGCCACGAATTGGCAACGTTGCCTTCGAGGCCACCGCTACATTCGGGGAATTTATAAACGCGCGCCGTACACAGCCAACCACGGCGAAGCCTGAAAGGCGGGTCGGAGCGGCATAGCAGTACCGTACCCTACACGGTATACGCCGAACAAAGCGAGAGAGCCTTGCCAGCGTGTACACAGTCGGACGCACACGCACACACCAACACATACGACCGTTCCACGCTATCGCCGAGCTGTGCTGCTGCTTGCTCGGTGCTTGCCTGTCGCGTTACGTACACGAGCGCACACAAATACGCACGCACACCTATACGTGTACACGCTACACCAACACATTCACGGCGTACCCATTTTTCTCTCCCCCTTGTAATGGCGGGAGCCAGAGCAGCGTTTTCTCTCATTCTCTCTAGCGGGTGCCTCGTCGTCGTCGACGATCGTGGGTCGACTCACGAAGAGACAGCGCCCAACCAACTGGCTAACCGGCCCTCCCTACCTAGAATGTCGGCTCCGAACACTCCAGAAATCGCTGCTGCTCCTCGCCCGTCCCCCGCAATTCCCAATTTTGCTCGGCACACTGCCGGCGTTGCCCAAAACTAGAGAAAATAACGCAACAACAAAAAATTATTGTAATAATCGAAAAGCGAGAAAACGTATTTCCAGACAGATAATTAAATGCGGAAGAGAACACAGAAGCCTGTGGCCAGCCAGGATTGTAAGAACATCATCACCACCATATTTCAACGAGTACAGAAAGGCGTAATCGCTCTGTTTTACGCGATCATCGATCGACGTATGAAGTCCGCAGTTCTCACTGACCATGCCGCGTTCCCAATTTACACCACAAGACCGGCATCGCATACACGCAAGAACATACATACATGTGAAATCCGTGCTCACGTTTGTATATCAACTATAAACCTAATCCAAGTTGAACGAACAGAAGAAGAAAGAAGAAAAAAAGCGAGAGAAAAGAAAAATTAAAACGCTTCAAAGATAATATCAAACGCGACAACAATCAAGGACTAGGTCAATAGCACGTCGATATTTACCGTAATATAAAAAGGTTACGTAATAACAATACAGGAAAACGCAGAAAGAAAGAGAGAAAAAATACCGAGATAGATGCTGCAGAGGTACACACGAGCGTGTTTAAAAAAAAAAATGAAGATAGATGTTTACGAACAAATAAAAAAGAGATGGAAAATCGACAGGCGAAATGGTCGCACGTGGGTTATGTTATATTTATGTATATCTACATAATATGTTCTTTTCAATAAAATACGAATTTAGTACGAACGCGGACGGAAATGCATGTACCGCCCTTCGCCAATCTCGCCACGCTATGTAAACACCCAACACACAATACAAACGAAATGAACACCAACACGATAGGCGAACTGAAAACCCTTGTATGTAATTCAGACTCGGGATGGCCAGTTCTACGTGTACGCGCATTAAAACGTTTGCCATCGATAACTCATTATTTTTTACTGTCTTACTCGAATAAATGAAATCAGAATGCACGACAATGGTTGGCCATCTCTATTCCAATGATGCAATTTCCATAAAAACGAGAAAATTCTACTCAGAAAATCTTAACGAAAGGCATAAGACGGTAAAATATCCCAAGTTCTTACAACTAAGTAAAGGGTAAATACACATAATTAAACGCGCAGAAAAATGAAAAAGAAACAATCGATTAAGAACAACGTCAAGTAAATGGAATAGGTACAAAAACGAACATACAGAATGAGGGAAAATGAAACGAGAAGAATACCTGGACATGAGGCTCGTTAGTTGGGTAATTTTCTTTCTGGATCGATAGGCAGAGCCATCGAGAAAAATTTGGGCCTAGGAAGAAAACAGGCGCAGGGGGAAAATAGAATAATAGAAGATTGGACGAAAACTCCAGGGCCGAGGAGAATGTTCCAGTCCCACGACTTCGTCTGAGGCCTATTGGTAAGCGGCCGAGGACTATTCAAATCCATTGGAAAGTTAACATTGCCTAGGTAGCGCTAGTGTAACACACTAACGCAAACGAAGTAACGCTCAACACATTGGAAAACGCCTGGAGGGATTATTTCAGCTTCCCTATTCTACGTCAAAAATCGCGATTTTCAATTTCACGTAATTTCATTCAAAAAAATTTCCATGGAGGTAATTCTTTTTTATCCAGATGATGATAAAGTTATCGGTCTTACGACCGGTTTAATGCAGCTCTCCATTTCTCCCTATCTTGTGCAAGTTCTTTCATTTCGTAATAACACTCACATTTCACATCCTTCACATTATCAGCTAAACATACAGGAATCTTTGTCGACCTACCCAATTCTTTCCTTCCACTCTGTCTTCTAGCAGCAGTGATATTCCTGGGTGCCTCAAATTATGCCCTATTAGTTTATCTCTCCTTCTCTCCACATATTTCCAAATATGCATTTTACCTCCTACTCTGTTTATTACTTCCTCATTTCTTACCTTATCCGTCCATTGGTTTTCCTATGGTCCAAGTTTCACATCCATACAAGGCTACACTCCAAACATAAGTTTTCAAGAACATTCTTTTGATTTCCAGATCTATTTCTGATTTGAAAAGATTACTTTTTCGATAAAATGCTAATTGGGCTTTTGCTATTCGTCTACCAATATCCCTTTTACTCTTTCCGTCTTTTGTTATTTTACTCCCTAAATAGCAAAATTCGCTTACTTCCTCAATCTTTTCCAGTCCAATATTTATATTTAAGCTATCATGTTCACATCGATTACATACCATTACTTTGGTTTTATTTTTATTCATTCTCAGACGATATTCTATACTCAAAATCTCCTCCTTTCCATTTAAAATGTTTTCCAAATCAATACTCCTCTCAGCTAATAAGACAATATCATCTGCAAACCTGAGCATCTTCACTCGCTCTCCATGTATAGTGACACCTGCTTCAAATTGTTCTTCTATTTCTTTTATGGCTCACTCTATGTACAGATTCAATAATACTGATGATAAGGAGCACCCCTGCCTTACACCTTTTTCTATATTAGCCTCCCCGTTTTCTCCTTCTATCCTTAATGTGGCTTTCTGTTCTTTATAAGTTGCCTTCCTTTAAATTTTATTCCTATCTTTTTTAGAATATCGAACATTTTATCCAATTCAATATCGTCGAAAGCTTCTTCAATATCAACGAAGGCATGTTATCCTGCCCCTTTTTGAGTCACCCATCTGCTATTAATCTCAAAGCTAACACTGCTTCCCCAGTACCTCTACTTTTTCTAAATCCAAACTGATCATCTCCTAGTTCGACATCTGACAGTTACAATAGCGTTATTTTTGAAGTCCTTTGGCATTTCCCCTCTATCATAAATATAACACACTAATTTATACTATGTATCAAGCACATGTTCTCTTAAGTTCTGCAATAATTCTGCTGGTATCTCATGCACCCCTGGCGCTTTCCCTTCCTTCAAATCTCTCAATGCTTTGTCAAATTCCCCTCTTAAAATTGAGTCCCCTCTCATCTTCTTCCACATCTTCCTCCATCTCCATTCTTATCTCTTTATCCCCATTATTACTATATTATAGTCCTGCAACATACTTTACCCACCTTTTCACTTTCTTTGTAGAATTTGGCACTTGAGTCAGATAGTTGGGTGTCTTTCAGCTCTGGCGCTACTCGCACCTTGTGGGCCAGACGTCCACTGAGCAGCAAGAGGTTGAAGTAGTAAAGGATGCACTTGCTCTGACTTTCGAAGGATGCAGACCGCCGAAATATTTATTTAATTAAGGCGCCAACAAAGTTTAATTTTGCAGAAACAGAAATTAGTATAACGCATGAAGAAACAAGGAAAGAGCTTTTCGACATGCTGTGGGCCTATAGGGCGCAGTATGCGTGTTCTATGACGAACTAGGAACTGCCGATGGAGTACAAGCCTCGATTAAACTACTAAACGAGCTTTTCAGTGTGCGGCCATACCTGATGGCTGAGGTAGGACAGAAGACCTTAGGGATGATGGTAGAAGAACTATTAGCCTGCAACCTGATTAGGGAATCAGACTCTCCATATGCATCACCGGCCATCTTGGTAGGGAAGAAATCAGGAGAAAAGCGACTATGCATCGACTATAAGAAGCTGAAGTAGAAGACAATGAAGGATAACTACCCGCTGCCCCGGATAGATGAATTAGTAGACCGTTTAGTAGGAGCAAGGCGGTTCACCAACCTTGATCTGAAATCCGGGTACTATCAGATCCCAATGGAAGAGAACTGGAAAAAGTACACAACGTATGTAACCCTCTATATTCCGTTCCAGATAAGAGTATCAAAAATTCTGAGACAGCCACAGACTAATACGTTCACAAGTACAATTTTGCAACCAATCACGTATCACTTCCTGAGAACATGCGCTGCGTCTTTACGCGTTCAGTGTGAATTTCTTACTTCCCTTTTCCCCCGTGATGCCGCCACGTCTATGAGTATTTGATACTCTTATCTGGAACGGACTATAGGGCCAGTGGGAGTTCAACAAGCTACCGTTCAGTCTGTGCAATGAACCAAACATTTTCCAGCGGTAATGCATAAGATACTGAAGCCTGTAAGCAATACGGCCGCGGTCTACCTGGATGATATTCTAATACATGGGGAAACGCCAGGGGAGATTGTCTCCCGAACCAAGCAAGTACTAGATGTGCTTTGTGACGCAGGGTTAATCCTAAATCCTACTAAATACCAGTTCCTTGTCCAACGAATGACGTTCCTAGAAGTTGAGATAGAGGATGGACGAGTGCAACCAGGGAACTGGAAGACTGAAGCAGTGACACAGTTCCCAACATCAATTATAGTGAAGCATGTCCGACAATTCCTCAGACTAACCAGCTATTTCAGGCATTTTGTGAAGGACTACGCTCTCATTGCACGCCCCTCACCCAGCTACTGAAGAGGGATACAGTATGGGGTTGGGAAGAGGAAGAGCAACGGGCCTTTACTGCACTCAGAGATGCCCTAGTCGGTTGCCCTGTCCTAGCGCTGTTTCAAACAGAAGCAGAAACCAAAGTACACACTGAGCGCACTAGACATAGCAGGTATAATTCTACAGAAGCAGCCAGATGGGAAGATGCATCCAACAGCATACTATAAGTCGGCAAACCAATGAAGTAGAGAGCCGGTACCATTCCTATGAGTTGCAGTTGCTGGCTGTGGAGGAAACAGTGACCAAATACCGGTGATACCTGTTGGGAATAAAATATACTATTATCACGGATTGGCACGTGAAGTCCCGTGAGACACGTGGCCTGGGACGTTGCCAGACTCCAGCTGGCAGAAGGGTCGTGGTTTCAATAGAGCAGTAGCCTGCCCCCGGATCGCAGACCCGAGCTTGAAGCCTGATCAACTCTGCTGGGGGGAGAGGGCGGTGGCTCCCCTAGCGCTGGTAGGAGTGCTATGTGTGTTTAGCACACGTGCGGTCACAACTAAAGGGGAGGGTGAGAAAAGATTGAGTCCAGCCTGGCGAGAGAAGGAGCGTGCTGTCTGGTGCTTAGATTAGTCTTGGAGGTCCCAGTCGGGAGAGGGTGCTCAACTGTGTTTTTCTCTTAGTGTTGGACAATGCTGCGATAGAAGAGTAAAGGGGATCAGGTTAAGGGTTAAGTTGTTCATTGTTCTCTTTTATTAAATATCATCTAGCAAGTCTCCGGTTTTCTTGCCTTACTTGTCTTTTGTTCACAAAAAGCAGTACAAATATCACGTTACTAAAATACATGTTAAGTGACCGCTACTGAGCCGATGAAGTTGAAACTTGCAATGTAAACTCGGAAGGCATATGTCTGTCTACTCCCATCGGCACATTCTCATACGTTACCATGTTTTTGTCTGGAGACAGTCCGGGAATTTTTGGATCGCACCTCATGGAAAACTCCAATTATCCGACATATCTTGGTGGAACACGTTGGATCATCCTAACCACTACTACTAAATTTTTGTGTTCCATAAATCGATTATCCGAATAGAACACAGATGCTAAGTTCGGCGATATTCAATCTCGACTCCACATCGTTTCCTAAATTCATTCTCAGTTTCAGTTCCACCGCCCATGATAAAATGCCGCTTTTTTTTCTTTTCGTAATTTCTACCGTACTAGTTCGAACCCCTGTATGATTGCACAATTAATCGAAAAAGTGTGGTCCCAGTCAGTCTGACTGCACTCTGCAGTTCAACAAGAACTTTGTAACCCCGTTTTACAGATACTAACAACTTGCCACGCTATGACTGCTTCCTCTGTATAAAGTGTTTCCATATACAGCAGCTACCACCAAGATAAGTTCCCCGGGACTGGGAGCATATTGATACTATGGCTACCAGCAGAAGGTGCTCATTACTAATAGGTACAAATGTGTACTCTATACAAATCGTATTCATCTGCAGCACCTCCCCAAGAGAAGCCTTAAGACGCTAGGGGGCATGTGAACTACGGCACAAATATCATCAACCAACCCTGTCGAGAGAGGGGGGGAATACCGGTGGGCGTAGACTTTCAAGGAGGCTCGATATTTTTAAAATACCTGAATTTCAGTCATACTGTACATCAAATCAGCAATCACTCCTTACACCGTGAAAGAAACCTTTTTAATCCCGTAGCTTATAATTTTTTCCCATCTAACAAAAGAACAAATAGACCTGGAATGAGGGGGGGGGCGTGGAAATTCCCCCAGGCCCTCTTTTCCTCTCTACGGGGCTGCTATCAACAATCATCGGCTCAGTAGAAACTGCCCGTAACTACAATCAACATCTTACGAGACTGAACCAAGGCACAAATACTACGAACAACCATTAATCCAGTAGAAGCCGACCCTGCCATTCCAGTATACGAACTAAACCACTACGGTAACGCGACCAACTGTCACTACCACCCCCCCCCCCTCCAAAAAGGGGGAACAACTACTCGATAAAGTGATCAACTTGAGGATTAGGAGCGTTCGAGCACATAATATATTTTCCCTAGGAGTAACTTGTTCATACGTGCAAATACTTGGATTTCTGCGATGAAATAACTCTAGGCGACCTATACGACGAACATTCCCAACCCACTGACACAGAATTTGAAAATCACACCCGCACGTCATCGGCTAAAATTTCATCGTCGCGTAGTTTCCGTATTTTTTTTATTTGTAAACAAACCATTCCGATGAGTGAGTACAAATAACGACAGGAATTTCCGAAAATGTGTGTGTGAGAGAGAGAGAGAGAAACAGAAAAGGAGAGTCAACGCACCGAGGTACATCCTATTTATAAACATTCTTCGACAAGGAATTCTCATCACACATACACACACACACAGACAGGGAAAAATGATAATAACGTTTGTCGAACTTGGGAAGAAACAACGAAGAGAATAATAATAAGGAAAGATGGATGGGGAAACGAGACTGCACGGCGGGCGAAAAAAAAAAGAGAATGAAAAAAGACGTAGACGAAAACCAAATTCACGAACAAACGGATATTTAGCGAGCGGAAAATCAGACAGGTAAACCGGGAGTTCGGTGGGTGATTCCAACGGAGATGAAGATGAGCGATGAGAGGGGGGGGGGAAGAAAGAGACGTCGGAGGGCGGCGAGGCGAATTGCGAAACCGACGAGTGCCTACAGAAGACGAAGAACGACGACAAAGGGCAAGTCTGGTCCGCGTTTACCGTTTATATTTCATTTTATACAATAATTAAGCAACGGCGGCAACGGACGACGAACAGAACCATTACCATTACCCATTGCCGCATTGCCGCCGGGACCGGAATCTCTTCCGACACACTCACCGGCAACCGAACAACACACGGAGCCGTTTACCCGTACACGAATTTCGCTCGTTCTAGGTCACGTGCTCATTGGAATAGGTTATGCACACGTCATAGACAGTTAACGAGATGAAAATTATGATAACCCGATCGAGTAGTACACAGTACACTCTAGAAAGTCGCAAGGTCGAATACGTCCATTTACCGTCGTTAACGGAATATCCATTCTAACCGCCAGCCATCAATCATTCCGCCGTGTACCACCTGTACAAGATAGCGACGAGACATAAAAACACACAGAAATGTCGAACATGCGGACAATGCCGCCTACAGAAGGACCAATCCGATGTACTCGCCTGTTAGGCACACCAACATCAAACACGAGTGACCAATAAACTTGACTGTCACCTTCGAAAAGTACATCGAGTGCAGTTGCATCGAGAAAACGCGAAAAGGTTTCACCCGCCAATTTGAGAGCGTTCGTTGACTGAGTACACATTTTTCACAAAGTCCTAACGCGTGCGAGGGAAAGGAGATACTACCAAGAAGATATTGGTGTCGGCACTTTGCAGCCCGCACGCCAAGCAGAGATATTCCATTTTGCGGCCCATGCTAAAATGAGATATAGACCGGATTGCGGCCCATGGCAAAAAATAAAATTAATAAACGAATGAACGAAAAGGAAGAAAAAGAATCATCATTATTGAAAAGGCACACATGGAGTACTATGTAAGGTCAGGGTAAGCCGAAAATTCGTGTATTTTTTCGTGTAACGATGGTTCATACTGAGTGAATTCCTCTACAAAAAAATCTCCGTAGTCGCCCATGGAGGAGTCACCATCGTAGTTTCTCACAAACTGTATGCAGACAGAATCAATCTCCACACAAATCTCCAAGCTGTCGCAGTTCAAATTCTTGCCCCAAATCGTCTCACCGTCTGCAACATCTATCTTCTTCCCAACACTCCACTTGCACAAGCGGACCTCAAAACGCTCCTGGAACAACTTCCACACCCATTTGTACTAACTGGAGACTTCAATTCTTATCATCCAATGCTGGGCAACAACAACACCAACTCCAGAGGCAAAATACTGCACGAAATATCGGACACTACTCAATCTCACTTTCTTCAACCACCGGGCCACACACTTCAACTTCACTTATCGTACCTGGTCCCTCTTCGATCTCATTATCAGCACCGCACAACTAAGCAGCCAACTAGTGGTCCAGTATCACCCAGACATGGCTGGCTGGGACCATATCCCCTCATCGTTGAATCACTACAAAATCCACCGAACCACGAACCACCTTTCGCTACTTCAAAGCTGAACCATCGGAAAATAGACTGGAAACTCTACTATAAAATAAGCGCTTCTATCATCACTCCCCTAATCACAAATCCAGAAGAAGCAACCCAATTTATCACCACAACACTCCTAGACATATCACACAAATGCACACCACATCCAACCCATCCAACTCTTCGTCGCACAGTCACCCACAGAATAACTGTTCCTTGGAGGAACGCACCCTGCTACCTCACCCTCCAAAATAGAAAAAACGCACTCCACGCCAGAAAATTTACATATATTTCAAAAAAATGAGAGCCAAAGCCGAACCGGAATTCAAGACAGCCAGAAAGCACTCATGGCAACTATATGTCCCAAGTATCACCACAAATACTCGACCTGCCGAAGTATGGAACAAAATACAGGCAATAGAAAAGAAACGAACATTCCACATCCCCACTGCCATCATATCCGGAGACCAGCAACCTCATACATCGTCCACAGACATATCCGAATCCTTCGTTGATTCTTTCGCAAAGGCTTCAAATCGTTCAACTACCACACTTCACCAACACTAGTATCACAGATAATGCCGAAGCCACTTACAACCAACAACTCACCTACAAAGAACTACAATCAGCCATTCGACGCACTAAATCAGCAAGTCCAGGACCAGACAAAATCCACATTTCGATGATCAAAAACGCACACCCCAAACTGAAATTCTTCATTCTCCGCCTCTTCAACACCTTCTGGAACACTGGACATTTTCCTCAAGCATGGCGACACGCAATCATCATACCACTTCTCAGACCACACAAACCTCCACACTTCGTCGACAGCTACAGACCCATCTCACTCATCTCCGTACTCTGCAAGCTCCTAGAAAAAAACCGTCAACGTTCGGTTCCAACGCATTCTTTCCACAGAAAAACTAATCGCCTCCTCAACAAGCTGGATTTCAACCCGGCCGATCAACAGAAGAACGACTTGCCTTCATTTCCAGCTCCATCTTCAAAGCCCTGTCCCGTCGCCATCATGCACTAGCCGTCTTCTTCGATCTACAAAAAGCCTTTAACACAATCTGGAAAATACAAAGCGCGGAACACTATACAAATGGGATATCAAAGGCCGTATACTTCTCTTTATCCAGCAGTTCCTCACCAACCGAAGCCAGTTAGTCTTGGTCACACCATCTCCTCAAGTCGAACACTAAACAATGGAGTTTCTCAAGGTTCCGTTCTAAGTCGCACACTCTTTAACATGGGTTTCAGCAGCATGAAGAAATAGCAACCCCCGTAAAATCAGCTCTCTTCGCAGACGACCTAAACATTTTCATTTCTAGCACATCGCCACAAAAAGGAACACGTCAGCTCCAAGAAACAGTAAACAAACTCGCATCCTGGACTTCACGCCGCGGCTTAGAATTTTCAGCTACAAGAACTAACGCCATACACTTCTGCAAAGCACACACCTGTCAAAATTCCATCAGCATCACTTTAAATGGAACTTCCCTTCCCACTCCACCAAAATTCAAATATCACAGATTTCACTACGATCAACCACTCACTTCCAGACATCACATTACAGAACTCAAAAAATCCTGCCACTCACGTCTCAACCTTCTCAAAAAACTGGCACACACATCCTACGGCGCCGATTCAACATCTCTACTACGCATCTATCGTTGACTTTTCCGTTCAAATGCGACCGCGGACTTGCCATCTACTCACCAGCAACCAAAACTGATTTAAACAAACTGAACGCCACGCCTGGCCAGTGATGTCTCCCCCACAACAGCCTGCTCCAATCTTCATTTTCTCTGCAACGAACTTCCACCAGACCTTCGCCGACAACTATATTTCCTTCGCTTCAGTATCCGCATCAACAAAAACACACGAACGCTATTTCAACTAGAGGGAATCGACCGCCACAGAACCTACAATCGGAAACGCTTTGCACCCAGACTGGAAACTGCCTTAGAAACTCTCGGATTACCATCTTCAACGCTGACCATCCCAGAAGCAACTCACCTTATCAACATGAGCTCTCTTTTCATTTGAGTTCAACCCGAGCCCTGGAACCGCCCCTTCGAGCATTCCCTCAGGGACGTCAGGGAGCCTATTAGGGCTGTCTAAGCCCTCTTGACTTCTTGCCGGGGGTCGGCCTAGGTCGAGACTGCGCTAGCTTCCTGTCGAATACCCGTATCACTAGCCCCGTGATTTATGACAGTGAGTTCAACGAGCACCGGTAGGTAGCGCCTTACCCATTTACAGCTTTCAGATACTGGCAACCGATTACACACTTTTCGGAAGCCTCCGCTGTAAGTGGTTGTGACTTTGTGTACGTTATCAGAATGCGGTGTTAGAATGTGTGACGAGTTCTTTCTTGCATTTACTGATAACGATGCCAGCGTTGAGAATCGAACCCGGTGCCTTCGGGTTACGAAGCCGAGTTCTTACCGCTACGCCACAGAGCCACTACATCAACACCAGCTATCGCAGCCTCAATGCTGGCAAGCGCAATACCCCACACGTCAACTTCGATCAATCGTCGACACCCCAGTAACAGTCATCCTCTCCACTGGTCATCGCAGGCACGACGTCATTCTCACCCGACTACTCACTGGCCATACTCCGTCTTACTCGTGAATTCCTTCTCAACAAATCGCCTCCTCCGATATGCTCTCATGTCATTATCCACTCACAATTTCATACCTCCAACTGGAGTGACTAATCCACACATCTCTACGCTTCCATCTCTTCAATTCCCTTACACTCAGAAATCTTTTCCAAATCGTAACACCCCACCATCTTCAAAAAGCCAACATCTACACGCAATTACTCATAAATTGTGCTTATGCATTAATTTCCTTTTCTTGTATCTTGTAACATGTAAAATCCCGTGATTGTGATCCCTGTTGTCCCTGCATTACGTAAATAAAATAAAATTGTCAATTGTCACGAAGGAAAGGCCAAAAAAAAAAAAAAAAGAACGAAGAAACGAACCTTCCACATTTTTTGCTGTATAAGCTTTCGCTAACCCTAGGCTTTGAATTTTCCACCACCAAGCCAAGCCTAGATGGAACCGGCATCCCTCAATTGTAGTACGAGGCCACACAAGACAAGGCGCTGAATGTCAGCTTGTTCATTGGGATTTACACTTAAAGAGTTCCAAGTGGTGGCAGCCCTGTATATGTGTGAGTGATCACGTATGATTTACCGTAAGCATGTAGCGAACTTCAGCTAGTATTACGTCGATTAGAAATTCACGTTTAAAGAAAATTTGTCCTAAATTTAACTGCATCATCACCAAAAAAATTGAGTTACAATCAGTTCTACTGGTAGAATAATTTTTACTCGGTTTTTACCCTCCTAAAGATAGCGATGTTTCTATTTGAAAGTACACATGATCACGCATTCATTTTCACCCGCACAAGTGATTTTGCAGCGCACTCTAGCGCAAGTTTAAAAACCCCAATAGTTGACAGTAACCGTTCGAAGAATGTACGATGGTGGCAACAATGCTTTTAGTTTCTCAAAAAGGTGTACACAGTTAGTTACTCATATCATTAATCTTTCCCTACGGGGTGAAATGGTTGCACATAAATTTCTTGCAGGGGCTGCAATATAGACTATCTCTCATTTTTTCCGGCCGCAAAGTACCCATAAAGTTGCCCAGTCGGCCGCGAAGTGGATTCAGTCGAAGATAGAATTTTCTTGGGAACCTGCACTCAATTAGTATGGTCCGCTCGCACTGGAGTCGATCGTGAGAATCACGAAGAATGTGGAAATTAGGATGACTCGCGATAATCCGATACGACAAATGCGTTTTCCACAGGGTTGGTAATAACGGAGTTCAAATCCCACTCTCTATGACACATGTCAGCGCGGACAACGCACTTGCACGATACCCACATCAAAAGTTATTTGCTTACATTAACATAATTACCGCGTTAATGAAGCCGCTGCTACTGGTGTAATAAGCACGTGAGATCCAAATGCACGTGCAATACCAACGACAATGCCGGCGGTCTCGCCGATGCTGAGACCCCATCCGTCTCAAGTAAATCCGCAGCTCGTATTCGCAATTACCTTTTTCAGAGTCCAATATGTACAATTGTCAACCAGGCTGGATGCAATTTCCCACCCGGAACGTGCTCTTCGCGCAGGTAATTGTGGTACACTTATTCTGAGGTACTCTTACCGGAGACTTCACTAGAAGAATGTGCTAGAAGTGCGCACGGTACACTCCAGTTATATTGGATGCTCGATAATTCAGTCGATTCAGTTTCTGAAAACCACGACCAAACTTGTTCATCATGTTGGAATGTAGCAATCGAGGGCGTAATAGACCTGTCTTGACAACATCCTTGAAAGTGAAGGATATACCGAGACCAGAAATGAGAGAACAAAAATTGAAAGCGACAGTCGATGTCACGAGATTCAGAAAAAAAAGGATGAGTTCAGCAGACAGACAGATATGGATGCACAAAAGTGTAAGTTGAAGAAAGGTAGATGTCAAAATAATAGTGATGTCTTAGAATAGCGATTCCAAGTTTTTCAGTCTTCCCACAAACCATACAAGCGAGCCGGCGGAACAACCAAAGTGCTGCCTGAAATCTTCCACAGTGCAAACGAAGTTCTATACCTGGGGATGATTTCGTTGTGGATTTCCAAGACTGTTCATAAAAAATGATCAGACAACGGATTGTAAGAGCATATCTAATGAACAAGTGATAAGGACAGTGACGGATATAACCGGGCCACAAAAGGATAATAGTTAACCGTGTGGCCCACAATACATCGGGGATACGCATCCTTTTTAACCTAGCTTTCATTTAGATAGATTGGCATATTCATGCAACATACTCGCTCAGGGTATCTACAGAAATCGAAAACTAAAAAATGGGAGGCCAACTTGGAAACTCGACGGTTTAGTTTTCGGATTTTGGAGGAAGTTTCTCAGTTTTGCATGGTCGATTCTTAATAAAACCTGCATTAGAAAATCATAAATCAACAGAGAAGTAAAAGCGTTACATGCCAAGCTCGAGAAAATCTCGATCTTCCAATTCTAAATTTAGACTCCAGCTGAGTTCTCCGTGGAAGGGTGAGCTAGTGATAGCTAGACAAACAGACACAGTTAGATATAAAAATATGGATGTTCGTATCAAAGGATGTATTCTACAAAGTCCAGTCAGGGGTGAAGAGCCATACAAAGTCCAGTCAGGGGTGAAGAGCCAATTATCCCTGTAAAAAACGGATGAATTAGTGTTGTTCGCTGTGATTTAAAACGACTTCTTATAATGTCGAGTACCCAACAGTTGCACAAAAGAAGAGCTACAACACTGAAGAGAACTTGACTCATATATCTTAAATCCTAGCTCTCAGCACCTGTTTTTTTTTTCAACCACGGGGAAGGCTGTTCTTCGAATTCCATGAATATCAGATAAAGGGAGACCGTACATACTTTGAGAAGGGAGGGGGAAGCCTAGCCCCAATCAAGTTGAATAACAGTTGGAAGAAGCTGGGGAAATCCACTCGATTCGACTGCCATTTTTCACGATTTACATCAATATGGAGAAAATCAGACCCTTAGTTAGGAAATTCATTTGCCCTCCTCCTCTAATACGATCTAATTAAAATAACGAATTCAAAAGTTGCAGATAAGGAGGCAAGCAAGAGAGCAATACGAACAAAGCGAATGTAGACGTGGTAGTGTGACGAGAAGCGACTCAATCTTCCCGAGTCATATTCAAGTTTAGAACAGTCTTATTCAGTTTCAAGTCTCGAAGCATCCAAGCCAAGACTTCGCAATGGGAGGAACGGGGATCATCCTAGCCAATGTTATTCGAAAAGTCAGCCGTCGACTAATATTGTAGTAACCAGGGAGAGCAAAATTCGCAAGATGAAAACATTTTCCACCGAGTTTTTATATTTTAGTCCGTATTTATTTTGTGTACCTCCTCCCCTACTTATCAACAAAAATTACTAGCCACGACTCTGATCCGAACTCTAATGAGTCCAAACAGAATTATAATATTAGTCTTGACGAGGTCTCAACGAATCTCAACTAAGTTCCGAATAGTTACCAGCGAAGTCTTAATCCATGCTCAGCGACCCTCAACAATTCAAAACTTTTTGATTTTAGAAAAGTCATTTAGTTCCGAAGAACCGTATCAGTCTCGATGAGTTCTCAGAATTGGACTCAAAATAATTTTTTCGAATCTTAATCGGTGATATCGAAATCAAATGAATCCCGAAAGCTCTCAACGGACTGATCAGGCTGGACGAGTTTCCGCAGTATTGAAATAAGTGTTGAACAGCCTCAATTAGTCCCGAAAAATGCCTTTAGTGAAATGACTTCCGAAGGCCATCAAACAAGAACATACTCGGACGAGAGAAAAGGCAGAGGAGACTGAAGGGCCAGGAAATGAAGCCTGTGAATCTTTCACAGACCTGTTTAACAGTGTTTTTCCCACTACTCATTCATAATACGACAGGTAACAACCGTAGTCAGGAAAACAGGTGAAGTGGTCACCGCATGCACTACTTGATTTATCCGCCGAAACGAACTGCCCTCGTATTCGCCCCCTCAATGTTCACTTCGCAAGATTCTTCCAAATCATCGAAACTCACCTATAAATTGAAGGGTCTAATGCGCGAAGAAGCCAAGTCACATCGCTGGAGCAAAATGTCAGCTTACATTTCTTCCTGAAGAAATTTCGTACAAGATCAGATGGAGCACGCCATTCTAAGTAGAACGGCCACTTCTAGCACTCCACCCACCGATAACACTACTGAACAACTATTTTGCACAATGCATTTCGACATGTGATTCTGAGGTACTTTTTAACGCTGAACACGATACTGCGACCCATTTTTCTCTATCACGTCACAATTCGGAGTTCTGAACGACTGAAATTCGTTTCCATTTTGTTTTTGCATTGGAATAAGCGGTACCACTGACTGATATTATCAGTGTTATCAGACCACAATAACAGAAAACAAACAGACGGAATATACACCACTACACAGTACACACAACCTCAACACACAACAACACGAATCAGTATGACCACATTCAGTTCCTAAACCTCTTTTTGAACACATTTAGTTGAATTTTTTATAGTCTTTGATCAGAAAAACTAGACGTGATAGAGAAACCTCTATTCAAAAATCACCTCCTTAAATGCGTTGTGCAAACAAAAAATTTCATTTTGTACAGTAGTGTAATCAAAACTTCAAGCTGCGTACGAGTCTAGAAACAACCTGTATTACTCTGTACTCGTACGAGGTTCATTCAACAAAACTGAGAACAAAATAGCATCAATTTGTTCAGCACACAATCCGCTTCAGAAAAGCCCGACTTTCGATTTCAAATACTACACACGTAAACCGCGTATCTCAATCTCTTCTCCGTCTCAAGAGCTACAAAAAATGAGGCACGAAAAGTGACGAAAATGTTTGTAAAATACGAACGCGCCTACTTCAAAGTAAAATACGAAGCTTAGTCTCGACGATACAAAAAAGAAGAAAAAAAAAAAAGCAATCTCAAAAAGAACTGCTAAACTTCGATAAACCACGAAAGAGCAACAAGTTGTTATCACAGAGCAGCACCGGGTTCCTTTCATTGTTTGACAAATAACCTATACACAACTTGTCTCTCATTTCACTCTCTGCTCACACCCAACTTTAAATAACACTAAGTTTCGACCTTCCTACCCACCCCATAGTGTCACTACCGCGCCCTTCCTTCCACGGCAACGCTTTAATTCTCCATCTCCTTTCATTCGGGGTGCACGGTAGCAATATCCTTTCCATCGCTATTTTCCAGCAAATTCTCGCTATCCCTTCCGCACCACAGCACATGGCGACGGGGAGAAGAGGAAAGTGGCAAGTGTTCTCTCTCGCACTCGTAGCCCGATACACATCCTCTTTGTTCGCAGACGTTATTTTATTTTCTGTATCGTCGCGCGCGTCTTTTTAACGCGAACCCGGCAAGAGAGAGACAGAAAGAGTGGCGACCGTGAAAAAGTTTTTCATCGTTTTTCGCACGTATAAACTTTTATAACATTAACCCCAATAACGGGGTTTACCGCGAAAATATCCTCCAGAAGTTAACATATACACGCACACACAAACGCGCGCGCAGTTCCCCTTTCGACCTTCTTGAAAATTCGCCAGAAATTCATCTCGTTGCAAGACCATATCCAGAGACTGGAATTTGTTCCACACCAATCAGTGGGCATTAAAAACATCCTGACTCCCATGTCAAAGTTCCCGTATCTAATCGCGAATATACTCGTATGTAACTGGGTCTTATCGAAAAATACGGAAACACATTGGATTTTCCACTTTACAGATCGGACTACTTTGATAACGACTGCCTACGTCCGCTTGTGAACATGATTACAATTAAGTGTAATGGATGATGTAATCACAAATGTTGAGATAACACTTTTCAAACTGATAATTATAATCTGACAGATATCCGCAGACCAGCGAACAAGCGGCAAGACATACAAATGAACGAGATATTTGGATACATCAAGTTCGGCCTTCAAGAAGATCAAAATTCATGAGCCGTAAACATTTTACAAGAAGGCCCAATCGCCCAGTAAAAATCTTACTTCAGAGGCTGAACCCAAAACAGTCACCTTCATTCACAGCGCCGCTGCAGCAGTTCTCTAGGAGTTTTGATAGCGTCTTGAAATACTTTCTAAACTCGCAATGACAGGTTTCAGTGAGACTAAAAGTTGAGTTTCAATGGATCTTAACAAAATCAACCTGAAAAGGTCCAAATCAGTCTCAACTAATCGCAGCGAATGCAACTTGAACAGCCTAATTGACGTCAGCGAATTCAATGAATCTCAACATAGTCCTAAACAATGTCAACAGAGCTTAGTTTTGACGAATATCGGTGAGTTTCAACTAAGTTCCATTAGTTTACAAAAATCCTGATCAGACTGAAGTAGACTTGTATCCATCCAGTTTTTAGAGTCTTCACAGTCGCTCAAAGAACCGCACCACATAGATAATCGAATGAGCCTCAACCAGATCTTGAACAAGTACTACGTGATTGTGACAACTAAAAATAGAGTGTGATTTTTTTAGCATCGAAGGAAAAGTCCGAAACAATTTTCAGGTGAACTAAAAATAGACCAGTTTGGGTTTGTGTTAGTTTTGATAGTTGCAAAATTGTTGACTTATTTAATGGCGTCGCCTTCTACGGGCTTTGAATTTGCAGTGCCCTCGGGAGGCTCTGGATTTGCTAATTCTTTCATTCTATTGCATGCAATGGCATGGCAGTGACAATGAGCCTTCGTACTCGAGGGAGTCTAGTCAGTCTACTGTTGATCTTTGCTATTCGGAATTGAAAAATCATACCGGATTACAGTGTGAGATGAATAACTGATGCTCCTTACAAGGGAAAGCTCAAACAAGGTGGCAGCCTTTTAGAGACCTTCGATTTGCACTGCCCTTTGAAGGCATTGAATTTCAATCCTTCCATTCCACTGCACGTGAACTGAAGGTTAAAAAACTGGCCTAGTTAAAAGTAATTCATAAGTGGTAGTTTACGGCATGAATTGTTTCTCAGACCAAAAAGGAGACGTCGTTTCAGCCACTCTGGTGCTTCATGTCTCGCTTTCTTGTCAATTTCGCGGTTTGTCTGGCATCATATCTATCGTACAGTTCGTCATAGTTGTTCTTTTTTCGTTCAAAAACATTCAATATTTCGTTCAAGGTGGGATTTTCGTTAAATCTACTAGCAATTTCGTTATTTTGAATTACTTTTTTTCATGCTTCTACTTTTCGTTCAAACGCCTTTTACCTTTCGTGCAGTTCAATACTCCCCCTCAAAGTATTCAAAAGAGGGCAGAAAAAAGTTTGCAAGATCTTCTTTTGCCAATTGCAGCAACTGCGGAATTTACTAGCTTTCAAAAATTTCAAAGTATTGGTGGCATCCCATGCTTACGGTCCTGATCTCATCGGCAGACTGAAATTCACCGGGCATTATTCCATGATTGTGTGTCGGGGATGGGGGGAGGAGGGGTGGTGGCGGCGGAATTATATTTCGTGAATTCATCTTCATTTTCCTATAGTTACCCTTGAGAACAATCGATTCACCATCGTGATTGCAGGAAGCCAACCAGGGACGTAGCTACGCCCCCTTGGCATCGGCCGGCAATGTGAAAAAATTAAAATTTATTCTGGTAATAGTAAGTATTACACCTGTAATGTTGTAAAAGTGAAACGACACCCCCCTCCTTCATACCAAGTGTGGCTACGCCACTGAAGCCAACACCAAAAACATGTCATAAACTCGAAAATTACTAACTTTTCAAAATTTTGGATTCTATGTCTCAAATATACCTAGTATTACGTGGACAAATCATTCATTCATCCAGATCATTTATGCCACAAATATTCAACAAAACAATATTTCTTCACGAACTGCGAAATTAAAGAAAATTTAACAAGACCCGGTTTTATGGGGGGGGGGGAGAGAAATAATTACCCCTCACATGACCATCCAAAATAATACTTCCTTATGAAACTCCGAGAAGCTGAAAAAATGGGACTCGTTTCGCTCAAAAATGAGTATTACATCACTACCAAGGGTCAATACCGTGAAATCAACGCCATAGAAAAACTCTGGTACCGGGCCTGAATTCAACATACTGTTCGCAGTTGATGACGCATCATTCTAGAGAATTCAATTTCAAAAAAGTTAAAGTTTCCAAGTACTGCATTTCTGCAATCAAAATGGCGGATCGATTGTACCCGTGTGTAACTATAATGCCCTAGTTACACTACTGCGTGTATTGTATACACTTCGAGCAAAGTCAAGTATACAATGCTTTCCTTATTCAGTGCTTCTGTCCACTGTAACCCACTCGCAACGTAACCGATAGCAGGTATATAATATTCATGAAAACACTTCCACTATCCACTGAAATGAAAACAAAAAAATTAGAAAGAAGGTTTTACATGCATTTAATGAAAGTTCACGATGCGATGTGTAGATAGTAATCGATTGAATTTTAATATTTAAAAAAGATTTTTGAAATTCGTGCATTTGCTCATTTTTTATTGCAGTTTTAAATTTACTTATAGACTGTGCCTCGTATATGTTCATGAAAACACACTCGACTCCAACTGTCCACTGAAATGAAAACGAAGTAATTAGAAAAGGTTTTACACGCATTTGACGAAGGTTCCCGATGCAAGATAAATGTGAACTACCACTCGTTGGATTTCGGAAAAATGTACGACAGACTGAAAACGATGAAAAAAAAATCGAAGGTGGGTTGCAAAAAAGATGGCACCCCGACAGAGCACAGTAGTCCAAGAAGACCTCGCAAACGCCACCGATGTCTGAATCTCATCATCGTTTGATTTCACCTGCAATTTCAGCGACCATGTTGGCGTTTTCCCGGTTCCGGATTACTGTAGGGCGCTGGGTTTCACTCGAATTCGTTGTACAACGCTAACTAAGCCAATATCGGTAAAATGGGAATCGTTATCATCGGGGCGACACCTCTCCAAACCGGAGTGCATTACATCATTTCCTCAATTTACACACTTTCGAGTGTTGACGCCAGCTCGGTTGTTTACTTTTCCGACAATTAGCGAACGTCGCACGATTTTTCGAATCACACGTATCGCGAAGCGACTAAAGAAACAAAGTTGTCGAACAGACCGTCATTCGAACCGCGATACTGCGGTCAAACCTCCGACATACATAAGATAATGCAACATTCAGGCAGGCTTAGAGCCAGAAGAACAAAAAAGAAAGTAATTAGATAGAGGTAATGCTCGAAAAGGTGGATTCCAGGGCTCGGGTTGAGAGTAATGTACACGACCGTCCAAGACGATAATCTTACTCGAGCCACGGAGTTCGGTGTTCGACGGACTCTCACAAGACGAGGTAACTTTACTCGTACACTAATCCCTTATTACAACGAAAACCAAACCAACCTAAATTACGAATATAAGAATTGCCTTTGCACGCCCGCAGGTATACTCCGAAAATGCACTCGTCCGGTGAGATCATCGTCCTCACAATACTGACAATTAATCTTGTTCTACGGAAAGGCAACGAAGAACGCAATCTCCGGTAAGAATTAACCGGCCAAAAAGTAGTGCACGACAGACTAGCACACAATACCAACACAATACCCTAGCCCAATATACAGCCAACGAAAAACATCAATAAAGCTTATCAACGCCGTCAAATAAAACGCCGCCAATACGAAAGCAATTAAATAACAGGCGTGTGTCAGCGTATTTACGAGATAACATCCATGAAAGGAAAGAGAGCGAGAGAGTGAGACAGACAGAGAGACCGAGACATCGAAAAATGAGTGTAAACGTGTACGCGTGTGTCCGTGTGAAAGAGAGAGAGAGAGAGAGAAGCAAAATTAACACCATAATCAGCTGTTCGAGCGGTGACGTCAATTCGTGAACTCTATTAATTTTAATTCTTTTTACCTCAACATAAACATTTCCCCTCTCGGTTAGACACGGCGGCGTCTGCCCCTTATTATAATTATTATTACCGACGTGTTCGATGTTCTGCAACACGTGTCTAGTTAGTTCTCCGGCGATCTTCCATCCGGAAACCCGTGCCGCGTATTTTTGAACGCAACGGCGAACGAAAATTATATCGGACGTTTGGCGGCTCGTGTTCGTTGGGTCGCGTAAAAGGCGGCGCGGCAAATTCCGACGAAAGCCGCCGCAAACTTCCATTTTTTTTGGGTCGCAAATCATGCTATTCGGATCGCATCTCATCTGAATGTAGGGCCAAACCAGTTGGAAGAGTTGCAAGCAGTACAGACCAGGGGATCGTGAACAGGGTGAGTCGCCGTGTGGTTCCCGAAAGTTACCACGTAGCTGCGACAATCGCTAGACAGACATTTGTCAAGCTGGGGAAAACCTCGCTATCGATTAAATGTTTATCCATTGGCAGGACTAATAAAACATATCGTAAAATGCGAAGCCGATTCGGCACATCGACTATTGACGAATTGATGGCGATGCGACAGCCAAAATGAAGCAGCAAGATCGGCAACATTTCTTGCTGCGCTGCAACGTCTGTACAGCTTCCGTCTGCAGCATCAGCTGACACGCGGAGCCACTGCTGGGACAAACTATCGAAAAATGCTTACGGTGCGGGTTTTCATTGGGATCGGAAACCTGAAACGAAGGCCTGATACGTACGATATTCTTTCGTGGAAGATGACAAGACTCGATAAAAGCGTGTCCTACGAAATCCCAGTTTGCAAAAGGTTAAACAATAGTTCCGCAGTTTTTTATTCAGTTTTTCGATCAATCGATTACTTTTGAGTAGTTAATTAGGTCGTATCCATTAGCTGTACCCTATTCTTCATAAATGATTATCAACTGATAGTGAAACTTAATCCAATTATTTCATTAGTGGAAAAAAATAATACAACTGACGTATCTTTCCCAAAGACACGATATAGTGGTGTCGCTATGAGGGAAAGCTTCACGATTTCGTGAAATAATGGTTCTTCCAATTTTAGCACCTCCACTCACACCCCCTTCCCTTTTGATGAAGATCAGACTCCCTTGAACACTAAACTGTCACTCGGGACAGGCAAGAACATTTGATCTATACATTAAAAAATATCATAAAGATCACGACTTAAGATCACTACAATCAGAGATGGGCAAGAGCTAGATCAATATATTATCTATCACAGATCACATAAAATTTTGATCTTTGATCTCTGATCTCAGATCATTTTTTCCAGAAAATACCAGATCAGACCATCAGATGAGATTTTTTTGAAAAATCAAAATAGTCCTAGAAAGTATCAAGTTTTAGGTCTTCTCTTGTTATTTCTTTGTGAATTGTGAGTTTGTGACGTTAGACGTTATAAATCCCTAAAAAACGTACGTTACAATATCGATTACGATTATGAATTAGAAGAAAGAGAATTACATTTTGATCTATGATCTGATCTTTCTGGAAAAGATCAGATCATTTAGAATGTAATCTGATCTTAGATCCATTTTCTGTTGGTGATCTTGATCTGATCTGAAATCAATTAGTTTGTGATCTTGCCCATCTCTGACTACAATATCATTAGACTAGTGATCTGAATGATCGTGATCTCTTTCTGATGTCTAAAATGATTCAAGTTCAAGACCTACCTTCGGGCAAAATCATGATTTTAAGACCAAAAACAAGGTGATCCACTATATTATTTAGGAAGCCTACGCTGCGGATTGCACGACCGTTTTTTGACATTTTTAGAGCTTCGTACGGTCCCTTTCAGTGCTTTATGTCTAATTTAGGACTACAACAAATATCAATTCAAGAGTCATTAGTCTTCTTTGTTGTAGGGCAGACGTACTGAATGTGGCCACCGGGTAGGGTTGGCAAAGGAAATATGCTCTGTGAGCACGAAAAATTTCAAAAATATTCTCTCAGAGAAAATACAGAGAATATTCTCGACGGATCAAAAATCATGCTATAGAATTGATCCATATTACTTCCCATACAAATGCCTGTCTTGATAAACTTGTTACCCCATCCACGGGTTAGAACAGGTGACTGTTAGCAGAAATGAAAGATTGGTTGTTTTTTTCCCCTTAGGAAAAATGTATCCCATTCGGAGATCGTTGGATAAACTTTCCAGAAAACCACGCGAGTTTCATCTATCCAAAATTAGAGGATTTCAGTCTAATGGAAATTACGTGGTAATTTATTTGGGACGGGTATACAATGCAGTGTTCGGTTTAGTAAGTCGAATTAGTAGGGGGTGATAGTACTCATTAACAAAATTAAAATTCAAAAATATAGAACTTTTATAGGACCTTTTATACACATTTTAATAGCAACTGGCACTGCTCGGCAAGAAAATTTTCTTGAGTTTTCATCATAGAAGAAAAAGCTGTTATTTAAGCAACAATTTTAATTTCAAAAATGTACAATTCAGACGTACAGTTTCACTATTTCCCTTCATCCCATCTTTTTTTTCTCTTTATTCTTCTTTCTTTCTCATGAGCTGATTTTTTCATAATCATAGAACTAAAACTGAAAATAAAGTACTTTTATAGGTTCATAGTACTTCCTCCAAAAATGGAGTACTTCATAAAATTTATAGAACTGTTAAGACACACTAGAGGAACAAATAAATTACGCATATGATACGTAACCTATACACAAGAATGAAGATCCACCAGTCTTCAAAGCAGTGGCGTAGGCAGGAATTTTCCAAAGAGGGCGGGGGAGGGGGGGACGAAGTAAGATTTTCAAGGGAGAAAAAGTCGAAGATTGAGGTATTTTTTATGAAAATTGAAGGTAAAATTACTACTGCGCGAGCAAAATTTTTTCAAAAAAACATGTTTTGAAGGCGAAAAATTGCTCATTTTCCCACATTTTACATTCAATTTCAAGTGCCTTAGGGAGGCATTCGCCCCCTTGCTACGCCACTGCTTCACAGTCCGAAAATAAGCGAACGTTTATTACAAATCTGATTACTAGTTTTGTTTCATTTTTTTATCCACAGATAATTAACAGGTTGAACAGCGAAAAGGTAACAAAGATTTACCATACCATATTGATTTTTCGAATTCTGAAAAGTAACCAATTTTCACTTCGACTCTTATAACAATTTTCAATTCCGCAATCTTTCTCCCTCGCCCAAGATAACCCATAGGTACAAACATCGAAAGGATAAAAAGATTTATCTAACTGAATTGCCTACCTTCCGGTATTGACGGGGCTACATTAGTTTTATGATTGGGATCAAAAAATTCAAATGTAATTTTTGGAGTGCACAACTTCAACTTTCTGTAGTCTCTTCGCTTTTCAAAATAGGTAACAGGTGGGAATAATTTTTGTTACATTTCAGTGTACTACCCACTGCTGCTATTTAAAACGGTAGCAAAGAAGTTGTCACGAATGATATGCAACTCCAAATTTGAAACAAACAATTCCAACACTTCTAAACAAAACTTCATTGAGCGAAGTATAACCATATTTCAAGATGGAGAGAAACAAAATCATCAGCACTATTTATTACCTATCTCGGAAATTGAAGGGGCCACCAAAATTCAGAGTTGTGCGCTTCAACCCATCTTACCTAAGTTTATAATAACAATTATATAAATTAGTATCCCATGAACATCAAAGTTGACAATTCAGTTCAGTAAATTATTGTCACCACTCATGAATAACCCATTGATTACCTTCAAAAAAATAAATCCCGAATTAAAATCAGTAATCAGACTAGCAACGGAAGTCCGCTACTTTCAAATTCGGAACACTTATAGCCCCTTCATTTTTGAGTGTAGTCCACACTTATACATAACGTTGTTTGCTCTTCTAGCTGAATGCCATCACCTCATCAACTCAGCTTACTGAGAAGGAACATCCTGTACAGTCTTCTGCAAAAACGGAAGTACTGTTGCAAATGTATCCAAAGGAAAGTATTGAAAGAGTCCGTCCGCTGCGCCCGGCATCTGCAAATTGAATAGTGCTTCTCGAAACAACAGATGGGAACGCTGTACACATTATTATACTATACCCATGTTATAGTAGTACTGGAATGAATCGCTAGATGCTAGATGGGTAACCGTGATGACCAGTGGCGTAGCCAGACTTGGTGTGGGGGTGGGCTCATTTCACTTTTACAACATTATAGGTGTAATACTTATTATTACCAGAATAAATTTCAATTTTTTCACACTTTCGGCCATTGCTGGGGGAGGGAGAGGTCAGACCCCCAAAACACACCCTCCCTTCATGGCTTCGTTCCTGATGATGACTGATTTTCTGACCACAAGAGTAAAGATCATTATGTTACTACCTGAGAATAAAAAATTTGTTAGAAACCAGACTTTTATTCGCAAATGCTAAGAACTTCCTGGATTAAAAATATATACCTTTTCTAACAAATTTTTTACTCTCCGATAGTACCATAATGATCTTTACTCCGTGTTTTTCTTATGGGAGTCGGTACGTTCGTTAGTCAACAGACGGGTATTTTTGCTAACAGTAACTCACTGTGTGACCTGACGGGAAATCGGTCAACTAAAAAAACCAAAACGGCTGACAGGAATACCTCTTTTTCATTTTTTTCTCCATGCCCGAGTCCTGGAATCCGTCCTTTAGAGCATTACCTCAGAGACATCAGGGAGCCGGTTGTAGCTACGGATGTCTCAGTGGAAGCCAACGCCAAGTTCGTAACTAAATTTTCACCATGCACTATGAAGGCTGCGCTTCCGGATGCCTGAGTAACAAAAACCGCAGAACCCGACTTTTCACAGGATATCTTACTGTCGGTCAAGAGTCAAGTCAAGCAGTTCAACAAAAATTAGGCACTTCACTAAAGGGTCACGCTAATATTAGGCACAACTGTTCAAGATCAACACTCAATTTCACAAACGAAGTGAGCTAAAAACATTTCGAGGGTCTTTCAAGCAAATATCATCTTACAAGTCCCAAATTTTCTAACTGACAGTCGGTGAGTTTCCAACTGAAGTCAACTGTCAAACCTTTGAAGCAAGACGCACCTCATTTCCCTCCCCTTCGATACGCTTCTGATGGAGATTTAGGTTTGTCAATACCAGGGCCAGACTTAGCATGTGAAGGCTTCGGGGTCCAGAATTGGAGGGGCTTCGATTCCTGTAAGTTCTGAAGGGGAAAAAGTTTGCAAATTAAGAATTCGCATCATTTTCATTCGAGTCAAGGATACATCGTTTTATGCGAAATTTTGATACTTAATTTGGTGGGGGCCCCGTGGGCATTTCTTCCCCCAAATACAGCTTTCATAGAGACTAAGCTGCCCCGTTTGAGGCATCACATAAAATGGCGGAAAATTACTTTGTATTATTCAACAGTGTTTATCACTAAGCAGCTGACAACGAAAGTGCGCACAACCCGAATACTATCAGCTTTCGAAATCGTTAGGTACAACTTTTTTACAGCTGACACGGAGCTGTCGAAGTCACGGGAAAGCTGCGTTAACAATAATAATTACTTTTCACTCATACGTTGACATCATCATTTATAAAATACTCGCGACAAGAGACGTACGAGTACACAATTTCGGCGCTGAAAGAAGTTTGTTTAGTTGACTTTTCCGGCTACTAGATCCTGATACTTAAAAAGGCTCGTAGCGTATTCTCTACGAAGACTTCTGGGCTGTGTAGCAGCTGCGGTCAGTATCCCAGGAAAATGGTACATTTTCCACTTGACCTGCAATACGACCGAGTCTGATGTTTTGACTCGCACATGTAGAAGTTCGTTTATTTTCGAAATCTCGAGGGATAGCCGAGGCTCTGACAACAACATTTTTCAGTTGTACAGCTCCGAGCCACCCAGTACCTCATCTTGAAGATAGACCAAAGATGTTCACAGCGAAACTCCCGAGTCGTAATCTGGTTCAAGAAGCCAAGTCGAGGTGCCGAACCCAGAATGGACGCGTATGATTTTTCTACCACGACGACAATATCGCGAAATCCTTCTCCATTGGCGAATTCGCCACAACGGTGGAGCACTCGAACCTGCAGATTCTGCACCAGGAAACACAAGCGAAAAACAGGCACTAGATGAAAGACCGTCTCCTAATGGCTGATGTTTCCACAATATAGCAGAACGACTGCATCTCGATACGACCTTGACAGCACGCATTCCGAATACGAAAGGGAAAATACAGTATCAAACGACGTTATTGTAATTTATAAACACTTTACCAAGCCTCACAGAGCGAAATAGAGACAGATAGCTCGAGAGAGAAAGAAAGAGAGCGACAGACACACACAACAGATAAACACTAAGAAAAAGCGAAAAGAGAGTTAACAAGAATCGTGTTAACGTAATAACGAACTCCGAATAAGGGTCACCGTTATAAATTACAATATCAGTAGGTCATCTCGACCGAGATTGCAATGAGATGATGGCGTTTAAAACATGGCGGCGGCGGAAGCGTGCGGGGGCAGAAAAAGGGATTCCTTCCCAGACATTGTAAAGATAGGCGGCGGCATATTGTCGGAATGTAGTTAAATCGAAGGCTGAGACGAGGTAAAGAGGAACCTGCACAGCATATTATCCGTCTTTCTCTGACCGGGCACACGATATATATATAAATAAATAAGAGAGAAAAAAAAGGAAGAAAAAAAGAGAAGTTTACCGAGTGGCGCGTGCTTTACGAGGATGTCGCAGTTATGTAATCACGTCGGTCTCTCTCCTCTCGCACAGATTGCTCACGAGAGAAAAATATTCGCGAGATACGATAAAAAAGAGGGAAAAAAAGTTTACACGACGGCGATGAATTAACCTTTTTTTTTTTTCTGTTCAACAATTTCTGTTCGGTGCTCTCGACCTCTTTAGACACATCTGACAGAATACGTCATCGTTGATGAATCATTACACGAGAGTACAAATCTAGCGGAAACGTGCGACACTGACGCATATCAGCGTGGCAGCGCTGCATCAGATGTCCATTTCACATCTCCAAGTTCACCTCACGATTTCGGCTCCAGTTTCGAGAATACGCGGAAACGTTTTTTCGACAGATCGGGTCGGGTATTTCGTCAGTGAAGGGTGTATACGATGAAGAGCAGCCCGTCAGGTTCCACGAAAAACCCTGTCATTCATCGACCACCATGAAGGACTGACTTCCTCATCAAGTCTGTTAGAGCAGTACTGCTTACCACTGTGTTTCAAATGGAATTTCCTTCGAATGTGCTAAATGCCTTTCACGAGGTTCAGTTATATCCGGACAATGGTTTACATACTGTACTTCACAACTGTTTCCACAGACCGATCGCCGACGTCATCAGGTACCGTAGCTCTAAAAGTACAGCAAATCAAGACCGACACTGCATATTTCGAACATCCGTGTGATATGAAAACGTAATACATTCAGCCACGTTTCACAAGAGTTACCACTAATGGAAATAAATACGTACTGAAAGAGAGGCGACTTTTTGCGCTAAGAGTGAGCTGATTTAAATAATTTAAAAAAAAAAAACCACGAAAAACCAGGGTGAGATTCCCATTTCCATTTCGGTCCTCAAAGATCTCTGCAGCTATAACGGTAGGTTTTATTGTTCAAGCTGGTTTCCTTGATAAGGTTATCAGTCCTACGACCGGTTTGATGCAGCTCTCCATTTCTCCCTATCTTGTGCAAGTTCTTTCATTTCGTAATAAAACTTACATCTCACATCCTTGATTAAAACTTTCCGAGGATGATGCTCCCCCAAGTAGCTCCCTCCTGGGCATCCGAATGGGGAGCTTTCTACGTCCGGAAAAATTATTCACTGGTTGGAACGCCATCATGAGTACCTGTGGGCTGACAGGGAGAATGGGACCTCAGGGTAAGAAAAAAAAAAAAAAAAATTTTGTAATAATAACTGTTTTTGACTAATTTTTGGCCACTCTTTCGCCTGGTATTGTCGAAAGAATTTTCTCAAACGGCTGTAAGTCTCCAAAGTTGACTGTCTCTGTAACGTGAAAACGTTGTCAATTTTGTTCATCCGCTCTCCTGTAAAATTTACATTTTTGCGCTGAGGTCCCTTTCTTTCTGTCAGCGCACACCTAATTAATATTTAGAAAAGTTACCTTTCCTGGAAAGAGATACTGTTGCAATTTTTCATTGCTTTCAACAGGGTTTATACGTCGGAGTTTGCCTTCTCTAGGTGCTTTTGGTTGCGATTTTAACGATACATAACCTTATAGAGTCTTGTTTTCTCTCTTTTTTTACGCTTAAACCTCCTCACCACGGTACAAGCTCAGATGATTTCGAGGAACTGGTTGAATTAAGGAACTTTCACGTAGAAAGGATTCTAGAAATTGCAATTTAAACTTCAATTCGATTTACTTCTATTTTTATAGCTGAAATGATTGAAAAATGAGCTCGTTATCAAAAGGACTATTTCACGATGACACCAGATACCGCCGAACTTTCCTTAGAAGAACAAGCTCAGGGACGTAACCATGAACTGACCAGTTTCGAACCTCTTCTTCAGTGCATCACAATTATCCCCAGGGTCAAACGGACTGACACAGAATATTCAATAACTTTCAAACCCTCGAAGTCATAATCGAAAATGAACGACACGTTTTATTAGACGTCATCTCCCTCCCCCGTAAGGCCTCAGCATCATTTCCAATTCAGGGACACTGCGATCAAGAAGATAAAGTTGAAAGTAAAGAGATTCCAAAAATCCAATACTTGGTAATGGTAATTTCTTGTCCAGCACATAAAAGGTCTTCAACACCATTAGAACTTTCGCAGATTATACAGCACTCGAGGAAACACAATTGCGATCATATTTTTTGTACTCATCGAAGACAAGAGCTCGGAGGAAAGATACAAGTCAAGCCCATCTACGCCTGCCTGAGATGTTTCCAGCTCTCTTTCTCACAATACGTAGTCACAGGAAATAAAAAGACATTCTTTTTCAAAGAATTGAATTTGGTTGAACGGCTCAAAGAAATCTAATCAAAATTTAAGGCGGTTTTTAATAGATATCATTAGACGCTCTTATCTAGTTAGAATGAATCTCGAATAATTCGTTTCAGAGGCGTTTAAAAAGGAGGAAGAGGGATGTGGATGTACGTAAGTATACTACCCCCTCCTTATACCAAGGGGAAAGCCAAGTTCCAGGGCGTGTTACCTAAGAGTTTAGACCAGAGAAATTCAACTTTTCTGCTATCAGCTAAAAACTTTGGCAAAATTGTAGACCGGAGAACTTTTTCTGCCCCTTTTCTTGTATATCGTCCAAGTCTCCAAGATGGATTATGTAAAGAGACACTGTAAATCAATCCTTTATATCTGATTTTCAAGACGGATGAAATAATTGTTATATTTTGACTACGTTGACTAAAGTCAGGCGTAGAATGACTAAAAATTAAGGTTGAACAAAAACAGCCAAAATTTCCTTCATTCGATATCCAAGGTTTCAAACTGATTTAAAAACTTGCGTTTGGACATAAAAAGAATGTCCGCAAAATTTCGTCGAAAAAACAAATTATTTCACGACTCTAGGGGACTAAGGTTTGAAAGGTTTTCACGTATGTATTATACTCTAATCTCCATTTTTAAAGGTTAAATACAACTGTAACGATTAAAAAATCATAATGTAACGGTTTAAATTGTCCCAGTTGGTTCACGAACTCCCCTACACAAAGGCCTCGCGGGATCATCATTTTTGCGAGGATGGGGAGGAAAGAGGTAAACTATCGACTCGGAAGTAGAAATCAGCGAGTTGGCCAAGTGGATACCCATACCCAGACAAGCAAATAAGATTTTCACTCATCTAAAATTCGCCGTGTTTTTTGACTGAGATTATAGCCTTGGAGGAGGGGGGGATACCACCGGTCGCAAGACCTAGGCCCCTACATCACCTACATGCATGGTAAGCTCCTCTCATTTCCAGTACAGGGTGTATATTTGAAATGGGAAAGAGAGGGAACAGCTCACTGTGGTATATAAACGGTGCGGGGATAAGGTTTGAAAACCAATCTGAATAGTTTTTTAGCGTTTCAATCTAGTTTTTCTGCTACGAAAACGAAGATGAGGAAGGAATACAAGGCTGTATCCCATTAAGAGAGGTGAATCGGCCTCCGGCGATTTTTTCGATTTTCATTCTAGTCTTAGATGAGTACAGATGAAAGAAAATTTTCAAGTCGTTGACGACATTCCCATCCACCTCCAGGGAGGACATAGTCAGATATATCGAAAGGAGGATCCTGTTTCTGCTCTTTTGCTCTTTTCGATTAAAAGCGAACGGCGAACATTTTTTGATACTGGTTCTTACCCTGCTCCTGTTAGGGATACTAGACTATGATGAGTACTCTCGACCGCCATTTTAGTAGCAGAAGCCGAGAGTAAACACGTAACATGTTGTGATAATGATTTACGTTGTGATAAGTAATGTTTACTCTTAGCTTCTGCTACTAAAATGGTGGTCGAGAGTACTCAGCGTGGTTCAGTATCTCTACTCCTGTCACTCGTTCGTTCTTGTTAATTTCTGTGAATCGTTGAACAGAGCAGGAGTAAAACCTAACTCATAGTTTGATAGCAACAGCACACTGAAAGAGCAGATATTCAAAACGAAGGGGTTAGGTAAAATAGCAGGTTTGATCAACACTGCATGGAAGTGAGCGGGACATGTAGCAAGGTTGAAAGATGACCGATGGAGCTATAACACAATTTATTAGTATTCAACACTCTGCAAAAGTAAAAAAAGGTCACCAATGCATGCGGGGGAGCCATGACATTAATAAGTTCTGGAGGGAGGGAGGTTAAGAACTTTCAGAGAAATGCAGCGGGTAGGAGAGCAGGGGAACTACTGCCGGAAACCTATGCTTTCTATAGGCCTAAGATCAACAAAATGAAATGTCAAAAAAATTACATACTATGATGTCCTCAATAAATTTGATTTTGATTTGACTCCGTGATCAACTGGACAACAAGCTGTTCCCTGTGGTAGGCCTATACGCCACAATATCTCGTTACTTGCACAATAAATGTTGCAAGTGTTTCAATTCAGATACAACAATGGTGGAAGACAGGCCCGGCCTGGCGAATCAATTTTTGGGATTCAAAACGTAAGGGGCTCGGTTAACTAATCTGAATATTTTTTCAGTGATGTGGATCGCAACAAAAAAAGGCCCACAAGGCCACAGAAGGTCGGAAGGCTCGGGAAGCATTTGCATCTCCTCACCGCCAGCCAGGCCGTGCAAAAATCGGGAGATAAAAATGAGGTTGAGCTAGGGGAGGAAAAACGAAGGAGTAGGCGGAAATTTTTATTAGTGTCACTTAAATCAACTGACATACTGTATTTCCCAAAAGCAACAGATCAAGAACTAATATGTTTTTCTTACTGACACATATCAACTCAATTTTCAAACAAACTAATGTGTCCCCTTCAATAATACAGATAGGTAACACCCAGTTAAGAGAATTTTCGTTGATTTTCGCTGTACTATCGCGATGAACATCTGATGGAAAAAGCGTTATTTTCTCAACTCCAGTTTGGCGCCCTATAATATCGAGAATGTGCCATATCCTTCCAACCTGCCTACCAATGGAGGAACACCTTGTAAATTTGTGCAGTTCAACCACCTATCCCCGACCGAAACAGCAGACTTTTGCTACTAGAACGAAAACCAATGGTACTTTCTAGCAACCGTAAACCACATTTACGTTCGAATATGAACTTTTGAGTTGACTAGAAGGTACACCGAACCTACTAAGGCTGAGTGGGCGCCATCAATACCAATCCAACCCGAAGTGCCTACCCTCTGCGCGGCCGCCCAGCTCTCGATCAACTCAACACACGTCATTATCGTAAGCGATCTTTAAAAATTAATTACGATAATACGCGAAGCGACGCCACGGCACAACCGACCACAACTTCGTCGACAGGGTGCTTCGACGCCGCTTTGACATCGAATTTGACACCACCTGCCACAACACGTCAACGTCAACACCGAGCCACCGCCGCCAAGTCGACTACAGGAGCATCTATAATTGAGGCCGAACGCAGCGCCGAGTAATCGATACATGTACACTTTTTCACAGAACCCGTTAAGGATGCCGAAGGCGAAAGGGATGAATCGGGAAATACCACAATCAGTTCCGGGGGTAAAATAAGCGTGGAAACACAAGCAAGCGCGGAAAAAATCAACAAACTTGACGGGAAAAAACCCGTAAGAATGGGAACGCGTGCGATCGATCACACACGTCACCGTGTAACGGTATCGGGTGATTACACTTGTCACGATGCCGCTACCGAAACCACCTCAAACTACCACCAATAGCACCGCCGAAAAAAGCATTGCGAGTCTTGTCACTTTCTAGACGGGGAAAAGAACAGAGCGAGGTGAGAGAGACACAAACTGAGCCAGAGAATGAAGAAAGCGAGAAAGGAGAGTGCGACGAAAACGCCGAACAACACCACCAGGCTGCAGACGGAATATATAACGAAAATGCGTACACCGAGAGCAAGACGTACGGGAGGAGGACCGTGGGAAAATATTTCTCAAAACCACCCCTCTCTCTCTGTCGCAAAAGTTTTCCCTTCGCGCGCGTTTTACAACTCCGTTTAAACGATTCAACAGATACCAATAGTCCATCAGACGGGTTTCCACCGGGAATAGGAATGCGCCAGAAAGCGAGCGAGCGAGACAGAAAACGAGAGACGCCGAGAGACGAGAGTGAGCGAGAGAATCACAAAGAGAGAAAGAGTGCAGACCGAAGGGAGAACGAGCGAGCGAGAAAGAGAGACGACAAGACGGAGAGAGGAAGAGTGAGAGAGAGCACAAGCGAGCGAGAGAGACAGACGGCGAGCAATATAAACAGACGGAAACTGCGGTGGTATAGCAACACTTTACAAACTAATACGGAAGGTCGTCGTACAGTTGCGCGTTTTCTACACAGCGAGATAATAAATTCTAAAGACGAGGAAAAGAGAAAACATATTCGAGTCCGTCCGTCCGCTGTCTGTTAGGAAATCATTTTTAGGTCGTTTAATGGGAATAAAATTAACTGTTTACTCTTCGCGGCGCGCCATTATCGTGTCTATGTATGCGTCTGTATATATACACGACTGCTTTACACCAATATATGCCACAGCGATCGCGCTTATCGATTATATACTTTCGATTTTAATCGCGATGAACGAAAAGATACGTAATAACAGTTATTACTATTTTTACGCGGTCGTCGCAACCCAGACGTCGTGCACACTTTTCGGGCATTCGTGATGCGCGCCGCGGCAAGGGCTTCCATCGGCCTTCCGACGAGCACGTCCGTTTTTCAGATATGTATCTCTAGTTCGACCAACGGATTTCTTGGACTGACTGAGAGAGCACAACAACCTGTCGGGGGAGACCCAAACCCGTGATCAGCGAAACAAACTAGACCGAAGTAACACGAGGGTAATCGAAATCGTCTGCGTCTGAAACTAGTTTTCTCATCGAGTTTAAAAATCCTGTAGATAAGGCAGATGACAGGCCCTTTCTGTCATTAGAAGCTGTTCAAGGCTCTGTGCTATCATTCTAGGACCAAGGATTTGGATAGACATGAACCAATGAAGATATGTACATAACTTCGATTCAGCTCTGTAATTACACACTGGTACAATCGATCCGCTATTTTGATAGTACGAAAGTTCAAGAATCTGTCACGAACTTCTAGCATTTTCGAAACTGTGATTGACGTTTCGGATTCTACATTCCAAATATACACAAGAATCATGCCGGAATTTTTATTCATATACATGTATTCTGATCATCTGTACCAGAACTTTGTATCATCGATTGTGACATGCCACACGTAAAAGGTCATTTGATCGAGACATGAAATCGATCCATGTACTAAATGAAATCATAACAATTTTGAGCCCATTCGGAGACCCGTAACCTCAAAACACGGAAAAAAATGGATTTAAAATCTAACCTTCGAAAAAGTGAATCTTTAGGAAAACAGGCTTTAAAAAGAAAGTGAACACATAATATGAGCCTTCTATACTTCAACTGTATGGAAATCACACCTCGACAATGGATGAAGATATCCTAATGTGGTCAACAAACTTCAGTATAGAAATATTTGATACTTCGTACAAAAGTGAAATCCAAAATTCGTCAATTCTGATTTCGGAACGGGAAATCGGTTGCAACTCTAAAACTAGAAACGACTGAATCGGCCCTTCAGGCGCGGAATAACAGTCAACGGTTTACTGAATTGAAAGAAAAATTCGAAATATTGCTGGATCGCTTGATTTACGTTACGAGATATGCTATGTTCATCGTCACGTGAAAACAAAAAATGCGACTGAAAGTAGGAATCACTAAGTTTATCTTGAGAAAACTCAATGATTCCGAACTGACTACGGATCGATTTTACTCAAGTGTAATAATACAGCCCTACAGTAAGTCCAGGCGCGGATCCACGGGAGGGGGGGGGGATCCCCTAAAACCAAAAAAGGGAAAATTAGGAGAGTTGGGAAGAATCTGAGGGGAAGGCGGAAAAATCTGCGGAGGAGGAAATCCATGGGTGAGGAGGCAGTAAAAAGATTTTCGCGCGCTTTTCCTTCTGCCATTTCTCTTCCCAAAATGATCGTCGGGATCCGCGCCTGTAAGTCTCAATTTACAACACAAAAGACAAGTTATTTTGGCTTTGTCTCGACACTCCGCTGGTCAGGAACTACAATCATAAGACAAATCGCATGCACGCTAATCGTATCTACTACGGAAGACATACTTTCCTGGGACTACCACTTCATCTTACTCAAGTATGATTACTAGATTCGGAAATATTTCACCTTTCTGGATTCTTATCTATTTCAAAAATGATACCTCATCACCTTCAGATTCGCAGTTCACTTTTTCAGTTTGGACTTAGTAGCCGGTTTTGCATCCGCTTCTCAGGTGTGAAGATATCGAATTTTTTTTAGACTCGAGCTTGTTCCATCTTGTGTGGACACTCCACCGGAGGATCCCTCATGACTCTCAAATCTATACCTCATCGCACAGTTTTCTATTGGTGCTTTTCAAGTGTTACTCAAGCGTTCAAAATAAACTCGTGTTAGTTTCATCTTTCTGCACTTGCTACTTGGTATACGAGGAAAACTCTTTGATCTATTACATTATTCGTACTTTTTTCAGCTATTAATACTACCTTTTCCCCCATTGTTTTTCTGGCTCACCTTCACATATAATTTCTGAAGCGGAGTCGGTTTCATTTGTTTAGACTCTCCTCGACCTTAAGAATCCCTCAGCACCACGAGACCAATGATTCACCCATTCCAGTTTTCCTGAAGTGCAAGTTTCCATCGGTCTCAAGTCTTATTTGAATGTTTTTCAGACTGAAGTTAGTTTCACCCTTTTATGATCAACATCGGGCGAGAAAAATGTTAGCTCCTTCAAACTGACCTTCACTGTTTCCTGTTCTCTCAAACTGATAGCTCTTTTTTCCATCCCTTTCCAGACCCGCGCACACAGTTGTAATTCACACTTATACGTTAATTTTACTTTTCAAGACAGTTCCTAACTCTTTAAAGATCCCCCATCACCCTCAGATGTGCTATGCTTTTCAGTTTTTGGTCAACAGCCCTCTTAATCGGTTCTCATCCAGTGTTACACAATTATCCTGAGATTTGTAACATCAGTCGTTGGCTGTTACAGACACGAGCCTACATAAAACCGTCACACCATACATAGACTTGCGATCAAATTTAAAACGAGACCAACGAAGGCAGCAAAGAGTCGTAGAAACATACGAACGTCTCTGTCTTAAAAATGTTTTTAGTTCGCAAAGAGTCTCTAAAAAGTCTGAAAAAATACCTGTGAATGAATCCCTAGAAAACCTAACGTATAACAGAGAGAATCCTTTACCAAAACTCACAAAATCTTGATTTTCCGACTTTTCGACAAAGGGAGTTTCAGAAAGAGATCTTCCATTCGAAAAACACCTACTATTATCGTCATGAATCTAGATTCCGGAGCAATAAGGTAAACAGCACGGAAGTCACCACTCTCGTTCCACAGAGTACTAAATTCTTTTTTCCACCAATGCTATGATCCTCTTTTCTAATTTTACTCTCAACCCGAGCCCTGGAATCTGCCCTTTCGAGCACTGCCTCAGAGACGTTGGGGACGCTGTTAGGGCTGTCTTAATCCTCTTCTCATCTTGCCGAAAAACCGGCCTAGGTCGAAATTTAGGAAGTTGCTACGTGGGCTCGAACTGGCTCGAACCCGGGACCTCCGTACGTATTCCGACATCAGCGCGCTATCCACTTGGCCAACCGGACCCCGACCAATGCTATGATACTCAAGATATTGAGGGCGTTCAGTGGCGACTGCACTGAAGCGGAAATTTGGATTTCACGGACAGAAAAGTTTTTGGGTTCGACCAGGAAAAGAGTATTCCCTACTAGATTAATACTAAGGTACTAAGAGAGAGTATTCCCTTCTAGATTAATACTAAGGTACTAAGAGAGAAGTCCGCGTTCCTTCAATTCGACAATGTTGCCAACTGAAATCTAATTTTGACAGATGGCACAAATTTTTCAGCATCTTCCCCCTTTCCGGGTGAGACTTCCACATTACTGGCAACGCGTGAATTAACACTATAGGTCTGCATAACTTACAATACGACAGCAAATTATTGATTGAAACTTCCACTGAAAATAATGCACAACTCACCTGCAACAAAAGAAAATAATATACCGTTAGAGAACTGAGAATCATAAAGCAGAATACGTAGTAACATTACAAGATAGAGAAAATTGAACAGGATAAAACTAATGAGTAAAATATGGAAAACTTTCCAAACATTAAATAAAAATTGAATAGATTTCTTCAGTACCACGGTAAATATGTAGTACCAACCAAATTGAAAAAAAAAAGAAACCGAGCGAAAAATTTCTTCCCACATTCACCAGGGAAAGTGCATTTCCATATAATACAGAAATTTGGAATTCCATTTTGTTTTTCTGGCTACTTTATGGAAGTTCGAGACGTTCTTTGTATTTTTGTACTATTGAACGGAGTATCATCAACTTTGAAATCGTATCACCGTGTAGTGCACTACTGTCTCAAGTTGTCCTGACTTAAGTTTCAAAATTTCACGACGGATTTCGAATTGTTTCAACAAGACCTGTAAGAATTGTAGCGGATACTAGCACAGCCTGGTTCCACATCAGTTTCAAAAGATCTGGACAATTCCTATAAATCTCAACGGTCTCAAGAAATCTAAACGATTTTACAAACCAAGTCTCAACACAGTGTTGCAGAGTCTCAAAGTTTGAACGTACTCTTATCACACAGAATCACATGTAGACATCAGGTAGCCCGATGAAAATGATTTGTGAAAACTACTTCAGGGTCGTAGGATTCTTCGCGGCATTGAAACGAATCAGCAAGATTCCTCAAGACTCAGCTATGACTTCTACAACTCCAAGGTTTGTTACGACTGATAATGCTTCGAAAAACACAAGAATTAGCCACAATTTCGTTTTCCAATCTTGCTAAAACGTTGTAAACCTGAGTACGAAAAAACTCAATCATGGATCCCTACTCAGTAGTTACTTTTGCTTGTGACAATTTCCCTCAGTTAAATCAACGAACCTTAAATATGAGTACTTAAGGTTCTTCACGTGATGACCTAAAATTGTGCGAAGTATTTTGCCAACTACGGGTAAATGTTGTGGAAAATGGAATTTCAAATAGTTTTTCAACGGTTCTGTACACGCACACGTCGTTCACACGACAAATTCAAACCAGAACACCTAAATATAAGCGATTGGCGAGAATACCTAAATAAGCGATTGGTGAATCGGGACCCAAAATGGCGTTAAGTTTCGTATTTAGGTTTACAGCGTTCTAACTCAACAAGCCAACCAGGACTCATTACTGACCATACAATTTTCGAAGGACAGATTCGGCCGACTAGGGGGCTCTCGGTACATCAAACGGAGCCTCGAAGGAGCATTCTCCAGTTCTGAACACGCTTGCCCCTCCATAAATCGCGTCGAAACACAATCAGAATGCAATAGACTCCGCGAAACATTAATACCTTACAAGAATTTATCGAAAACGATCCGGTCGGATAGCTCGTGTAACGGCCATGCGGTCACACGAAAAACCGTCTACACGAAACTAGGGTATCGCCGTCGTCAGTCACCGCACTGGTGTAATTAGAAACGGGAAATCTCGACTCTCTAAAGAAACATCCTAATAATTATCCTGGTTTTTCGGTGGCCGAGGCACCGAACAGAAAACTGCGTTACGACCAGCTTCTAAGTTCACGAATATCACCACCATTTTCGTCAAGTCGAATCCGTTCGAATGGCTGCCATCGGTGGTCAGCTTTCTAGTTTTACCGGTATTCCAACCTGTCGACAGATATTTGCTGGTACACAAACGCGAAGACGCGATGAAGGCTGCATTCGTAATCCGTTTCCCAATTTTTCACATCATGCCTCTCTACACTAGTCGCTCACTGTTTTCATCATTCAGTTTTCTGGAACGATGGCGATACGAGCTATTCGGAGCACATCCTGAATTCCCGATACAGATCAAGCACGTGTGGCACGCGAAACCAAAAAAGGCGTTCCAATACGATAAGCTCTTACACACGCACGCACGCACGCACTCACTCACACAGATATGTGATAGCTGACAAATCACCGCCGTAGAGCACGATTATACTCGTAATGAACATGTATCGGCTCGGTCGAGGAAGCGCACGTAACCGCTACTTAAGCCTTTCGTCCTTTCAGCGCCCGACAGGGTTCACTACCCCACGCATCGTCAATCGTGTAAAGGTCATAAGCCACTACGACCGCATTCGAGACGATACGATTACGTCACACCAAAGAAGGTGCAGCACTGCGGCACGGCCCGGCCGAGCACAGGCACAGTAGTCGATATAGTCGCGCTGATCCGGCGAAGCCGAATGCGGCCACCACCATGCAGTGTACGCGGCAACCGTGTCGATTTTTTGGGTGATTGCATTCGCCGCGCACAAGCCGGAGGTGCTCGGCACAGAGGCAGGTGCAGACCTGCAGACGGCGCGCGAGATGGAAAAATGGTAAGCCGGTTGTAAAATTCCGGCATCGCAACCTGCCTGTCGACGACGACAGTGTAGCGCCGTTAGGGCGACCAGCACAGACACGAACAATAGCAGGATGTACCTGCTGGTTATCTACATACATACATCGTTTTGCGCCGTAATAACAAACGTACTTACTCAGTTCACCGAAACCCCGGCGACGGATGGGAAAGAGGAAACCTCGTGTAACCCGAAACATGCCTCGTTCGTATCAGCTGGGCGGCAAAATGCTTTCAGACCGGTCGAACTGAACCCGCTATCGGGCAAGCATTTCCAAGTCCCCCTCCCTCCCCCCGTTCAACCCGCATAGATTGGCAGAAACGAACTGGCTATAGAGGATACCAAGAAGTTCCTGATGCCGTACAATTCTCAGAAGTTGATAAGGCGGCAAAAAATTTCAGTAACAGAAAAAGGCTGACATGTGCTACGCAGCAACGTATTATCCACGAGACGAGTTATTCACTGTCTGGAGCAGTCTATTCATGACAAATTTTAGAGAGGCATCCAATATTTAACCAAATTTTGAGATCCGAAAAGAAAAGAACCAAAAATCGGCCGCTCTCCTTATTTCTGTATTCTTTGTAGCTTTCTGATCTTCGTTTTCAATTTGAAGAACGGGTACCTATGCTAACTGACAAGCGGCAACAGAACGGACGCGAAATTCTTATAAGATGAAAGAAGAGGCGGGGGGAGAAAGCTGACACTGAAAATCTCAACTAATGTTCATAAAAAAAGACTCATCTTTTCGATATTTCCGACTAGGTCCCAGCATCTCCCGATTTCTTGATGAATACCTTAATATTGACCGAAACATTACAAATGAATCGGATTTTGCAGTTCACAGAAAACGAAAATAGTATTCGGACCTAGCAGCGTAGTGGCTGACATCTGGTGAAAGTTTTCAACGACATCCGTTTACACACCATTACTAACGCACGCACATACGTCGCTCTTATCAACGTTAAGATAAATATCAAAGCTAATAGAACATGACGTGAAAAACTTCAATTTTCGAGTGACTCTGCACTATTTCCAATACATTTTTTCGCAGAAACTTGTCCGAAATATTATTTAATCGTTACTGGGCTACCTATTTTTACTTGGATTGCTATTATAAATTAATTTTTGACAAAATTGGAACGATACGAAAATCACGATTTTCCCATTTAAATGCATGGGGACGTTCTCCGCTATCCTAACGTTGGTAACGTTGGTGCGGCAAAGGGGAAGACTCGATACTAGCGCTACACCGCGCTGCTAGGTCCGAATATTACACACCAAAAGTGGGTGGTTACATGCGAAGAAAAGTTTGCGAACGAGCAATTTCTGAGTCGCATAAACTCACTTTTGGCTCTCGTTAGTTCGGATAGAGCTCTATAACTTCGTGTGAGTACGGTCGTCCGCCATTTTGACTCCAACCGCGCCCGTGGATGCCGAATCTGACTATGCGGAGCGTACCGCGTAGTCAATTCGGCATCCACGGGTAAAGTTGACGTCAAAATGGCGGACGATTGTACTCACACGAAGTTATAGAGCTCTAGTTCGGACAGCGAATAATATCAAAAAGCAACAACTGCAAAATAATAACGTCGTAAAACAACATCCTCGGCATTAGTCGGCCATTCTCGGCATCCGTCGGCATTCTTGGTGTCGCTCCCTTGTATCAGTTGGTAAACGTGCCTACATGTAAAAATGTGACTCATGTTTTTACATTGAGGCACGTTTACTTTAAATCAAGGTTATGCTTGTATCTGATTTGTCAGTGAAAAAGGGCTGCTTTCCACTTGTAAAAAATACTGAAGAAAACATTGTCTTCCTGATCATGTATTGTAGAAAATACGTTTTTACAATACATCATTGGAAAGATGTTGTTTACTCAAGTACATGTTTTGCAAGTGGAAAGAAGCACTTACTAATCACAAATCAGATAAAAGCATTACCGCAATGTAAACCTGCCTCAATGTAAAAACATAAGTCACATTTTTATACATTTACCAACTAATGGACAGACAGACACGACACAGCGACACAAAGAGTTCCTTTTGTAGGTGTGCCAATTCACTTTTCCTTCTTCTGTATTCCAGAGCGCTTTTGGTTGTTATGCCATCATCAGTGGAGAAGAGCCAAAAGTCAGTTTACACGACTCCCTAGCTCTGATTTTAAATGCGAATTTTAGTATAAAGATGATACCACTCACTGATCAACCAACTACACATGCGTTCAGTATTGTTATCGGTATCAGTGTGCCTATTCGTGAATGACAATAAGGAATAAAAAGTGAAAAATTTTAATTTTAAATATGGAACACTAAGGGTTCACTAAAAAAAAAAAAAAAAAAAAAAAAAAAAGTTAACGCAATCGTATTCAGCATTCAAAATACAACTAAAATCATTTAATGTCATCCCATTGGTTTTTATTCTGTCGTGGAATTTTATGAATTCAAGTAATGACGAATAATAACAGGAAGTGAAAAAACATCAGGTAGGTAATAAAACTGCAACACAAGTGTAGCTTATCTACCACCTTTATTTTCATTATATGAGAGATGCACTTCGAGACTACAGTAAATACCCCCTCCCCCCTTCGGAACGATTGATGAAATAACCCGAAACTCATCAGCATCTGTTTGTTGAATTGGCAAAAATCATTTTTTGTCTTCATGCGATCACAATATCTAACAATTACGACACTCACTTCCAAAAAAACAAAGAGCAATTTTTTCGGGATTGGGTCAACACCACTAATGATTGATGAGTAGTAGCTAAAAACGCTGGAGTACCCCTCATGTAAGCCGATAATTTCCGTTTACTATCTAGATAGTTTATGTAGACCATGTACGAAAAGACCACCTTCGCAGACTATATTTGCAGATATTTCTCTGTAAATCACCTATGCAGATCATGCATAGACCTCAGAGATAATATAGACTGCGCCAGCACCTTTTAAGTGACACTAATCTCGCATTCATTATCAAAATTCATTAAAAACTAAAAAAGAAACACACAAATACAAATTGCTTAAAATAAAGCCACATTATTTAGAGACAGTCAATAATACTAACACCAGTTGTTCGAGGGCTAATGATCAACATTCAGAAACAGTTTTACTATGTCAATAATCGAACAAAATTATACGAGTGATTAAACCAGGATATAAATACCTGTTCGAGAGTGCACTGCAAAATCATCTATGCTGGTGTTCGGGGAGGGTAGGGGGCTGGGTGATCAAAATCGATATTTTCGTTATTTCCCGTCCTTCAACACGGGGAGCAAAGATCGGTGTAGTCTTAATACAGGTCCCATTTTTTAGTTTCGATAACTGTTTCAGTTTATAGTCAATGTTACTGAACAATGATTTCAATAAGCATTTGCCCTCAAATAACTCTAAATTTTTTCAAAATTCAAAATATCGAATCATCGTCTGTATATTTCTTATATGGGAGCGAATTATTTGATCACCACAAATAAAGATTCTGAACTCTGCCGCCAGATGTCAGCTACTTCGAGTTTAAATTCCTATAGCATATCAAATCTTCACGAAGGACTCATTATATTCCTATATTCGCGTTTGGACACTCCTCCAGAGGCGCTAGTATCGTGGACAAAAAGATGATCAGAATACGGTCGTTTCCTAAATACGTACTACTAAAACAAGCTGTATCACCACAAATAGTTTTCTATGAAAAACTGAAGAGAACACATACGTCAGATCTTGTTATTTCCTCCCAGATGAACCTAACTTTAGGTTTTTTGCGGAATATTTTCATCACTGATCATCTTTTCATCCACATACAACCATCAGCGAGCCGTATTTAATCAGCAACTTTTCAACGTTCAAACGCGAATGACACAGTACGACCTAGACTTCTTCATTTGGACGCTTTTAAGCGCAAGGGAACCAACCAGTAAAATTTGTTTTCTGAGAACACGTGATTCGAAGCTCAAGAGTCATGTAGAAACCATATGACATAGCGTTTACTGATAACGTGAGTACATATTTTTGTATCGACAGCCCAATTTTGGAAAATTCTACTTTTTACGCTCTTTCAAACGATACTAATAACTCATTTTGTTTACACATGCTGGTTGGTTCCCTTCCGCTAAACAGCGTCCATTTACAAATATTCATTTGAAAAGTTACTCCACAAATTACAGGTAAAAAACTATAATGATTTCGGCGTACCTAAACTATATACCTGTGGTAGTTCTAAACTGCATCACTAAAGAATCACTGCTCACATTCAGAATCGGAAATGAGCAAGTAAATTCGCGAAAAATTGGTTTGCGTTCGGATTGTTGCAAGTTAGCAGAAAATTCGTTCGAGTTTGCTAGACCTCACTTTCGAAAACTTTTTTCAAGTTCTCGAAAATGGAAGTTTGCATTCACAAATTGAAATCAATCTACGGATGATCAGATTTGAAATTATCCAAATTCATTGTCTTTAACTGACTTCAACTGACTTTCCTACAAATAGTTGACTCACTGACTTAGTTGACACCCTGGGAAATGTAGATCATCTCAGTAAACGGTTTACATAAATCTTACAGGCAGTAAATATCTGTAGATCGAATTGGCAGGTCATCTTGGTACACACGTCATAGGGAGGCAAAACCTGAATACAAAAAATGTTCAAATGTGACACGAAGTTCACACTGTTCAATACTCACATATCATCATTCTCTCTTTCCAGTTTGTTACTAAATTGAGCTGGAGACAAATTTGTTGAAACATACCACACAAGTAGCGTAAGTAAAAATTGAGCTGGTAACAAAATTTAAATACACAAGAGTTGACATACGTTTTTTAAGAAATTAATAATGTAAAAAAATTTACAGGAACTTGAAAGCATGCATACACTTATGTTTTAAAATTTATTCAACTATTAACCAATTTATTACCAAGGTTCATTTTAACATATACATAGCTATCAATGTAAGTACTTTGGCTTTACATACTAACCATTATATCATGTACCAAGAATTTGAATTCGACATATATTACCATGTCTTACCAAATAAGTACGGTTACGATTTCAAAATACGTGATTATAACCAAAAACACTCTATTCTTCAAACAGTAAATACGAAACTCTGAGTATGGACATCAAATAACTGCTAAAATAATCATCAGGTACAGGCAATCAGGATTCATACAAAAAACGCAAGAGGAAAAATAATTATTCCAAACTTAAAACACGTACAAAGAGAAAACATGCAGTAAGACATGCTGCCTGGGCCTCAGATGCGTCAATCATCACTATAATACTTTCTTGGACAAAATAATTATATGTAGGCAAACATACATGCAATGTTTTTTCGAAGTATCGAATTTATGCTATTTTCTATTTTCTTTTTACATCATGCGAAATCGCACTGTGTTATGATTAATACAAGTGAGAATAAATATTATTAAATTTTTATTAGCGTCATTCTTCTGTTTGACCTTTGAGTCTGCTTGGCATTAGTTTTCCTGGCGTACTGGCAATGTGTCAATATTGATCTGTAAAAAAAGCGAAGTGACTCATCTTGCTCAAATAAAATTGGTATACAAGCAGTCAAGCACAAAAGCACCTTCACTGCTTCACTTTTGCTGCTAGGAAAAAGGAAAATAAATGGAGAATGAAACGTAACTGAGTGAACAATTATAATTATTATTAAGAAAAAAGAAACAAAATGGTATGCCAAAAAAATTCCCTACAAGCCCAACATATTCAAAAATATTCTTTCACATTATGGGTGTCATTTTACAGGGAAAAATGAGACAAACATGGTAAGCTCCTCAAAATAAGGAAATAATCATCAAACACAGCTGAAAAAAAGGAAAAACACATTTTTTTTTTTTTTTTTTTGCTTACTACAAAAGCGTTTGAAACGAAGCTCGTCACAGGTCCTCAGTCGTCGTTCCGTCGTTCGTAATTTTTACCCAATTTTCTGATGTTTTTAAAAAAATTCCCATAAAACGGGGAAATTTGTGTAAAAATTCCCAAAAATGCTCCAAAAAGAGCAAAATTATGCCAAAATATGCTTTTTAGTCAGAATATTCGAAAATATTCCCAACTAAATAGGGCTCATTTTACAGGGAATTTTACGAATCGTAAAGATATGTCCGATATTCTCAATTTGGATCGCTAGAAAAAAACATTCATTTGAATAAAAATAGAAGCCCTAGTTATCACAAACCGCAAACTTCGCGGTCTTGAATCAGAACGGTCACAGATTAAAAAAGTTTTGTCATATTTCATGTTTTGCACTGTGACTGTTATACTTTGAACTTCTATGGAGATTACTTTCCGTCTTTTCGGAAAATCCGTGCAAATCTGTAAAAAATTCTTAAAAATCTCTACAAATCTGCACGCTGATCTGAAATCCTTACACAATCCTTACACTGATGATGGGAAGCTAAAAAATCTGTACACGTAAGGATAAATCCGTACACCTGGCAACCCTGAGACAGATTCGAAACTGTCTACTCTGGTAGCGTAAACCACGTACCTACACATGCACGATGAGCTGCGCGCGCAGCATAATTTAACCTTTTAAAGATGGCGTAAAATAATGCACATAAATTATTTCATGGTGAGGGCAGGGATTCCCTCACCATGCCACCTTTACTGGGTTAAGCGTCTCTCCATATTATGTGGGTTAGACAGTTTCAAATCTGTCTTCTCGTCTTCGCTGTTCTCCCTACTACTCTAGACTCTACACTCTCCAACGAGACCAAAATCAGCTTGCGCGCTAGCGCGTTGCGATTTTCCCTCATATTATCACATTATTTGTATCCGTTTTTTTTTCTAGTTAAGATCTATTTTAGATTGATGAATTTTGAATAATACATTTCGAATTTGGGAAAATTTTTGGGTAGACGCTGTCTACCTTGTCTCCCCTGACGCTACGCCACTGACCACAGGGACATCGGGGAACCTTCTAGGGCTGCCTTAGCCCTCTTCTCTTCTTATCATCATTATAAACTTTGCACTGGATTGTCGTAGGCACCTCTCTTTTTGGGATATGAACTACACTGGCGGCAAAATTCACCCTCCCGACGGGGATTTCGCTCCCAGTCCGTGCCTGAGGGTTAGCACGAACAAGGAACAACTTTCAGCTTCTACTTCGAAAAATACAGAACTGTAAAACCCGAACTACAGTTCTCTACATGCTCCGCTACGCAGTCGACAAGAAAGCTGACACCGTTATTCGAGCGAAATTGAAAACTGACTACATACGACTGCTGTAATACGACACATTTCAGGTTTTTTTTTTTACCATTTTTTCTTTTTCTTTTTGTTTATATTAATGAAATCGCTGCGTACCGTTTTACCGGCGGGTGAACCCGATACGACGAAGTGTGCTCTTTCTCGCATGCGGAATAATCGAAAAATATGCACGTCCGTTCTTGATTCGTCTGATACCGAACGAAAGAACGAACATCGCTACTTCGTAACACCGACAAAACTCGGCGCGCAGTTCATCCATCGTTGTTCGCCGTCGTCTCTCAGCCAATCAATCGATCAGAATACGCGTTTCCGAAACAGGATACCCGCAGTTGAAAGCGACGAGAGAAAGGGGGAAAAAAATCGTAAATGAAACAGTAGATGGTAGAAATACTGAGAACACGCGATGCCTCGGGTAATTCCGAAGAGAACTTATGTACGTCTCGCAAATCGGGCGAAGATAATGCGATTATTTGTACGGGTAATACGCGCACACCGGCTTATTACAGATTAGGAACGCACGGCCGCATTGCGTATGCACTGCGGGCAGGGAAAATGGAAAAACCTTTGCGATCGCAAAACAGTAATGCGTTGCACCTATTCAAATTCGTCGGACCGACCGACCGTCCAGGCATTACGAATAGGAAGAGCGCGGCAAAAATTACTCGTCAAACGACAGTACACAAGTAAGATTCATATTCTTACAAGGATCATCCTTTCAAATGTGAAAAAATTCAAGAGAATTCGCTTCCCAACTAATGAAAACAGATGATGATGACACATTGGTGTGGTGGGACGTATGGCGATGCACGCATGCCAAAGTGGTCCCTATGACACCGCACCCCCGGCCACGGGAACTACCCTTTCGAGTATCGCGTCAGTGACCGGATGGATTGATGATGACATCAAAAAACAGAATACTGCGATGGGACGCGTTTGACGTTCAGTTTTTGGGGGCTGTGGAGCCCCCAATAAGTAGCAAAATGTCAGCGTGTCCACAATCTTCGAAAAAGGCTCCAGTACTGCTGCAAAGCACAACAGGAAACCCTGCTCACCAATCACGAATGGTCGATATGATACAGAAAGTGGATCTACCAGTATACCTGCGCATGACATGCAATCTCCTGGTACCCTAACTGTCCAAAGTGTTTCATACATAAAATGTAATCTATAATTCAGGTGTAAGTTACACTAATTACTGTATCCCGGAACATGACGCATGCTCGTAACAGATATCAGCAGTTATAAGTGCAGTCTGGATAGTAACATTGGTAATTCTGATAAATTAGCAATATTGCCATAACTACTCACAATTATTATTACCGCGGTAATTAAAAACGCGGTAATTACGTAAATTATGGCATGTAGTTTACGGACAATTACGAGTTTGCCAACAATAGTGATAACGGACAACGTGGTAACAGCTTCGACGGGTATCAGTGATGAAAGTTCGGCACCAGGAAATTTCCCTACTTACGACAAAAATCTGTCATTTTAATATAAAAGGTAGCGCATCAATGCTCGAAATGAAAATATACCAATGTTCAAGTAATTAAAGAAATGAATGAAAGGAAATCAGGTGTGATATAATACAAGGTGAGACAGTTAGAATGATATGGTTTGCAGACAGTGTTGTTAAGACACAACAAAGCAAAACGAAATAACAATTGAATTTTCAAATGTGGTTCTAAGACAAAATAAAGCTCTAGATATGAGAGTACAATCGTCCGCCATGTTGAATCCAACCGCGCCCGTCCATGCCAAAATGACTACGCGGTACGCTCCGTATAGTCGGATTCGGCATCCACGGGCACGGTTGAAGTCAAAATGGCGGACGATCGTATTTACACGAAGTATACAGAGCTCAAGACAAAACGTTACATCGTTTTTTGTCAGGACCGTTTCATCAATGACAAAAAATTATGTTACGATCTTTCGTCAACGATTACATGATAAACTACGCTAAGCGACGGAATCACTGATAACAGACTATACTAAGCGACATTACCATAGCCAATAGACTATGCTGAGCGACATCACAAAAAGGAAGACAAATAAACAGAGTAATTTTCTCAAGACATTATAAAAATCATAACGAAACATAATGACAGACCTCTAAGGGAACAAAATTTACAACAAAAAAAGCTTCAATGCTCCTCTGACAAAAAAAATCATTTTGTCTAACAACACTGTTTTCGAGTGACACTGCAATGGTGGAAAGAAGTAATGAACTAAAAAATTGGAAAAGGTGGATGCAGAATTGAAAATAAAACGCAAAATGAAGATGAATAAAAGTAAAACAAAGAGATGGTAGTCGGCAGATGGAAACAAAATCCAGTAAATATGGTGACAAGAAGTGAGAAAATTAAGAAAGTAAAGACACTTAGGTCGTCTGCCAGCATAGGCGCAGATGGGGGGGGGGGGCTTAGCTCCCTTAAAAACGGAAAAATTACCAAAGAAAATGATGCGGGCGGTGGTGTTGCTTCATAACATGGGGACTTAAGCCCCCCGGCAGTTCTGAGCCCTATTTGCGCTTCTGATTACAGTGTTGCCAGCCTCTTTTATCATGGAGTCGCCGATTCGACTTCTGTGTCGCTGAAAGCATTGTAAAAATCGACAAAATTTGCAAACGCCTGACTAAATTACGCATCATTCAAAGTTTCAGGCGACAAGCAACACTTTTCTTGTCGCCAGAAGGCATTTTACATAGCCCAATAGGCGAAAATTCGCCCAATCTGGCAACACTACTTTGGAATGCAAGATGGAAGAAGTAAAACAGAAATAAGAGTAGAGTGGAATACACTATCGTACCATTTTTTCTCTCAAAAAGCAGACAAATATCATCTTGTTACCATGTAGCGAGTGCTTTAACAAAACCCCTTCCTGTTATCTCGCTGGAGCACAGGATCACTGATAATTCAGTACATTCAACTAATTAGGGTATATTTTCGCAGTTGTGTTTTTTTCCTGAAATTAAATTTTTTACATTTTACAGAGAGATATGAAAGTTAATAATTTTGTAATTAACATTTCGTACACCCTTGTAGTTCAGTATTAAAACTAATGTCTCACAATAAGCAGTTGGTCTGTAAAAGACGTGTCTCCATGTCTACACCAGATATTTACAGAAAATTTCTATATTAATTACACTGATCCATACCATTTTGACAACAAATTAACATGAAAACAAAAAAAGACTAGCTAGGAAACGAAGGAATTCGGCAAGTTCATTGGTAATTCTTGCGAATCTTGTCCTCCAGCAAGGTAACAGAAAACGGGTTTTGATTAGAGCATCCGCCAAACGGTAAGAGGCTAATAGATTTAAAAGTAAGACATATTTAGATATTTCTTTAAACGTGTATTTGGAGTATAGCACTGTATGGATGTAAAACCTAGACAATAGGAACACAAAAAATTTAAAAAAAAATAAAAGCTTTTAAAATGTGATGTTGGAGAATGTTCAAAATCAAATGAACAAAAAATATTAGGAATGTGGAAGTATTGAGGCGAATAAGAAGGAAAAGAGAAATTTGGAACATAATTGTAAAGAGAGGAGTTATAAAATGATGGATCATAAGACACCTCGAAATATTGTTATCATTGCTAGAGGAAATAGTTAAGGGAAAGAACCAGAAATGAAGGCAAAGAATGAGATGTGACAGGGTGTCTACCAGATCCAAAATCTGAAAATATTTACTTCTACTTGACCTTCTATTACTTAATTATGTAGGCAGAAAGCGCACCTCTTGCTGCATGCAAAATTGAACAGCAAAAATTTAGTCAAGAAAATACCAACTTGTCAAAAGTACATAGAAATTACTTGGAAATCGAATACATTAATCAGTCGAAAATGAATCTTTAGAAGAAAAAAAACAAACAAACATCATTTGTAGTCAAATTTACAGTATGTCAGTATTTAACAGAAATTTTCTACTTTTTGATTTTTACTTGACCATTTTTTGAAAATAGCTGACTTTTACTTCACCTTTTTTTTTAAATACTGGACTCTTACTTGACTTACTTGACCGGTAGACACCTTGTATGAAGAGCAGATAATGAAGGATACAGAGGGTAAATCCTTCTCATAAATGAAAAGATTAGCATAAGAGAGAGAAAAGTGGAGAGACGCAACCTACTGGTTTAGAGACATGTCACAGTTGTGGCTAAGGTTCAGAACGTAACCTCAAGGCCAGGGTTGATCCAAAATGAACGGAACAAGAACCTACTGTATTCGGTTTAACCAGTCATGAATATTACTGTCAACACTCAAGACATCCCAGCTGGACTTTTCAGTGTAAAATTATCAAAGTTCTGACCACTCTACACTGAGAGAGTAGAAAAACTTATTTCATTGAACTTCTGTAATAATGCTAATCCATTCATTCATATGAATAAACACATATACATGTCTCAAGAAAACGACTGGATGACCTGAAACTATATTCTCAGCAAGCCTCTCTTCCAGGATTCCGTAAAATGGATAGCCTGTTTGAAGTTTCAAAATGTCCTTCCTACATGGATCATGTATACCTATTGACACAAGATTCAAAGTTCAATGCTAGCACCCGCCAACACTATTACATGCACAAGAAACAAGAACCTAATACTCCTGATCGCTAAGTATAGGATGGTGAACAGGTATACGAGAGTTCCAGGACTCACAAATTACGACTGCTTCATCAATCTCATAAATGAATCGCGTAGAGGAAATGATTAGTGTCTTAAGAGTAGTAAAGAAAACGTTATTTCTATCCTAACACTCTTCACTGGGTTTAGAATTTTACTCACGGTGCAGACACACACAGACTGAAGTCAGAGGCATTGCACAGGTAACCCAACTACATCGGAAGACAATTCAAAGACTTCTGCTCTAATGGGTGAACCCACTTCTACAAATGACACGAAATAATTCTTACATGTATTTACTAATTGATCTAGTAAATGGAGAAGAAAAAACACCAAATTCAAGGGTGAAGACTCTAAATTAACGGTTATGAACAGTATATTTCTAATTTCTTAACTATGTGGCAATGAAGTATGGGAGATTTTTAACAATTGGATTCGTTAGAAAACTTCATTTCCTCAATTTTGACACACTGATCACGTCACTTAAGACATACGACTCATATCTTGGTAACTCCGAAATCAACGAAAAACATAAAATTTAGAGTTACATTTTACGCCGAAAGAAACACGTTGAATTCGCTATATATAGGGCACTGCCGGTAATCTGGTCAATTACCTTCGTTACTTCGGGTTCCAAAAGCGAATTAGCGATAAGCAAGTACGCAAGTGTAGACTGTACACCAGGTAGTTAAAATGAACACCGATTTTGAATAGTCGCTGATTACCGCCACAATACACCGCGCTGGTAATCAATTAATAATATTCATCGTACACGTCCCATTGAAACTGATCGACTAGAATACGATACACAGGGAACTCAGTCTCGCAACTGCAGTCGCTTCAGAGGTATTCGACAGCGACTCGATCGGAAAAGCCAGGGAGTGGTAATTTTCTTGGCGCCATATAATCATCACTTCGACAGTGGTATGGCCTGTTTCGAAGTCACTTTCCAAAATGTAGGGGTTGGGAACAACGCTGATAGAAAATCGATCCGGAAAGCGAGGATAGAGTCTAGGTGTTACTCAGTTATCACTTCACCACTGGCACGACCAGTTTCGCAATTCATATCACTTTCCAAAACACGTTCCTCAATCGACTGATTTTGAGTAGTGGACGTACGTTGTATTATCAAACATTACAGGATGTTCAATTGTCTACTGAAATAACACCAACACAGGTCAATCGCAAATACTAAAATTTTCTGTTATGCCTCACCTGAACAAAAAAAAAAAAGCGAATCACGTGGACAGGTAGAGGACAAGACATTTTGGACAAACCAGCACCAATACGACAACGCAAATGAAAAATTCAAACTGCTGACAGGTAATCATTGAAAACGCAATTAGATTCATCATCCTAGTAAAAGGAATCCACTAAGAGGTGCAAGGCAGACCGAGTGCATCGAGACTTGGATACGTCAAGATGAGTCAAATTTGCAATGAAGGAACCAGGGATACCTAGTTTGACATTTATAGTCCGGCAAACGTGGTTACTTTGCTGTTTACTATTCTGGTATTCGAAAACGTGGGAACGAATAGCCAAGGAAATCAAAACCCCGTAATTATTGACACTCACCAATTCATGAACTGCCTTCGAATGAAACCAATGAAAGACTGACGATACCAAAACAAGTCTTTCAAGAACCTGACATCTACTAGAAATCTACTAGAATACTGTTCACTGGAACCGTAATTTGAGTCACTTTTCGCGTCGGGCACTACTCCAATTACTAGTTTAATCCCAAAATGTAATAGGTCTGGGCGAAAGTTGCACGACTCACTGCCATGTATATCAGAAATTACAAGAACACAGGGTATCTGAGACGGCAACACATCGTCGACATCTCCATACCATAAAACTGTATCAATCCAATGATATCGGCATTGTACCACCATCGTAACAACCAGAACCCTAAGCATAGATTTAACTGTCATTGCCACAATATTCAAGTCTGGCTCAATTCGCGAATGGAAACGAAGGAGTTGCTGCAGGTGACTGCCATTGAAAACAACATGATTCTGCTCATTGATTGGTGTATTTGGACGAAAACAGAACATAAGAGTGACGATGATGAAAAAAGTTATCCAAAAAATCCAAAATTAAGCTCATTTGATAGGAAATGAAAAGAGCTACAATTTTTGTTCTTTGCATTTTTTCATAAAAATCAATATCAAAGCCGCATGCAACACTTCTATACGTTCACGCGCTCTCATGATGTGATATACACGTATCCTATTTTCGTACTCGACACTAGCGCTCCTACGGAGCCTTCCACTTTCCACATGCGAATGTGGTATTAAAATATATCCAAGAACAGCAGTTACTAGCCGGCTAATAATTTTGACAGGCGCATGGATTCCAAATCAAGAATATTCTCTTTCTCAAGTTCGAATCATTGCAGATTTCAAACCGACTACTTTTATCAACAGGCTTATGATCATCGGCTGACTTCCTAGCGGGAAAATAGCGGACAATTACAACGAGATTCTTGCTACTAACAGGGACGTACCAATAGGGAGAGGGGAGTGCAGGGGGCAACTTACCCCTCCTGTAGGAATTTTTTACTCAGCAGTTGGGAAATTTACCATTTCAGTCAGGTGAGTTGGGAAAATCCAACAAGTTCTTTTTTTTTTCTTTCTTCTTTTCTTTGATACTTGGGAATTGAGTTAATCAGTTGGAAACCCAACAAGTTAAAAGATTTTTCTTTTTATGCTTTGATACTTGGGAATTCTGAGTTGAGTCAGTTGAGATTTTCACAATTTTCACCCCCCCCCCCCCCGGAAAAACTCTTCGGTACGTCCCTGGCTATTAATCAGGACCAGACTGAACCCGCGCAGTTCGAAGGAATTTTCACCTTCTTAAGAGAGTCGGTATACAGCCATCTAAGACTATCTACTCTGCTCAAATATACTGGATTACGTGACTTTTAGTCGCATTATGACCGATCAAGATCATTAGAACTTGACAAGATTCCGCCAGAAGTAATTAAAACCCTTTAGATTACCAAATTTCGATTATTCCAGTTCATGTCATTCAACCAAGGACGGATGACAAACGCTATGATCGCCGCTCATTTTAACGGAAGGACGGAATGGCACGGGAAGAACACATCGGCAATTACGGGGAACATCCTTGCAACTTCGTCAATCATCTTGAATTCAAATGTCCCAAGGGGGAGGGGGGTGTATCTGTATCTTTCTTCTCCTCTTTACAAATTTTGCCCCATACGCGATTATTAGAGGATGTACATTGATTCGGACATCCCCAAGGATTCAATCTGTTTCTATTACAAGCTGCTGCATGAATAACAGGATAATATCATCATTTTACATGGCTACCCGTTCCATATCACTATGCAGACACCTACATGAAGAGGGAGTAAAGACAGACAGGGAGGTATTCAGACAGGCCAAGCGGAGAAACACAATTTCTAAATCAGTTCGGCGGATCATCAAGAGATGTATAGACACGACTGTGTTCACATTTACTTCGGGGAGGGGGGAGCTGAGAAGCTGTTGAAATCGACAAGCCGGATAAAAAAGGAAAAAGTCGACACATTCAAAGTGTAGCCAGCTAGCTGAGCTGGTTCTGCCGACTGACAGTAGATTTCGCCGAATTTGCCAAAACAAGAAAACGTTTGAAGGTAGCTTCGCCTCTTCCCTCTTCCTCAACCCACAGGTACGGCCTGTATCCCACCGACTTGGGAGCTCGAAACACCGTTTACAGGGTGTCTACCGGGTCCAAATTTTCCAATTCCTTGACTTTTCCTTGACCTTTTCTCACTTTTTTCATAACCGTTTTACGCACATACAAATATAATCTTGTTCGTAGAACCTTACCAAGGTGGGGGGAGGGGCTCACAATAAATGGAAACAGTAAAAAATACTATGAAAAAGGATATGTAATTATCTGAAAATATTTGTTACTTCAAATTTACTTGTATTTTTAAAAAAATCGTGATAGTATAATTTTGAGGAAATTTAAATGAAAAACTTATGACTTTTCATTACCATTAGACAAAATACTTGACTTTTCCTTTACTTCCTTTGACCACTCTCCAAAATTTTTCCGACTTCCTTGACCGGTAGACACCCTGGTTTACACAACTCAGGCAATCTGACCGTCTCCTCGAATTCATCAACTTCGTTTTCTTCGTTCGAACTTGGTTATTTTTCGAAATCTAGTCCGGCATAAGCGATTACCACCTGCTACATGCACTGGCACAGTTTTTTAGATCATCGATACATGAAAAACTTACCGACGATAAAGACGTATCCGACGCATCACCCCAATCGTTGCTTACGGAAACCGATGACGTCAATACCGAAGACGCACCCTTGTCAATCAAATTCAGAGCCAGTTTTATGGTGTATAATTGACACAACGAACGACTACCAGATTCGACACGTCCTCAGCATCATTCGAGCGACAAATCGAAGTGAATTACCTATCGGCTCGTGCGTTAACATCTATCGCGGATTTCGAAGACCGATCTGACTGGACTACTCGAAACCGATAAAATTCTATTTTCTGTACTGCGGCGTCGGTCTACACACATTTCACCGGCACACAACACTCGTACGAGCACGCAGGACCCGGTAAAGACGCGAACACGACCAAACGAACTGATAACACAACAATAACAACTGATAACGAGAGATCGCGGAACCCGAAATTCGGACGGAAGGCAATTTTTCTCACTGATAACACGTCGCCGCTGCCACCTCCACTGCGCAATGCAAACACATCACCGAAGGCACGTGAATTTCCAGTCGATCGACTTTTTTTCCATCAGTTTTTTCTTCTTCCATCATCATTTTCTCATGGCTGACTCGACGGCGAGACCGGCGAATTCTGGCACACCAAAAATTTCGTATACGGAATACACGTTGCAAACAATGACGATAAAAAGCACGTACGTTATAACCAGAACACGGCCGTATATAATACACACATGCACACGTACACCGAAATCCACATTAAACGAGTCGCCTTATTTCCTGGACAATTTCGAAATTAAATTTCTCGAAAATGAGAGGAAGGCGACTTTAAAAACAAAAAAATCAAAAACAAGAACGAAAAGACAACGAAAAAAACCGTAAAACGTTTAAATGAAATTACCACCACGACGGGGGAGAGAAAAACGTAAAAACGGAATATGTATTAGATTCACGTGTATATTTGCGTTAAAAACGATAAGAGAAAGACGGACGTATCAGCTTTTACCGTAACCGAGAAGAAGACGGAGAAGTGAATATTTTACTATAGCCGAGGTCGGGTGGAAAATGAAACACTTGGGTTATTCGACGGAGAATTCTCTCTTGCCGCGAACCCAACGAAGTGTATTTCGTTCGACGAAGCGGGAGTAAAGATAACAGCGTGGCAGGGCGCGGCAAGGCGAACGACGGGCGAAGGGGAGAGACGTTGCGCCGAAGAGAGGGTCGGCTAATGGCATTACTACATGTCTATATAGCTATATAGCCCGGCACGGCACAGCACGCAGCTATATAGCAAGCTGGCTATAGCCGAGAGCGCAGTGCGGCCAACTCGAGTAACGCTAAAAAAAACCCTCTTCGCCTCGGTCGACCCTGTATCCCGTGCCGCGGCGGTTATTACGGAACGGCACACTATTTATTTACGACAGTGGTGCGCAAAAGATGATGACGACGCTCCGCGCCTGCTTTTTTCACAGCTGTGACCGTGCTCGTACTCGAGCAGCCAAGGCTCCCTTCGGTGGTGCCGCGCTCCCCGTAATTTATTCAAAAATACGAAAAACGTTCGCCCGGCGTCGCTACTCCCAAACTTAACAGCATAAAGTGTAAACAGAACGGTGCCGATGCATCGCCCCCTCGCCGGCGATCTCGGCTAACTCAAACCAACTATGAGGAAGGGCTAACTCGATTTAAGAAAATGCACAGTACCCGAGCAAGGTAGCAACTTAAATGTACATACACGACACAAATTAAGGGAAGAAAAAAAAGTGATCAGTCGAATAGTAAGACCCACCGCGCAGTCACGAACAAACACCGTAAATGAGGAAGAGCAATAGTTGGACAGGAGATACCTTCAGCAGATGACAACGAAATCGTAATTCTATGTACTTCTATCAAATTAAGAGATTCTACTAGTGCCAGAATACTGATACTGACAAACCACGAACCAGAACTCAGGACTAATTCGAAATCCTTTCAAATACTCAGGTCCGTAACTATGAGGGTTATGCCTCATCCCAATAATTTAGAATCTTCGAGAGTTGGTATCTGAGCAGCCGCTATCAACAAAACTGAAAAACGTTTCAATTTTATTTGTTTGCTTACTTGGTAAAGTTGTATGGATGGACAAAACCAAAAATCAAAATATCAATGGGCAAAATCAAAAGTAAAAAAATCAACCAAATCATTAAAATCACATAACTTCAAATCGTTGTATTTGTGATTTTGAAATAATAATTTTGAAAATCAATTGTTTTCATATTTAGGAAAGGCGTTTTGCTACAGCCCTGCAAATGCTATCACAAGCTGATGTGCTCAAAAATATCAATCTAGATTCGCTTCCATTCGTGTTCATGACTTTTCAAGGTTCTTCCTAACGTGCCTGAGATTTTTTAAAGCGTTTCCAGACTAGGTTAGGACTATTCAACCAAGACTTGATTGAGATTCTTTCAGACTTTTCATGATTAATCTCACTTTCAAGACTAGTCCGACTTTTCAACATTTGGTTAAAACTCTGCAACTTTCATCCACATTTGCTTTAGACTTCAAGACTCTTCAAAATTCTCGCCGGCTTCTTCCCTCTTATCTCACCTCTCGTTACATAAGTTTCGCTTTCTCTTAGTTATTCTTCAGTCCGTATTTTCTTCTACCACCAACGTTATTTCGAGTGCATACACAACACCGGATAGAACCAACTGAATATACCCTAACTCGATGAAAGACACAGTTATTAGTCAAACTCGACATGTCTATTCGAACAGAAAAACTGCTAAAAATTATAGGGAAGATGACTCATCATACATACATGTGTTTACATTTAACGGCATGGATCGCTTTGAAGTTTTCAATTTTATTTCCCTGAACGCCCTATGGGCGTCTAAATGACTTACAACTCGACTAAAGGGGCGACCCCCTCTCCCTTGAATACTGTTCCTTTGCCTCTTTACTAGCTCCAAAAACCACATCGTAAATCGCAAAATTCTTGTGATATCCTGTTCCTGTTAAAAAAAAGGGAGGAGGACTACCCTGTGGGTAACTGGACCCTAAGGATTCCATTTCCATCAACTTCGGGGATTCCTCCAAGATTACAATCTTTCAGATAACTTCGTTTTGGTTCGCGGGGAGGGGGCTTCAAACGGGTGGGGATGGTGTTTTACGCCGCGACTTGAAAACGAATGATAATATTTCGCTAATAATTATTGGATTTCAGTTACATGCATAATAATGCTTTTTTACTTTTTCAAATTGCATGAAATGCCCTTCCATCATACACCGTCGATCCAGTTCTGAGAGTATTTTTAACCTTTCTGCGGATATTTCTGTTGTATGTATGTACCAGGAAAGTTCAGTTGAGTCAGTGCGGTATCCAGGAATATCGCGACGGGGGGGGGGGGGGGTGACCTAACAAATGGGGTTTCTAATGTTTCTGAGATCCGCATTTTCCTAAGGCCGTACCCAAGAGGGGGTTAGACCCCTAACCCCTCCCCCTTGTATACGGCATATGGCCTTGAATTGAGTATGATCAGTCAGGTTTTCTGTCTTGATTTATAAGCCCGGAATCGTTTTCTGGAGATTTTGAAAATGCGTTATTATTCATCAGACTAACGATGACTTCTGAAATTGGGGCACTTTTTTCCCTGAACGCAATACTAACTGTCACAGGCCATCTCCAAAAACCTCGTCGTAAATCGCTTACAAGTTTTCCAACTTTCATTCACTCTTCCTCTCTAGACCAGATCGAAATCATTTAGAACTAGATTAGAAGTAGGAGCCCTTTGCCTTCGGCTAGTTTCAAAAATCACGTCGTAAATCGCCTACCATTTCCTTATTTGTCTCTTTTATTTTTTGGGCTGGATCGGAATTGTTTGCAATCCGATTGAAAGAGTAGCCCCTTCCTTGAACACATCTTCTTTGCCCCTGAACTAGCTTCATAAACCACGTCCCAAAATTACTATCGTATCCTCTCTCAATGTAGTGGGGACGGGGTGCATCAGTGGTACTTGAATCCCAGGGATTCCATTTCCATCACAACCAGGAATTCCCCGACGATCATAATTTGTTAATTTTTTCCCCCCGAAGGATAGGGGTGGAAACTGGGTGGGGGTAGCAATTTACCACGGGATATCATCTCCGTCAGAAGCGGGGATTCCTCAAAGATTATAATTTCGGATCTGTTTCGTGACAGTCAAGCAGACCGCTGTAAAGAGATACTGTCTAGCTGTTCTGCAGTTTTGAGCAGCGTTTCCTCAAACATTCTACACGAGTTTCATTATGACATAGCGAATAGTATCGAAGTTCATATCCACGAGCGCAGCAGCTCTGATTCGGTGGGTGCGATTAGATACTATTTTGGCAACTCCCAAGGTACTAAGTCAACATTCGTCTTAACTGGTCAACTTCGATACTTCTCCATTCCTATCGTGAGAGCTGAACTCGGTTTCTTTATGGGCAACATCTATAACAATCAGAAATGAAGTAATTCTGCGTCGTAGTGATGTACTATTACCCTCGCAAACCTAACAACAATAAAGAAGACTAAGATGAATTCATTTGCACCTCTGTAAACTTGTTATACTTCTGTTTTCCCCTCGCTATTCCGTGGCCACTCTACCCCTCACATTTGCAACAATACTTAATTTCTCATCCTCGATAGTGGGTAAATTATTTACGAATAAAATGGTGAATCCCTCGTCGTCACCGCGGCTAGATTATTCCTTTAATGAATGCGGCACTTTATTCCTGCTTTCGACTAGACACGCTTCGAAACTGATACAAATTATCCTTTCAAATCTCTCGATTCTGATGCGAGTACGGTGCGCAACCGTTCTTTTATGGAAATTCACTGCTCGCAATACGGTTTACATAAAAAACAGCGCAACACCCACTTCTGTAAACGACACTGGATTCACCAGCTGGTATATTCGAGAATTTTCCATCAAAGGCGGAGGCAATAACGATGAACATTTTGAATGACGTTCACCTGGACGAGCCGAGGCGCCCTCAATGTCCGGGCTACAATATCAACATCCGCGGCACTCCATTCCATAGCTTTCACATTTTGCTATTGTAAGTTGAGCATGTCTGAAAACTCAACTGCTTAATGAAAATTTGATTAACCTATTCAAGAATTCATGCTCCACGCCAAGTCACAGCCACAAAGCAGACCATGAAGGTGAGTAGACTTGATTCAATCACAACGGATGTCGCCTTACTGGATCATCGCCCTACGAAGAAAGAGCTTTTCGATTCAGTGCCGATTGAACGAGAACGAAAATCGAGTAAACATCCAACTTAAGTGAGTGACCTAAGCCGCCAATCAGAATTGTTATTCTAATACGCTGCAAATAATGATCGTATTCATTCAATACAGGTAGCACAAACGGGACGAGAGAGCAAGAAAACACATCATCCACCTGTCAGACTTAGGGGAAAACAAACAAACACACACACACACACACACACACACAAAGGCGATATCTGATGACTCATAATCGAATGATGCCAACGACCATATCATACCTTTTTTCCTAACTCTGTTTCTATCTACTGAAATTTAATAGACCTCATTGATGCACGAGAAAACGACTTTCGGAGCAGAAGAAAAAACACGATCACGATTTAATGACTTAATTCGTTACAACATTTTTACACATCAACGATAGGAAATTCCGATTATAAAACCAAATGTCAATTTCGCATGCTAATGAAGTCAGTTTTTATACTTCAACAAATTAACAAAATATAGGTTACTTCTCTAGTTCCCAAGAACACCACAGGTAATGGACGAACAAATGTCAGCTAATTACGGTGCCCAAGTAATTCAACACTAAATTTAATAAGGAATCGCACAATGAGGAACAATCCTCAAAATTAAACGAATTCATGATACGAAAATCTAAGAAGTTATCAAAAGACAGAACAGGCGGTAGACAAAAATCCGAGAATAAGGCCCCTTTCCTTTCACATCCTCCTACCGGTAAATTAGATTTAGATTGCGCTAATTAAGTAACATACTGAATTCTAACGTACTGATTATCAAGATTAATAAGCCAAACATCAGTTTAATCGCTCTGTCACTTAATTGCAATGGTGCTTACGGCTGGCTGTCACATAGCCGGATCATTTGTTGGGTTGAAAAACTTGATTTAACTGTCTCAGCATCAGTCCAAAAGGTCAGGACAACCATTCGATTCAAAACGTTCCATATTATTGAACGGAAAACTATTTTACCCCTCCTTTCCCACGAAGTCACCCGCGTGCTTGCACATGTTCCAACTAATGCTCTCTACGTCCCACACCAGAGCTGCCACGTATTGCTGATTACCCGACCAGCCACCCAATTCAAGAAGACTAAAATCTACACTTGACTGACTAAACCAGCGCCAGTCGCTAGCTCGAAGCTTCACGCCTCGCAAACTAAAAACCCAAATTCTAAGGGGAAAAAGTTCTTTTCTCCTTGAAGAATAACCGGAAACCTGGCTTTTGGCTAAGTCTTTTGGGGAAAACCAGCTTTTTGGACTCGCTGGCCTACCGACTGGCGACCAGCCCGGTGGCTCCAAACCTAGCCAGACTGGTCGAAAACAGGTCATTTCGCAATCCTGTCCCACACTATTTCACTACTGAGGGTTCGATTCATTCCAGTGAAAAATGAAATTCTGGAAATCGAAGAAAAAAAAACGGATTAACCCTACATCATTCAAAGTTCATGTCTAGTCCGTAATAAATTTCGAATTTCTAGGCCATAAAAACCTGGCTTATTGTACATTAAGGAATTCATTCTGATTCCCCCTCCTCTTCCCAAGGATATGCTCACTTATGGAGCACACAGAGTCCACCATTCGGAAAAATTCATGAATACCATCATTATAATGAATGCTAGCAAACCAATTCTCCCAATTCAACACGGTTTGAGTATGCGACACCGCAAAAAGTCGAGTGTATTTACTATGAAAGGATCAACAGCAATCTACATATCAACAACTAGTAAGCCAACAGCCTCGGATGGTCAGCCTTTTCAGAGCTGCTCGTTGTTACCCGATATCGCAACTCAACAATTTCGAAATCACGTATATCTTGAAAGTTGGCAATAAGAAATCTGCGTTTTTCTATCCCACTGCGCAATTCGAGTACTGTGAAACCCTGTAACTTCTTCATAGACACATTATTCGGACTCGAGAGAAAATAACCTTACTTGGAACCACCACAATTGTCCTCTCTATATAATTTTATATTTCCGCTTCATCCAAGTCCATAGATCTTCTCCACGAATTTTCATCGACTTTGGGTACCCCAGAAGATGAAGCCCCATCAGCACGTCGTCAATATATATCGCTCACCACGATGCTTCAACTGTATCAAAGAATGGCATCCTCCTACATGATCAAATTCGGCAATGAGCTCATCCGAACCAGTCGACTGCTGCAATAGACGATTCAGACCAAACACAACAATTAGCCTAATTTGGTTAAATTAGTTACGTCTATTACCGACAAAGTAAACGCATTTCCGATGTTCGATTAAATAGTCCGGAAGGCTATTTATTATCAAGTCTGCAATTGCTGCACCCGCCACGGTCATCACGTCTAACCCTTCGCCGGCGATCCATTCCGCCATCTGACCTCCCGGGTGCACAAGTGCGTAAGCCAAATCACCGGCAGTAAAAGCGAAAGTGGACGCACGAGTGAGACACGGTTACCGCCAGACATGGGGAAAACAAAAAATACATTCTCAGCATTTATTCGGAAGTTTTCCATAAGGTAAAATGGAAACGACAGAACCGGCGAACGAGAGAGAGAGAGAGAGAGAGAGAGAGTGCGAGATGGAAATCGCAGCAATGTAAACAAAAAGAAAATTTTCGATAGCACTGGCAAGGCAAGGGTGAGCAGGGCCAGAAAATGTAGAAAAGGATGATAACATTCCGATTATGAGATGAAAAGGAACGAGCCACACGCATACGACGAACAGAGACAAGAAGACAGAACCGACGAAGACAGCGTCAGAACAGAAAAACTATATAAAATTATCGTATATCCAACTCGGGAATCCCCTTCTTTTGGTAACACTGACTATAACAGCGGCGAATACGGGCAACACCGCGAGTTGGTTAATACACCACGAACGAAGGATACCAGTACGATGCAAGAGGTGCGGCGGCGGGGCGAAACGTGTAGAGTAAACGAGTCCAGAACGGCATTAAATAAAGGACACGAATACGGCTGGATGGCGGCGAGGAGCGCGGAGGGTTCAGAGAAACAGCTTTCTACTTATAAAAGCAAACCTCCTCGACCTCTCACCACGCCACAGCACCCACCGACTTCCCAATATCGCTACAGCGTACACTCACACTAACGCGCAACCGTCACGTCAGTCGACGCGCGTTTACGCACGCACACTAGCACACCGGTCGACGGGTATATACACAACGGCACAGCGGCTCGTATACTATCCGGCCATGCAACGCGCTCGTTTCTAGTTAAGGGAACAGCGCAAATAACGGATGCTCGGGAAGCAAGGATCTTTCTACAAAATTGTACGTCAACTGCGTAATGTTAACTTCCATTTAAACTTCTATCGTTTTTAACTTTTCGCCGACCGTATTTTTTCTATCAATCCATCTCTCTCGCACACTTATCCTTTTATTATTTATTCCGGTTATCTGCTTTGCTTCAGTCTTTCTATCGCTTCCGACGTTGACACTTTTTACAATATTTTATTGTTCCGCTTGGCAACTGTCGTGGGTCATTCTCTGACTATTCTTTCTTTTTTTTCATCTCTTTTTTTTCTTTCTTTTTCATCATCATCAGGAATTCGAATGTATATATCGATATAAACCATGTGTACGAAACGAGTACGCGTAAATTACGTAATAAAACCGCATTTCGTCGCGGAAATATGGAAAGGTCTGGAGCGGAAGGACGGAGGAGGACAGACAGGGAAAGGAAGAACCCTGTACCTGTGCAAATGAGTTCTTTTTGGCAAATCGGAAACGCTACGGAGACTTTTTGCAGAAGCGAATTTTGGCGAACTGAAGAAAACATGCTTTTCACCCGTCCGGTCCGTCTGGTGGATGGGACGGGGAAAACGTCCACCTGGTTTTGACTCGAGTCTGATGACAGATTATTTGGAGTTCTTTGTTTCATGATTGTCAACTTCGGAGGACATATGGAATCCTCACGCAAGTTTGACAAGTAGTGTTGCACCAAACAGTGGTCGTGCAAATTCCAAGATTTTCAATCACCAGGGAAGACACACGAAATCACAGAAAACAAGTCAAACATGGAAGTAACATTCTTACGTTTATATAGATTTGCAACCAGTAGGAATATTGTCGCATCCAAAGCCTCCATTAGGAGAAAACCGAGGTATTCTAAGAAAATTAAGCATGCTTAGCTCCTAGTAAAAGAGGAAATTTTCATGAAGCCCTTGGCACAGGTGAAATTTACACCAACAACTACGAGTATGTACATAAATAATATGGCCTTTTTCTTACTAGAGGATTTCTTCAGCCCTGCTCGTATCATTGTACATACGGATAAGGACTTCATGAGTCGATTATACATGACATAGCTCGGACTACGTGTTACACATGTGTAGGTATAATGTATAATCGGTCTGCCATTTTGAATTCAGAAAGTGGGTCCAAAACTTGTCATATGATAAGAACTTTCAACTTTTTTGAAAATTTTAATAAGGTTTTGTTTTTACGTTCTACATATGTACATAATATGTATTATACTGTAGAATCATGTGGCAATTATCATTCATCAATTCTGATTATTTATTCTTGGCGAGCTGCAAAATCTGAACTGATTCACTGCAATCAAAATGGCAGATCAATTGTATTCATTTGTAAAAACTGAGTCCCAACTGAGACTAGACAGAGTTGCTGAGTAATTTGACACAAAAATTGGCTGAATTCAATAGTCTTGAGAGGAGTAAACTTCTACGAAGTACAATACCCGGACCAGATAACCAACTTCTGATTTGACAGCGCATTCGAAACTAGCGGGTATTTAGTTTTACAGAAAATTAGAAAGATTCCTACTCCAAATGTTGCATTGATATTTGGTATTTCTTTGATAGGATCCCAATTTCACAACCAATATAAAAATTATATACTTCTCAGCAAACCACGAATTCGCTCATCTGTATCAACTTCATGATCACAATGCATTTAGGCACTCTCCCCTCGCCTCTAAACGCGTTCAGGCCCCTATTTATACGAATTTGAATGGGAACTGTAAGCTGCGAAAACTGAGCTGTTTCATTTCCTGGCCACGCATCCCACAACACCAAGAAAACTACTATTCGCAACCGGGCTCCAACCTTAACAACATAATACACTTCGAGGGTGTCCACCGAGGTCACAAAATAAAAGTGGGGACCAAGTATCATATTTATAGATTTCGAAGCCATCTCAGTTTTGCACTGTCCATTCTTAATGAGACTTTTATTTAAAAATTCGTAGGTTTTACGTTTATTCAGGAAAAATAATTCCATTTTGAATTTTCGGAGGACTTTCTATCAATTTGGAAACCTCGGGAACTAGGAACCTTTTTCGAAAGGAGGGATTTTTGAAGAGTTGAAGTGCAGAAATTGACCCAATCTTGGAACGGAAAGATTTTGAATTGCCCATTATGCAATTAAAATGGCGGATCAATTGAGCCCACGTGTAACTATACAGCCCTAGTAGTGAAGATGTGCATCTAGGAGGAAAACTGTTCGAACGAGTGAAGATATAATCCTCTACATATTTTCAATGTACACTCGGTAAATCCATTTCCATGCGCGTGGTTATAAATTCAAGAATTGCGACAGTGGCTAGTTACGATCGGTGGTGAGTAAATCCACTTTACAGTTAACTAGAGGCCATTCATCATCCTTCGAGACCACAATTATTTGTAAAAGGTGATGAATATTGTCATGTTCATAGCTGATCCCTTGTACAATCACGGCCGATTCAAGACACCAATAATTATATTTGATGAAACCTTCGCAGAAGCCAACCAAACCTTCCTTGAAATCCATCTAGCTTTATTTTCGAAAAGATTACACGATATTACTTTTACAGCCAGTTTCAAACATGTTTCATACGCTGATGTTCCATAAAAGATGAGTAACAACGGTTATAACACGGAAAATAACCGCAGAATCAGAATATTGTCCTTTAATGCCATTTGAATTATTCACAAGCGATAATTATTTCTCACTATTCGAGAATTACTTTGCATTTATACATTTTTTAATACAGAAATGCCACTACTCGATTTTTTTTAACTTAGATAATACGACGCATTTCACTACATCTCAATGAAATGAACATACGTATCACAACGGCAGGGGCTGTATCAAGTGAGAAATGCAAAACTTTTTAAGCCGGAAAGAGACGCTCATCATAAGCACAGTCCATATGTCGATGCAAGGAGCTTACAGATGTGGATGGAACAAGATTCGATTCCTATTGATGGACTTTCCTGATCCGAGTTCAACAATTCAATGGCTCCAAGTCTTCAGCACAGATCACTGTCTTTAAAATTAATTCAATATTCGCTGTTGAATGTTCAGCAAATAGGCGCTCAAGTGTGATGTTAACAGAGAGTTTAAGTTACAAAAATCGAATAACCGAATATGCTAAAGAAACGTAAGAAAGACGTCTATTAGTATACTCTGTTATGAACTTTGACAACGCTTGGTTATTTTTCCCATGACAGTGACTAGTTCTGGGCGGCATCTCACCTATATACTGAATTAATTTTATAAACAGAAAAAAGAGAGGAATACTACTCTCAGGTCCTCCTGACAATTCAAAATAATAAATGTTTAAAAAATGCAACAGGTATAGACTATAAGAAATTGGTTTCTTGACCCACCACCCTGAAAGTCTGATTAATGTAAGCTTAAAATTTGGTGGCTACTGCAATACGATACCCAACGCACCAATAAAACTTCAGCTTAATAACAGCAATTTCGAAGGCAACATCGCCCTTAAATAATCAAATCAATATATAAAACTTGATCGACTAAAGCAACAGTATGATGCGTTAAAAAAATAATAAAATAAAAAACCAGAAGTCTTTAGGGTATCTACCGGAACTGACAAGTACAAAAAGATGACTTTAGATGACCTTTATCCAATTTTTTAGAAGCCTCGAAAAATTGTTGTTCGCTTCGATTGCTTACTTTTCTATTTCTTCCCTACTTCTAATGTTGCATTTAAAACATCACTCCTATTCTTTCTTGTCATTTCATTCATACTCACTGACTATACTCATTAGTTGATCTCTGTACAGTAAACTTATGTTATTTTGACAGTTTCTTCCAATTACTCAATAGAATAAAAATTTTTTAGATGACCTACAGCGAAAAAGATGACTTCAAATGATTTAGATGGCATCTTATCCAAACAGACGACTTAGATGATCAATAAATAACCTGGTCTTATAAAAAAAAAAAAAAAAAAAACACCACCGGTATCCAAACTACGGGTTTTCGACACAGCTAACTACCACCGCAACCACAAAACCACAATAGCTCAAGTGTATCAGTACCAACATTTGCTATACTCGAACTGACGTACCAGAGTACTTGTACAACTGAAAACAAACTGAGTCTACATAATCACTGCACCCCCTTCCTCAATGTGAAATCAACTGATTCAGAGTGGACATAGCATGACCTAAATATAAGAAAGGAACTTATTAGCGCCAAATATTGTCGTCGTAATTTCATTAAACAAATACCGAGTGGGCCTCGTGATCCCATCAACGTCGAAAATTTCATCAACAGTTGATTCTGCGAAAAAATGATAATTGTCATAGATGTATTCGTAAATATCAGAAAAAAACAAATCGACAGGACTTACGGTCGGCGAGCCGATTTTATAAGGAAAATCAACTCTACGCACACTAAGTACCTCTTATTCTCGACTTACCAGGCCACTGATCTCATTTTCGAACTCAAATCGCATTTACAGTTATGAGAGTACGTTACAAAAATTTAAGCTATGTCAATAAATCAAATGACTGGAGTGATGGGTGACTCAATTTCCACCTAGAACTTATATTACCCCTCTTGACTCCTCCCCGGATGATTTAAATTAATCTATGAACGCGATCTCAAGTTTCATTTTTGTTGACATATCAAAATTTCAATTCCCTAATACCGTACAGCTCCTCTCGCTATCGTCGGACATGATTCGGATCAAGCAAATAAATATCGCGATCATCGCACAAGGCTACACTTCAATTGCCCAAAAAGATAGAACGAAAGAAAAAACAGATCGTCATACCCTAATGTTAGAAGGAACGAAAACACAGGGTCACAGATTTTCACAAATGCCGAACAATACTGATAATACTGCGAAAGATGGAAGAAGCCAACTCATAGTCTTGCATCGAAGGAAATTCCATCCGAGTTTCTATTTCTTTTCGATTCTCACATCCGCGAAGCTCTCAATGCCTGCCATCATCTCGGGCTTCCACCGAAAACATCCACCACACTACCGCTGGCCACCAAATTCGAACACCCCGATCCGAACCGGTCGAATGGCGATTTCAAATCGCTCCAAAAAGCGGCCACCTCGGCGCAGGCGAAACGACACAGAACACAGATCAAACGGCGCCGCTCCCCTCGGAGCAGGTAATTACTGCGGCGCGTAAATAGGGATACCCGGGCGGGCACGCGACCGATCCGCTAAATCATCTTCGCCATCACCGCGTAAAACGACACATTTGAAAAAGAATAACAACCTGTCGTAAAAAATATTCGAAAACTTGTTTACTATAATTATGACGTCACGTATGCACGTTTCCGCGCGCTACTCTCTGGCTACCCTGCCACTACCTACCTACCTACTACCCATTTTGATTTATTACGATCTCTTTCGGGTACATACTACATCGACCCAGAGGAGAAACAGGGTCAACGTTAAATTATTTGGTTAACGACTCGGAAGACTAAGAGTCACCACCGCTACTTCCTCCACGAGCAGAAGACAGAGGAGGAGGAGGAGGAACAACGACACACGAAATAATATTTACAACTGTAGAAAACGAAAAAGAAAAAAAAATGCATCTCAGATAACGGTAGTGTGCGCATTCTTTTCTCGCCAAGCTGCCGCCAATATATTACTTAATTAACGATCGTTTTTAAACCGTTTTTTTCCTTATCACTTTAGGTCGTACATACATACATACATACACATGCATAGCCTCGTGTACGCACACGTCGCACACCATTTCTCTACTTTTATTCCACCAAGACGGACGCGCCAACAACGTGACATCGTACATGCATGTGGTGTGGTTTCGGCGAAAGCAGCTACGTAAGGAGAAAGAACTCAAGTTCGTGTTACCGTTTCCGCCGTACGAGCCACGAGGACAGGATATCATTCCAAACGACAACGAAATGTAGGAGCGCTGGTGTCAAGACGAAACGGGGACAGGTGATCAAATTTAAAATTACGCCGCCTCGTATGACCTTATCACAATTTTCAAAAAATTGTAGGAAATTAAGCAAACACTATACATTTTCCCAATATGAGGTGAAGAAAGCAGAAAGTCGCACATTTGAACTCACTTGAAACAGTTTTTGCAGTGGGTGTTGCTCAAAAGAAGAGGTGGTTATCCCTCGTTCACATTCCATAAGAAAACGGCCAATTTTCAAACTTTCTTCCCGTGCACTGTAGAGTACTTCGGTCGAAGAAAACATTTTTCGAATCCATTTCGAGTTTGTAACATCCTACCCAAGTTTGAAATCCTGTTCTGTTAGTTCCACAAAGCGTTACCAGATATCAGCCACTTCGATTGGAGAGCCAATTCGGAAGTACGAGGTTATTTTCGGCACCGCTACAATCGCACTGAGGCGTACTCCACACCGCTCATGGAAATTATATTCCTCAACGAGTAACAAATCCTTGTCACTTCGCAGGACTACTTACGAGTATCATAACATTATCAACAGGGTAGTAACCATCACCCGAGAAGGTGGAATAATACGCCTAGGTAATGACCAAGTTCAACTGCGTGTGTGAAAACAAGTACGAAGAATGTCGGCAACAAATGCACCAGTGCACGCACAGTGCTGTCCATACAGAAGAAAATTTGTGGTTCTCCATTACATAATTAAAACTGAGATTAGGTACTTAATGATGAAATTAGAAAGATCAATAAGAGAATGCGACAGTACATGATATTACGTGAATCAACGAAATTACACAAATACGCCGACAAGTAATTCAAAATGGGTGAGTAGAAAAGGCAAAATTACAAGAAGCTGAGGCAAGAGGCTTAAGCGGCTAACCAATGGTTTTGGATGGTTCGCCCACTCACTCCCACAGACCATCAAATCTACCTGTCCCAGTGGCGTAGCCACTATTTTCCCAAGGAAGGGGGAGGGGAGGAGAAAAATAAGATTTTCAAGGCAGAAAAAGTCGAAAATTGAGGAATTTTTCAAAAATCGCCGATATTAGAGGACTATGTAAAAAAAACTGAGGGGGATGGAGGCACGTACCCCGAGCCCCCTCGACGCTACGCCACTGACCTATCCATTTCTTCTTCACTTCTAATGGCCGCGAAAATGAGAACATTTCTATCCTTCGTATCGCCCCTTTACTGTTTTACGGGGGGGGGGGGATGTACTGAACATGAACTGCAGCAAATAGTAGGACATTTGAAAATAGTTCAGAACTCGTTCTTTGTCACTCATACAAATTTTCGAAGTCCATTAGCTCTTCATTTACCAATACTACAAAAATGGGTACACATATAGCTGTTTTTTTCGAAACGCAAGAAGTCCATATTTCGAAATTACTCAAGAAACACAAGAAACGGGTCAGCTGATTTCAATTCTGATTTTCTTTCCTCCGATTAGCTAGCTTTAACTTAACATATATCACCTGGAAATTTGATTTTTAAAACTAAAATATTCGCGAAAGCTGAAGACAATTCTTATAACTGGACTTACTAGGTTTTGGAATTGGATAATATCCCGAATGGACTTACAATTAATTTTTTCCATTGGGATGACGAAAGAAAATGATTTTTTCACAATTCGATAAAATGAGTTGGAGACGCATCACTCTATTCTATTCGGGAAAGGGGAATTGCACTTTGTGCGTTTTCTGAGAATGAGCTTTTTCTTAGAGCAATTGAGGATCGGATTTCCGAAACGCGCTTAGTCCAAAAAATCGAAAATCGAGTTTTTAGCGCAATCTGGTGGAGAAAGTCCACCTTTCGAAGTTGGTTTCACGATTTTATCACGACTTAGAGCCAGCTAAACCTTTCTTTTGTTCTTTTTTATAATACTGACTTACTTTTTTTTCCTTCAAATTTCATGAATACAAGACTCTTGCACTTTGTGCGTTTTCTGAGAATGAGCTTTTTCTTAGAGCAAATGAGGACCGGATTTCCAAGACGCGCTTAGTCCAAAAAAGCGAAAGTCGTGTTTTCAGCGCAATCTGGTGGAGGAAGTCAAAAGGCACCTTTCGAAGTTGGTTTCACGATTTTATCACGACTTAGAGACGGCTGTAAGCAACACCCGCTTTTTTCTGTTCAGGGGGAGGGGGGAATGTCTGAAGAGCGGAGGGAGGGGGCATTGTTCACGTATGCCTCGTTCACCGGAATGGTCGTCTTTAAGCTGTATCTTCCGATTTACGACAGTTTCTAGGCCAAAATGTACAAATTTTGAAAAACGAGCCAAGTCCACGACTTTCCCCGCTTTGCACTCTTCGTAGCTCGAAGACTGTTCGCACGCCGACCTTCATACTGAGGTGGTATTAGCATTGAACCCTCCTCTTGCCATTCACCCAGCTGAAACAATGTTACCCACTTATCGTTCGCGAGTCAGAATGTTTTTTTTTTCTCGATTTCCCAACATTCCGTTTTTTGGACTAAGCGCGTTTTGGAAGTTAGGTCCTCAACTATTGGAAAAAACTAAGAAAAATAATATTTTTACAATTCTACGAAGATATTGGTGAGTTAAAAAACAAGTAAAAAACGAGAAAAATGGATTTTCAGCGTTCTGTAAAGTCATGTTTCATACACGTATTATACGACTGCGAAATTAGAGTGTTAATTTTCTTCTGCCACGAAAACGTCAAGAAGATTTACTCTTGCCCTCTAATCGTCCAAAAGAGGCTGATGTTTCTCTTTCACCTTATATGTAAATCGAAAATTACAGACCACGCTAAATTAGCTTCGCCAAACACGAACCAAGCTTGCGCGACAGACATTCAAAGAGCGAGTCTAGGCAGCCCATAGGGAACTGCATCAATTCACCTGCATAGGTGCGTATGTTTGTGTACGTATCCTCACTGGTTAACTGAACCTATCCCTGGAATTATTCTTCGTACAGATGCGTGTGTTCAGAGTTATTCCAGCTGCACGGATACTGAAACTATTTTTTACCGGCACACCCGTTAGGGTACTAATCAATTTGGAGTACTCCTGTGAATGTGTTCCACCTATCAGTCCTGATAAAACAACCGATACATCCTCGTGAGTATGGTTCATATACGCATTTTCCCATATCGAACTTCGGACATACTTTTACAGCTGATATTTCATCAACAGCCTGACTAGTCGTTAAGTAACGAACAGCTGTTCCAGGTCCGTCGTTACTCGACGCTCAACTCAATATATGTATTTTACGAATAGTCAATGGTGGCAATACTAGAGGGCAGAGGGAACAAGTGCTCCTTTCTGAAAAAATCTAGAAGGGTGACGTCCTAGGAAAGTTACACAACACTGAACACCAGATTTACTAAACGGGGGCAACAGGAGCAAGGGGTACTAAGTTTTCCACCACATCCAATTTCAGCAACAACGAACGTTTTTCTTCATGTTTTCTAACTACTGACTGATAATATCATCAGGACTATGCTCTCCCCCCCCCTCTCCAGAAAAACACAGATCGTCACCATAGCTAATGAAAATCTCTTTCTGAGGAGACGATAAATCGGTTTGCAAAACTGCTCTCACAGACTGTATGTATTGCTTACTGGCAATTCAAACAGTCGCATTCAGGGTCAATACAGTTCGGACCGTATAAAAAAATTGACATCTTCCGAATAATTACTTCACTAAGAAGTCAGAAGATTCGAACACCTTAGGAGACTTCTATATGTAGGGCGGGCTAATTCACAATTTCTTCCTTCTGTAGTCCAGATCACTTTCAGTTCCGAAGGAAGAAATTGTGAATTGGCACACCCTACATATAGTATTTACCAAGTTCACTCACACTTCCAACATGGACACTAACCTTAGGAGACCTTCGTGATTAGCAAGAAGAGAGACGAGAGATGCAACGTTCAAATATGACCAATGACAACGCTTCCCATTGCCACAACTTCGCCAAATGACTACTGAATTCGCCAAAAATGTCAAAAAACCGAACGGTTTCAGGGATTGCCGTAACATCTAGCTTTACAGGCCTCTGATAACATCGTGGGTATCGCCATTTAGTTAATATTTTTACATCATTATAAGAAGGCATCGCTCATTCGCACTTGACCACAGCCTCGTTTCACCAGTCACGACAGAGAACTCGTACAACCAACATTAACCGCCTATGACAACCAGTTCTAGCACCTCCGACTTGGTTCGAAAAGGTCGACAAAAGCCAACTTACACCAACTGACGTGATTACACTTCGGCCATCAAGCATCAATACATGATGATGTTGTCCATCCGAAAATCACCACCAAAATTGTCGCGTTTATCTCGTAAACCCAGCAATCAAAGGTCAAGAGCGTCACAAGAGAGCCGACCGACAGTTGTAAAATTCACCACCTCGGGAAACGCGCCACCGTACACCGCCTGCGTCTAGCGCAGACGAAAAATACGATCAACGATACACATTCAAAAGTGAAAGCGCCTGGAAAATGAAAGTTACGGCACATAATTGACGTGTATTATACGTATATAAATGTACTCCAGTGTTGAGAAAACCGCGGCGCGCGCCCGACAAAGACACACGGGCAAAACGACGAAGACAGAGATAGACGGCAGAGAGCGTATGAAAACGAGGCAATGACGTTGCCGAAGCAGACGAAAATGTCTGAGGGATGGACATGACGTCATAAAGGAAAAACTTTTTCCGCAGATGTGAGAAAAGCGATGAATGGAAAACGGTTCCGCGTGCACACTGCATAGTGCCGCGAGAGAGAGAAAGAGTGAGGGGATAGAAAGGGGGGAGAGAGAGAGAGAGAGGGAAAAGATGAAAGGACTTAAACCGAAACAAGAGAGTGAATATAGGTGGATAAAAAGCGAAGAGATGCCCGGTGGGAGGGGTTGCAGGGCTAGTTACAGAGCGAAAAGTGGAAAATAAGGTCAAGGTAGTGGCGGCGGCGAAGAATGCGGGGGAAAGAGGAAAAGCAATTTTGTACATTAGCATGCGAACGCTGAGTGTAAGCGACAACATAAACAAACACCTTCCCCCCTTTTTACGCACCTCGCTCGTAGCGGGCGAACCCCCCTGCGATATCCAAACAGCCGTTTTTACTTTAACGCCCGTCGCAGTCCCTCCCACCGTAGTAGTGGTAGTAGTAATAGTTGCACAACTTGTGTATACGTAGTAGTAGTAGTGGTAGTAGTCGTTGTCGTCGCAAACCTTTTACTATTAACGTGAAACGAGAGAAAGCATTCCGATCGGGAGTATCACGACGAAAATTTAAGTGCACTCGTGTAGACGGATTTAGCCGCGTGCCATTCATAAACGCTAGACAATCAACGCGGAAAAACCGTATATTTATATCTGCTCGACTATTATAGGTGACATCGACCTACTGTTTACTGTTTACTATTATCCGTTATCGTAATTACCGATGTCGAAAACACTATTCGCGTACTCCAAACCGGCCCGTTTTCTTTCATTCGCTAGCTTCGGAAATGCTATTCCTGAAGAACGAAATTTAATGGCCAAGGTCAATGTTTCTAGATGCGCCGCGAGCCTCCAATGGATGAAGGGCACGCACCCTGGACAGATGGAAGGCGAGGAGCACATAATCTGCGTCCGAAAAGACTTCAGAGATAATGGAAACTTAATCGCCACTAGTTTACCACTCTAATCGAAGAGTCCATTTCAGAGTGTGAGTGAACTTGATAATATTCCATTTGTAGGATGTGCCAATTCACTTTTTCTTCTTCTGTAGTCCTGAACGCTTTCGGCTGTTATGCCATCATCAGTGAAGTACCCTCAATGGGACCTTGTCTCTTGTGGTTCTGTAGTCACAGTCGAGAGTAGTACCGTATGGTGAACCTGTTTAGTCATGTGCTCCTATTGGTTGTCTGTGATTGTGCAGGCTCTCCAATCCGTGGGTGTTTTGTTATTAGTTGGAATATGTTCTTGCTTTGGAAGCTAGTCGTTGTGTTTATTAGGTTGTTTTGTTTCGACCTTTATTATTTCTAGTTGTTCGTTTAGCATAGAAAACAACACAAGAAAAAGAAAATTAGAAGAACAACTAGAAATAATAAAGGCAAAAACAAAACAACCTAATACACACAACCAACTTCCAAAGCGAGAACTTATTCCAACTAATAACAAAACACCCACGGATTGGACAGACTGCATAATCACAGACAACCAATAGGAGCACATGACTAAATAGGTTCACCATACGGTACTACTCTCGACTGTGACTACAAGACCACAAGAGACAAGTCTTATTTACGGTACTCCACTTATGATGCATAACAGCCGAAAGCGCTCTGGACTACAAAATAAGAAAAGGGTGAAATGGCACACCCTACAAATGGAACTCTAATCGAAGATACAGAAAACCAGTTTACAAAAACCGCTGTCCCACTATCACTATTGCACCTTACAAATCGGCCCTGACGTGCGTCTCCTTTCGAAAACGTTCACAGGGTTTGGCATCGGCAAGACAACCGCATTCAGTTTTCTAAGTCAGTTATATCGACTAATCCTCGACATTTTTGCCAATTCCAACTATTAGTCAATGAGGAAAGCCGCAGATCCCTTGGCTCACAGCTCCATTTTCCCGGTAGGTTCAGTCTTTCCATTGGGCCGACCATCTGCATATCTGTCTGTTCATCAAACTGACTGTTTCTCTGTCAGTTATAAGAGGCGCCTGGCTGACTGTCTCATCCCTCAGTTTATCCGTCTTTCTGGTTAGGACTGTCTCGGCAATTTTCACTGTTTCAGGTTGGCAACCTATTCAGTATTGTTTCCAGCGGAAGTAGGCGGGCAGTGACAAAAAGAGCGATACTTGCTCTTTCCTCTGTTTACCTTGTCCGTTGATCTACCTGTTTCTTACAGGCGTGTTTCTTCCTGTTTTCTGACGGATCGGTCGGTGGTTTTTTGAGCCAACTGTCCTTCTGTGTCTGAACGGAACAACGAGTACCATTAGAACTCATATTTTCCCGAATTCATCGGTCCGACAACCCACTCAGCGTTTTCCATGACAGGGGAATGGAAGACAGAAACTCAGTTTTTAGTATCCCAACATGAAAAATTCCACAGAATTCTGGATGTACTAGACCAGAGACAACAATTTGAAAATGTTCACAAAACAATGGCGTGAGAATACATGGTTCTATAGGTATCTCCAACGAGGAATTTATTTATGTTAATTTTTTGATTATAATTCATTTCCCCCCTCCCCTCCATCACGGAAATCTTAGTTATTGATCGAACAACACTATACGCGTTCAGTATTGTTATCGGTATCACTGTAGCTATTCCTGCGCGATAAAAAGGGAAAATTTCAATTTTGAAGCTGGAAAACGAGAGGTTCTTGAGATAAATGGACAACGCCATCGTATTCGGCTTTCAAAATACAGCTAAAATCATATAATCTCACCCTCTTGTTTTTTATGCTGTTGTGTAGTGTAATTGGCTTCCTGGTAAACATGTAGAAGGGAAGTATCCGAATTACCGACCACTGACCGAAAACCAACTGAGGATCTGGGAGGATTTGAAAGAGATCAACCGAAAACTGTACGACCTTAGATAGCCGAGTGGTGACAAAATGTAAACTTCAATAGTGTTTTCCTTAAAACATACGCCTTTCTTCCATCCGACACCCAAGTATTGAACGCTTCAAAATAATGTCCATTAATGGCGAACTTCTTTCTCTTCCCGTACAATAAATTTAACATTTTCAATCCCTTTCCTCAAATCAACGGTTCTTAAAGTTTCTCAGTAACGGACTCCTTTTCAGAACAGTAAATATTTCGTGAACCATCAGAATGAGCAAAGGTGGGTTCCAGTGTTACTTTGGAAATCATACAAAGAAACACGAGTGAAAAAAGTGACACTTTTTAGAGGCAGCCACTAGAGAGGCTTTGTGGAGCCCTGGGGCTCGATGGGAAAACCGCCTTACCGATCATAAACTGAGTTGAAATGATTAGTGGCCGATTCAAGGCCAGGACTCTATCTAACGTACAGCCTTCCAAAATGGCTGATCCAAGCTAGTCCTAATGGATATGGAGAACATCAGAAAAGAGATACAACGGATCAGCTCAATTTCAGAAAATAATAAATTCCATAAATCCTTTGCTGGATATGAATCGACAATATAAGACTTGTCATCCAGTTCGATTATCTAACCCCCCCCCCCCCCACCCCTACCACCAACACACAATGAGCTCAAGCGTAGAAGGATTACTCATTACAACTTACAACTCATCAACTCCTTCAAACACTTCCTACTCTGTAACTAGCAAATCAAGACCTCGTGATTCGTCAGACTTTCCTACCTCTCCACTCATTGAGTTGAAAAGGATCGCGAATTCTCATTATTGACACTAAAGATCTTTTCGTAATCGAGTGAATTTACCTACGTACCGAGGAGTGAACTAGTTTCACTATGAGTAGTGCACAACACCCACAACCAAACCGTTCTAAGCATCACTAGAACAGAGCTTTTTATACACCCAGTCAGCAGCTGTTGTTTCCAGACCACGAATAGTAATCATTTTATCGTAATAAACTGCCGTCGTTTTACTCGATAATCTGTTTTGCATTTCGCAGCTCGACCATAATTCAGCGATAATTTAATGCCGAAAAAAATTCAGTTTGCAAAAAAACACAAGACCAAAATGAAAACGCTTCAGCACTCCTTGCTGTTCTCAAAACGCTACTTCACTTTCTCCTCAGCTCAGCCCACACCCTTTTTCTCTCATTTTTCTTTCTTTTTTCTCTTTCGTTCCTTCTGTCTTCCTTTTTTTTTCTTCCTTTTCTTCGTTCGTCCTTCCTTCCTTTTTTCATAATACGAAGTAATTCGAATCTCTCTTCTTACGTAAGACGGAAAATCGATGGAAGGGACGAAGAGAACGCGCGCAACGGGGAAGAAAGCACTCGACAACTAGTGAGGGCAGGACGGACGCTCCTTTGCGCCGCCGAAGAAACCCTACACTAACGTTCTCTTCGGAACGAAAAGTCGTACAGGACAGCGTAATGAAAGAACGTCGCCATATTCTGTGTTGTTATTTTTTTAATTTATTTTTTCTTCAAATAGACTTGAAACCGAACACATGATTTCGAGAACGTGTACAATGAAGTTCGGCGCAGCACCGCCAAAGAAATACGAATGTGAACTCAATAGTTACAAACTAGGTATGTTCACACGCTTACCAGAGTTCGTATCAGGTCGGATTCACGGAGGGAGGGGGATTTGCCTCTCCTAGGAAGGAAAACTGAAACTAATAGCACTTTAAAAATGACCAAGTTTTAAAAAATCTTACAACTCTAGGGAGTCCAAACAATTATGGAGTTACGAAAGCTGTTAACGAGCTTTGAAGAGTCTTAAGAGGACTGGAAGAATCATACAAAATTTTGAATGCGAATTTTGAACAGCCTTAGCGAATCTTGATGAAGTTTTACAGAGCCTTAAAGAGCATCTACTCGTCTCGCGTATGCAAAAATTTCTTGAATTCCTGATTATGTGTCGAAGAGGCTGGAGAAATCGGGAAGAGCTCGATGATAGAGGGCATATGGCGATACAGGCATGTCAAATTGGCCCCGGGACACCGAATGGGCCTGTGTCCGGAAGTTACAAAAAGTTTTGCACGCTAACAGAACCTTAAGAAAGTTTGAAAGGTTTGAATTAGTATTAAGGCATCTTGGTTAGTTTTGTATACAAGTGCTGAAGGGCTTTGAAAGTTCTAAACAGTTCTGATCGTGTCTTGAAGAGCTATAATCAAGTTTGAAAAAGTCATAAGGAGTCGTAAAGGAACGTTCAACAGTTTTAGTGAGTCTTGAGCAAATTCGAAAAACTGATACGAGCTTTAAATGAGAGTAACGGAGTCTGAAAGATTCTTATACTAGCACTGAAGATTGAATAGTCTAACTAGGCTATAAGTATGATCACCTGCCATTTTTATCAGCACGTGATAACCCGTTTAACCACGTAATTCCAAATTCCCGGTGTGTGTGTGTGTGTGTGCGCGCGCGCGCTACCGTTGCGTGATGAGAGGACTGAAAATCTAAGGCACATAGGAGAGGGAAAACTTCGACAGCTAAACCCAGATGAAAGCAAGGGGAAACTACATCAGTATTCTTCGCTAGAAATGCGTCTCAACCACCACAATTATGATAACAACTCACAAAGTACATAATAATTCCGGACGTAAAAAGTCTCCCATTCGGATGCCCGGGCGGAGACTACCTAGTGAGAAACTATCAGAATCAAGAATGGGAACATGGAATGTAAGGACACTGAATGAGGTAGTCAAATTACAAATTATTACTAGAGGCAATGGTTGAAAGAAAGATCTGGAAAGGAAGGCAAAAACTGAGCTAAGAAGAGCAGATAATGAAGGATACAAAATGTAAATCTTTCTCAGAAATGGAAATATTACCGCAGGAGAGAAAAAAGTGAAGAGACGCAATCGCGGACTGGCTGGAGGGAATGAGGGGAATCAATGGCCGGGCCCCTTGGACTGCGGGCCCGCCCAAAATATGACTTGTTCCAGGAATGGAAAAATACTGGTTGGGGCAGGCGGGCCCCAACCAGTATTTCCTTTTTACAATTCCCTTGCCCCTTTGTCAGTCCGCGGGTGAAGAGACGTAACCTAATAGTCGAGAGACGGAGTATAACAACAATTTCAACTTCGTTTTGTGAACGACTGGTTCACACTATTGTCATCGAAATGACTAGAAACGGCCAGAAACCCATTTCAAATGCATTTTTGATAATATTATTTACTCATTGTTGACTATCGATTTGCAATTTTATTAGATCAATGAAGGAACCTCAAGTACTAAGATTCTATAGTTTCACATGGGTATAGTGGACCGCCATTTCGATTCTCAATTAGCCCGAACATCCATGGGCGAGCGAGTCCGAGGATGCTCGGACTAACTTGGGAATCAAAATGGCGGTCCAGTATACCTGTGTGAAAACCATAGTACCCTACAAGTACTAGTACGTAAGGAAATCCTCAGTACTTAAGGTTCCTTCACTAACCAAATCAAATTACTAGTTACTGGTTCACAACGAGTAAATAATATTGTCAAATGTCGTACATCGAGTGGTTTTCAGACCATGTCCAGTCATTTCTACCCCAATAAAGTGAACTAATTCTTTACAAGACGAATTTAAAATTACATGTGGTTAGATGGGTCATCATACACAAATGTAGCGGATGATCAAACACCTAGTTCTATTGGATGGTATTACAAAAAGCATTAAAAATATTCTAACAGCTGTCACAAGGTCGTATGACTGAGGAAGGAGGCGGGGGGAGACAAAGAAGAATCAGCTATAATATATGGCGTCTAATCTCGGACGTGCCGCGAACTGACTCCTTTTGTCCTTATGACCGCAAACGGCGAATTTACGTGCATGCGGACACTTGAACTCGCTTCATCTCCACTACTAAATCGAACATCCTCCGCGTTTCTTCTTCCACGTTCCTCGGCCGGTGCACGCACACTAGCAGCACCATCGCAAATGCATCATGCAGCAGCCTCGTAAATTCTTCAACCGTGGAAAATGATAACGCGGGCACGCTAGGCACCGGCGTAGCCGAACGAGAGGGGAACGAGGAAGAAAAAAAATAAGACGACCGAGGCGAGCATCATTTTTCTTCCAGAGCCAACGAAAATAAAGTATGCAAAATTAAATCGCGACGTCGTGAAATTTTAAGTAAGATAAATTAAGCACTCCATCCGGAACGCACCGCTCTGGAATATTAACGACCAAGAAAATCCAGACGACGACGACGACAACAACAACGTATTCGGAACGTAACTTCGACCATTCTAGATATTATTAATCTACGAACGTGCAATATCGTACGGCACCAAATACGACACACGTTCGCCGAATCAACTTCATTACACTCGAAAATTTAATAATAAATGAATAAAGGAAGAATGAGAAAAGCAGAGAGGAAGAGAGAGTGAGAAAAGACGCGAGAGAAAGATCAACCCCGTCAGGCAGGAAATCCAAAATCCGAACACCCGCGCCCACCGTGTACAACATTCCCACCATCGCGGAAATCAGTTCACGTCAAGACGTGTTTAGGGAAAGAAAAGTAAACGTTGAATATGTGCGGGGTCAGTAACCGACCTAGAAAAATCCATTCAACGACGAGCATAATCGGTGACTCACACAAATGCGTAAACGCTCGTGTGTGAGTGCGCTGTGCAGTACACACTTTCAAAGGAGCGTATAAAAACGAGCCCATCATTAACACGTGCGCACAAACGTACACAGACACACGCACACGACCACGACGACACATGTTCGTCGAACACCTTGTACCGATAATATCCAATTGTTCCGCCGACGTAACCCTCTCCGAATGTGATTTCCCTCGCGCGTCACCCCGCGGCGTGTGTAACGCTATCCGAAAACATCACAATTCAATCGAGGACGACAGAACACAAAGACACGCCGACACGGTCCGTACGAAGGTGTACAAACAAAAATCGTTCGCACGCTCGCAGCCAAAATCGAATATCGAGCCGGCGACACATTTTGAAGTCGGAAAGTCCAGGTTCGAGAAATGACCGGATGTGGACACGTTCGTTCTTGTACGACGTTTTCCTACAGATACACGATCTCTGCTAGTGTCAGCACCACTGTCTCGTAACAGGAAATTACAACTACATGTAAGTCAAAGCTGTTGTGACTTTCAACATGTGTACACCCGAAATTAAAACTTCTAGATCGCACGTTTCTGATAAGACTGTCATTTTGATATTGTCCACTCGTATGTACATACATACACATATCCGAAGTTCGTCAATAAGAATTGAATGTATAGACTATACACACAGACATCACTTGATAGTCTGTTATGGACAGATATGTAATCTGTAAGTCCACATATTGTAGGGTAGATGTACCTATTCCCACCACTATACCAGATCTCGCCAGTTACAATTACAATGATTGTGATGGAATAACAAGCGTCCAGAGGAGGTCAGAAACTCGTCACTTGTGTACACACTATAGGAATTTAAACTTAAAAGAGTTTGAAGTGTTGGCAGCCCTGCGATATGTGTGAGTGATTACACGTATGATTTACCGTAAACGTGTAGCAAACTTCAACCATCATTAAATCGATTAGAAATTCACTTTCAAAGAAAATTTGTACTAAATTCGACTGCATCATCACCAAAAAATTAAATTATAATCAGTTCTACTGGCAGAATAATTTTTACTCGGGTTTTTTCCCTACTGAAGGTACCAGTGTTTCTAATTGAAAGTACACATGATCACTCACTCATTTTCAACCGTTAACACCGGCGCAGGTAATTTTGTAGCGCACTCTAGCGCAGGTTTCAATCCCCATGTTCGACTTGTGAACAGGGATGAGAAGCTTATTGAAAAAACTTCTCTTCCGGCTTCTGGCTTCCATAATTTTAAAAAGCTTCCAGCTTCTGACTTCTTTCAATTGTTGTAATTTAAAAACTTCCGGCTTCTGGCTTCCGTTATTTCAAAAAACTTCCAGCTTCCGACTTCTAGCTCCCGAAATTTTACTTTGTTTCACCTCTAGCATCTTTTAAGCCCCCTCCCCCCTCTTCCAAAATAATAAGAAGCACAAAACAAGTTCAAATGAAATAATATATTTAGACTTTGAAGCAACGAGTTTAAGAGCTCTTTTCTTATAAACAATGACTGACAAATTAGGCCAAATGCTGACTCTGAATTGGAACTTGGAAGCCAAAAAGAAGCCGATAAACAAAAGACTTCTCTTCCAGCTTCTGGCTTCCAACTGGAATTGGCTTCCGGCTTCTCGATTTGAGTCAGGATACATAAAAACTTCCGGCTTCCGGCTTCTGCTTCCAGCTTCTTTCACATCCCTGCTTGTGAAAGCCAAACGGTAGATCTGTGAAATTGGTTGCCTAGTCCATCACAAACATGTAAATGACGAGAACTGGTTAGGGTTACCACATCTAAATTTTAGCAATACCGGAAACATTCGCAACAAGCAAAAAAGAAGATTTTTTTTTTATATTTTCGACGATAGTGGAGCGTATGGCGACGCACGCATACGAAATTGGCCCCAGAAATACCACGATTGGGCCTACATCAAAAAAGGGGGGCAAAGTTTTTTCTATTTACTTTCAATTTCAAAATTGTAGAAAAACGTACACAAAGAAGAACGTAGTCAAAATACCAAATACACGAGGGACACATAAGCACTAAAACTTAAAGAGTTTCCGAAGTTGGTAGCCCTGCCGTGAAATTTCCTGAAAAGGTGATCATGGACGGTATCACCATCTAACTTGAATTCGCTTTTTCTAGTCAGTAAAATGCCTTCTTGAATCATATAATAGATGAATTCAGAGATTGAAGTTTCTAGTTTTCATTTATGAACTTGAAACGGCTCCATGTTCCGTGTCTTAGTTGTTTACAAGCGCGTTTTGTACCAATGGTAAACTTCCATAAGAAAAACAGTAATTTGGAAATCAACTTATTCATCCAACTGGAGCGCATAAAGTGCATTAAATTACTTTTCATCATAAACTAGAGACTTCAAGCTTCAATTTGGCATATTATACGACTCAAAAAAGTTGTATTCAGCAATTACGAAAGCTTCAAAGTTTACCAATTTTATACCTATTCTTACGGGAACACCAACCTTGATCACTTTTTCAGGAGTCGATACTAGCGAACCTGGGCACGGTTTTATTCAAATACCGAAAAAATTACTTCTAAGCGTTAATTTATAATTTTGTTTTCTTGGTTTTTACAAATTGCTGAAAACGCCGTCCGGTAAGGGTCTTCATATCCTCACCGGACCGGTCGACGAAATATCGGACGTGTGGCAACCCTAGAACTGGTACAGTGGTGAGAACAGGCATGTACGAGTACATCTACTCTATGTTATTTCGGCAACTCCTCATTAGGATTCCATGTGCAACCGTTCCGAAGAGTCCTGGAAAAAGGACTTGATCACCTATTTCAGATTCTTTTTCGAAAAGACTTTTCAAAGCGTGTAATCAAAATCCCCTACAACAACGGAACACCGACACATCACATTGCTATATGGACGGTATTTGGCAGAAGGGAACCAACCAGCAAAATCTGTTTTTTGAGAACACGTGATTCGAAGTTCAAGAGCCATGTAGAAACTATATGACATACCGTTTACTGATAAGCTTTCTTCAACGTGATTACACATTCCTGAATCGGGGGCCCAATTTTGAAAATTTCTACTTTTTACGCTCTTTCCAACAATACTAATAACTCATTTAGTTTACAAATGTTGGTTGGCTCCCTTCTGCTGAATAGCGTCCATATGCCGTTCAGTCCTGTCGATTTTGAACCGTATATTCGAGCTTGCCCTGAAAAAGTGACCTAACCTACGCCAGCTTTAAAAGGTCTCCGTTTCAGGTCATTCTCGCATCCACCTACGTGTGCATTAGGGTGTCCCTTATTTTACAAATTTTCTCCAGTTGATTGGGGTCGCACTGAACTTTGTTCCAATGAACCTAGAAACTCGCCATAAAAATTTGAGCTCAATCTGAGACCATTAATCTGTGCTGCTTTGACTACTTGAGATTTTACAAAAAATCGCGCGTATCTCGGAACATACAAACTTCAAAACCAAAATTCATATAACATAGAATGTTCCCTGTTAAATTTCCTATAAGAAAGATCCTATACAACTTTTCTCTAAAACGCATATTTTGTTATTTTTTCATTCACAACCGATCTTCACTCGCTAAATCGAAGTTATCTAAGAAAAAAGTATTTACTTTAGGACCAAAATGAAAATAACATAAAATGTTTCTCGTTAAATTGTCTGTGAAAAAGATTCTGTACAACTTTTCTTCAGAAAACATATTTATCGAGATAATCGCAAAAATACGTGGAATGTGGAATTTTCGAAAAACATAGTTTTTTTATTATTATTTTACGGCTGAAATATATCTATTAATGTCGGGTAACTCACGCTACAAAGTAACTTCAGTCTCAGTCTACTGGGGCAAGTGCCCCAGTTTTCCCCCTCCCCCACCTGGCTACGCCCAGAACAGTTTGTTGGGTACCTGCTATAGACTAGACCTCGGCTTACGTATGTATATCAACAATAGTCACCAATTCGCACATAAGATATAACGTTGTGCCGTTAAGGAACAGTCACGCATTCTCAGAATTCAGGGTCATTTCCTATGAGCAAATCGCTGTTTCCTATTCTTGATATACGTCATCTCAAGTCCACCATACCAAGTCTTCGACGGGATCTTAGAATGCTAAGACTCAATAAAAACAGTTTGTTAACTCTAGGTCGCTACGTTTGGTGTTCTTCAATCATTGAATTTGGAATTAATTATGGTGTGGTGATTACATCTTATGCGCAATGTTGACTATTGTTGATATACATACATAATCCGAGGTCTACTCTATAATAGGTACCCAACAAACTGTCATGGGGTAGCCAGGTGGGGGGGAGGTTGTAGGCAGAGATTGAAGTTATATTCTAGTATGCATTAACAAACAATAACAGATATTTCAGCTGTAAAATAATTTTTAAAAAACTATGTTTTCCGAAAATTCCACGCATTTTTGCGATTATCTCGATAAATATGTTTTCTAAAGAAAAATTGTATAGAATCTCTTTTACAGAAAATTCAACGAGTTACATCTTATGTTATTTGCATTTTGGTCCTAAAGTGAATATATTTTTAGATAACTACGATTTAGCGAATAGAGATCGATTATGAAAGAAAAAATAACGAAATCCACGTTCCTCGAAACTTTCACATATTACTGCGATTAACTCGATAAATATGCGTTTCAGAGAAAAGTTGTAATAGGATCTTTTTCACAAGACATTTAACAGGAAACATTTTACGTTATATGCATTTCGGTCCTTAAGTTTACATGTTCCGAGATATTCACTTTTTTTTTTTGTAAAATCTCAGTATTACACATACTTCAAGGTCAAGGCGGCACGGGTTCATGACCTGAGAAAGATCTCGAATTTTTCATGGCGAATTTCTAGGTCCATTGGAACAAATTTCAGTGCGACCCCAATCAACTGGAGAAAACTTATAATATAAGGGACACCCTAGTGTGTATACAAAATCGAGAAAAGCGTATCAACTTTATCGGCTCTCGACTGGATGGCAAAATTTTCGAATGCTTCTTATCCATGTTCTGCTCGACTCCTTTGCTTCTGTCTTTCTACTCATCGGCGTTATACCGCACACAACGACGGCGACAATAATCACGCTCTCAAAAGCTCCGACTTGTATAGCTGAGCAATTCGTTCGGCGTCAGAAAAGTTGCAGCACTTAATGCGACATCGACGAGACGAGGCGAGACGCCAATCGATAGCTGTACATGAAATTGGACGGTAACAATACGAGTTTTCGTTTTTCGATTTCGATTTCCACCGCCGTGATTGCAAATTAAAATCCAAATCGAGCAGAACAACAGAAGCCGAAAATTACTCGGCCAACGTACATATATTACGTACACTGAAATGAAGCAACAACATTCGCAATCGTGCACTTATACAAAGTTATTTTACAGTAGACTTTCGAACATCTGAACCGTCTGATACGAGAGAGCATCAGGGGTAAAATTGATAGCGGTTATACGGCGTTTCGCTGTAATTAAGAATGCGGATAAAGCAATGATCAGCTGATCACCAACTCGGTAATAATAATAGTAGTAGTACATTCATGCTGGATTTCACAGCACACTAAACGCCTCTTCCCTCAAACGCACGATCGAGTTTATTTCTTCAAAAAGAAGATAGTGTAGACAAGACACTAGTGAGCCGGGGTTTTTCACGGAAAATCGAGAGGGGGGGGGGCGCTAGTAAAAATGTCGACTGAAATAACAAAAAACCGAGCGCAGCTAACCGCTTTAAAAAGTTCATGTTCCGAAAATACGTTATTCCATTATTTTTAATAATCATTGGGATACGTAACTTTCATCTCAGGTGTTCAGTAATTATCAATAGCACCGAAGTTTTCTTTTTTTTTCTCTTATTTTATGGAGTACGAAAGTAAAGAAATTAAGTCGACTTACTAAGAGAAAAGAAAGTTTTCGTTATTTTGTAATTCTCGCAAATATCTCATCTCGAAAATCACTCAAGACTCCTTCTTTGTCAATTTGTTACATAGTTCTCTATCTTTTCGAGAACGGGGGGAGGAAAGACATGGTGTACAACAGACACGGCGCACACCCCGAATTTTTCTGCGGGAGGAGGAAGGATGTAATGTATCCCAGAACCCGTCTTTCCCCCTCCGACGTAACTGGTTGTTGTGTCCAGTTAGCAAGGTCAGGCAAATACGGGTTATCATTGGATCAAAAAATTCATGATTTGACCCGTGCTCCGAACTGATTTTTCATAATCCAGTCCCCGCATTCTCGGACCATTTTCAACGTATCAACATGTCGTTGATTTGTGAAATTTTGTTAATATTTCTTGAAATAATGTTTTTTTTTAAAGCTCATTCACTTCTTGAAACCAGAAAAACACTGCCCCCACAACTACACAATTAATGGAAGTACAGCACGCAAGAGGATGAAAAAACACTCAGAGATGTACAACGCTGGATAAATTTCATTTTCAGGCTCCTTAATGCGATACCTAGTTTTTGAAACGAACCGGTCACAGCAATCGGTTATACTGACAATATGCATACATCGATAATCAAAATAATCGATATTCCTGTAGTTGAAATAATTGAAATACCGATAATCGAAATAACTAACAATCGAAATAACAGACACATCGGTCAGACGACAATTATTCTTACTGAATATTCAGACCCCTTCTCTTCTCGTTCAGTAGGTTTACACTTAAACTACAACAATGTTAGCATGAATAGAAATATTAACTGTAAAAAGGAACCTAAATCACACAACCTTAGGTTTACTTGGCTAGATTCCATATTTCCACACTATTGCCTCGTAGATGAGAAATGTACTCAATAAGAATAGCAGTATTCAGTGGTACCTTCAAAAATTGCTCATCGGGTACACCGTAAAAAAATACGATCTAAAACTCGCTTCAATCCCCTCTTTTTTCGGTACCCATAGATTTTACTCAAAATTAGAACAACTGAAACGTTCGTGAATCAGGACGAAACCCTTCTCAGGTTGAATTTTGGAAGACATATAAGCCAACCTCCTCGTGGTGTCTTCCGGGTAATACAAACAAGCTTACAGGCATAGAACATAGTGGTGCATTGCCTACGCTGGTAGATCACACTTTGTCGTGCCCTCAGCATTGTAGATCACAAAACCGTGGTAGAGCGTGTACGCTAGTGGCATCCAAATTTCTATCAGTTTGACCATATTTTAATGAGTCTCACCAGAAGACCGCGAAAAGTCAATTTCACGGAACCACTAAACCAGTAGTTCTTATTCCTTTTTAAGCTCCCCCTCCTCCCCACAAAAGCTGAACATTTTCCAACGACCCATATCATGGGAAGAATGACGATTTGAAGAAGGTTCTTAAAAACTAAAATCAATGAAAGAAACTAATAACAGAACTTTATTGCACCAAATCAAAAGAACAAGGACATAAGAGATAAGAGAGTAGACATCTTCGAAGTCAAACTTTTATACAAAAACATGCTCACCACCCTCACGCCCCGCCTAAAGCCAGCCTGCCACCCCTCGGTACCTCTATACCGCCCCCACTGAGAACAACTGCACTAAACGAAGGCACATCGAAACAGAAATGGGTAGTTTGAAATACCAGTTTTACAGTTCCACTATATGTAAAATACTTTCGGAGTCGGTGCTCGAACAGTGACCCCAGGGCCATAGCGATAGGGCGAGACGGGTCACGCACCCCAATATCTTTATTAATCATGACGAGTCAATACAGTTTTCAAGAGGCTCAAAGGAGTTATAACGAATCTTGACAGAGAACAACAATATTCAACAGAGTTCCTAATGATTGTCAATAACGTTCAGAAGTTACAATCAGCCTCAACGATACTCAGTGAAATTCAGCAGTTTTCATACATTTCAATGTACTCAGAATAAGTCTCAATCAGTTTGACCGGGTCTCAATGAGTCTTAACGGTAAGCTGTGTGGTAACCGAGCTCCGCTCTTTTCCCGAATGGCCAAGGCATTGATATTGTATAATGCGATAGATATACTGGCGAGTCTCACTCTCTCATTTATCCTAACACGTTGATTCCCGTCCTTACCTGTCAATACCTGATAATACTTCTTCTGCCGTTTTCCTTCGATTCGATCGACTTTTTCCTCTTTTTCTGTGACCTGCCCCGGAGAGGGGGAAAACTCACCGTTGACCGTTCGTGGAAACGCGGCAGCGAGGACTCGGTTCGTGACGTTGGTCAAGAGAAGTTCTCGAAACTTAACCTTTCGTAAGAGTCTCCGAATCGTCTCCAGTTGGCGACTTTTGGGAACAAATCCACATTTCTAGACTTTCTTTCGTCGTTCATCTTTCCGTTTAGGAGGCAGTGTCGTCGCCTTCTCCACGCGCGCGAGCTTTCGAACGTTGAGGACTTGAAATCGTACCCTTTAACTAGGACCCGCTGTCTAACTCGCCACGCGGTTACGTCTCCGAGCTCTCCGCCGAAACCTCGTCTCCGTGCCTCCGCGAACGCCGTCTCTTTGTTTTATGTTGTATTTGTACCCATATATCCGTAAGTTTTGTTAGAATATAGTCACTTCACCGCATAACTGTGTGTTTGTCTTTGTGTGTCGTCTTACCCGTAGTCATCAAGGGCCAGTGTAAGTTACGCCTCAGAGGTATTCTAACGATCCGGTACTCATCTAACTCTGAGTTACCTCGTCGCAGCTCCAAACACAGGATCGTCAAGCCCTCAGCGCCGGTTCCATCCCCTGAAGGTCCCTAGAGCTAGTCGTGGCCTAACAGGTGGTTCCTCTTCCCAACCGAACTGTCCTCCTATCCCGCAGGAGCCTTCACGTTCGGTTACCACAGCTGAGTGCAAAAGCAATTTTGCGAGGCTATTAAATAGAAACGTAAGTAAACAGAATAAATAGGCTATACTGTTTGAAAACTCGGTACTAGGTAGTTCTAATGGCCATTATACCAGAGTTCGAACAGAAATTTGTCATATTTTAGTCAGTATTGTTGTTGCCTACACCTCCGCCCTTCCAAAACAATGGCTGACTACAGCTTCGGGATGTCCTATTTCAGCGCCCGTTCCAGACGTTACTGAGATGGGGCACACAACCGAAGACTTCAACTCAGAAAAGAGTGTAAGTGCAAACGCGATCAAAAATTGTTCTTTTAAATCGAAAAGGGGGATTCATTCCCGAGTGCAGTCAACAAACTAAAGCGTTTGCTTCTATTCAGTGCAGCATCAGTTTTGACGGCCGCAAGTTGGTGCCACTTCACTTGTCCCAGGAAACTAAATCCAGTTTTCCACTCTCCCATTCACAGACTGCAGTTCAAGTTCGTCCCGTGTTCGGATGCGCAAACCCACCATCGTAAATGGGTGCCACACCGCCCATCAAATTCTCCTCGCACGATTTTCTACGACACCTCGCAGAACAACTGCCTTACCAAGGACCGAATCCGCCTCGTTGCAATATACTTTGGAACTTCGTATATAACCATTGAAATAACCCCAAATTCTACATTTTTACAACTTACCCCCTATTTTGTCGACGTTTTAAAGAACTCTCCTTCGCTCGCACTCAACAGGTCCGATAAATCAAAACATAACATCCCCAGCCAAACTACCGGATCACGGAACACACTATCCTCCTCTCGATTCCACACGTAACATTTGATCGTGTTTTCACACAAAACGAACGAACAAGAGAGTATTATAGAAACTCAGCACACGTCGTTGACGCCAGAATATTCATTAAGTAATTTCGCTTCCTCTTTCCCCTTCGCATTCCGTGTCGCTTAGTTTGAAACACTAAAATCCGTGTCAATGTCAATATCACGCGAAACAAAAAAAAATCATAATAAATACGCGCACCATAGTTTGCGTAATAATTTTCCTCTAAAGCGAAGACGACGAGAGAGAGAGAGAGAGAGAGAGAAAACCAAGCCGGTTAATTATTTTCTGAAACGCGGGGTACATTGACACGCGTGTAGGCGCCCTTCTAAATCCACGAATAATTTTATTACTACCGCCGCCACGATAAAACGGTATTTTTGTGGCTATGGTAATAGTAAAAATATACGAACTTTGGTAGTTAACAGACGATTAGTAATTTACGTCGGTGATGTTCGCTCTGACACGTGCTCAAGAATCCACCTTCTACCATGCCGCCGCCGCCACCGCCACCGCCGCTTCTTCTCTTCGTATTATTCAATGATAGAGGCCAGCCACCGCCACTGCCACTCGAGGGGAAAGGAGAATCACAAATCATTCATTAACGAACACTGGGCGGTGTTTCAATTCCCAGACGATTAATCCACGTCAGTGTATTGTGCACAATCAGACAACCCGTTACGGTTACTCGAGAGCTGATTAGGAAGGAAGAGACGTCGGACTCCAGGGTGGAAACGAAGAGAAGAATTGTCGTGTTTTCTCGAAAACGAGATCGACAGACGGACCCGGGGAGGAGCACAAGTATGCTGGGCGATTCTGTCGATCGATGGGTCCGTAGATAAAAGCTGCGGCGTACGAAATAGGAGGATGGCGAGCTTAATTTCGCAGGAACAAGATGCACTAGTGCTGCGAATTAGTATCGATACTATCGATACTTGCATGATATCGAAAGTATCGATACTATTATCGATGTTGTTGATACTATCCTTTGTCTTTTTTTTCAACTCATCAAGCAAAGCCTGAAAGCCTAAAAGCTAGAGAAAGATTGGGGAAAAATCCAACCAATCAAAGGTGAAAGCTGCCCTGAGAGCTGATACGGGATTCTGTCGTATGTGCATTAAAAAAAGGCACTAATACAAATGAGTTGTAGGTCCCTTTCCCAGTGGAAATACGTCTAAATCCCCTATCACGGCAGAAAGGGTGCTGGCTGGTGGGTAAGATGATAAAATTCGCACTCACGGCTCACGCTGGCAAGTTGGCAGTATGCGGTACAGTTCTTCTAATTTCTATTTTCTAATGAAATAAGAAGTATTCTGTTTTCTGTAAGTTTTTAGTTTGATTATCTGTTGTCTGTTCTTTATGTTGAAACACTTCTGATTTCACATTTCAATTTGGTTTGCATTTGCAAAGAATTATGAGTAGACTGCAGGATCAACTCGAAGGTAATATGGATGAAGATTAGATTTCCGAAATCTGAATATGATATTCATTATCAGTAAATACATTTCTACTTCAATATTAATTTTTTAATTTAAAAAAATTCACATCGATTTTTGATATTTATTTGAAGAAGCAGTTGACGATCCTGGACTGAAACCAATGCAGCTACAAGGACCCAAGTTGCAAAGAAAATTGACCCAATCTACACTGACATTTGCTCTCCCTCCTAAAAGCAGTACCGAATGCACCAATGCTCAGGCTCAGAGGATTGAAAATCGTTCTGCAGGCCCTTCAGGTGTTAATGTTGAACGTAAAAAACAAAGGTACTTCAGTGATTAGATAACATGTTAGAATTAGGAATAAAGCTTTATAAATTGGGAGAGAATAATGTCTTCGTTCATTATTACAAATCCTGTTTCTCAACGAGTTAAGCCGTTCATTATCTGGAGATTATGCACTGCAACATATGATGTTCTTGCAAAAACAAAAACCGCGGTATGTAATCTGTGTGGGGTACGAATGTGATACAACCAACAACACATCAAGTTGCCGGAAGCACCTGTTAACACATCATCCAGCGGAATTCAAGAGAGCCGAATTTGGAGCCGAAATAAAGGAAGGTGTGGAAGGTGAAGACACATCAACAAGCGAGATTTTGAACAGCGATAACGAGAGGGTAAGTAATCTTTAATCATAATCCTATTTGTGGTAGATAAGTATTCTATAGTTTGTAATTTTGTATTCATCATCTATAAAGATTCAAACTGCAGTTGATGTGAACAAAGGTAAGAATGAAATGACCAATCAAAATGAAATCAGTTCAAGTACAATTAGAACTCAAAAAAAAAAAGAAGCTTCGTTAAATATCTCTTCGAAGAACTATAAAATGGAAATCAAAGAATAAACCATACGAGAATAATAATCCTCGTAAAAAACTACTGGACCGTAAACTTATCAAGATGATATGTCTGGATTTTCAACCTCTGTCAATTGCAAATAATGTAGGTTTCATCGAATACTCCCATGCAATGGAAGAGCGGTATCAGCTACCTAGTCGATTGTTATCTAATTTGTATGAAGAATGCAAGGCAGCTCTTCTAGAACTCATGATGACTAAAGTTTCGCAAGTATCTGGAAAATACAAGTTCGTTTAAACAAAATGTCTACAGCACTTCGGTTTTCTAAATTTTCACAGAGAGGTATCCATTAACATTTGATGCCTGGACTTCGGTTGCCAATCAAAATTATGTTGCAGTCACCGTGGGTCATTTCTTAATAGAATCAAAAATGAGAAGTTGTCTCTTCAGTTTTCACGAATCATCGGAAAGCCACAAGGCTGAAGATTATGCTGTAATTGTACGAAGGGATGTTCTTGAAAAGTATCCGAACATTCGAGATTCGAATATTTTTACATGTAACAGACAACGCCAACGTCATGCCAGCCGCAGCAAGATTACTGAAAATTGCGCACGTTTCCTGCTTTCTGCATTGCGTTCAGTTAGTTGTTAATAATGCCATAAAAGCTGCATCTGGTGCCATAATTGAGAAGGATATTGATTTGAATGAGGATGAAGAATTAGTACAGTTAGCATATTTCTTTTTCTCTTTATTTTCCTTTTGGTAACAAACATACGAATTAATGAGGGAAATATTTGAATGTTCTTAATTTGCAAATTTTCCAACAGGGACTTTGAAATTCTAATCTCAGTAAAGTTGACCGTTCTAAAAATCATATTAAAAGTGAAGAAAATCGTTTCTTCAATCAGCGCACTACAGCTTGTGTAAAACTGAAAAAAGAATTGGAGTTGCGAAAGAAACCATATTCATCATTAATCCAATCAGTGATCACTTATTGGAACTCAACATTTATGTTATTAGAGCGATTTTATGATGCATTGGATGCCATCCATTGCGCTTTGTTTCATTTGAAACATAAATTCACTTTATTCACGTCGGAAGAAATCGCAGTAATTCCTGAAATTATCTCATTACTTCGGCCATTTGCGGCGTTAAATGATGTATTCAGTAGTGTTAATAAGCCGACCATGTCTTTAGTGGTACCGAGCGTAAAAAATTTGGTTTTATCAATTGACGAAATACAGCCACTCACTGCACCAGCAAAAGAATTGAAACTGAAGCTCAAGGAGGGTATAGAGAACGTTCTCCTTCCATATGAACTTTGAAATCTTACTAGGTAAAATAGAATTTTATAACTAGGAAGCACTGAAAAGTAAGATTTTCAAATAAAGGCAGTTTATTCTAGCTGGGGAACAATCCTTGATCCACGATTCAAAGGAAAAGGCTTTTTAGATGACAAAAATCTTCGAAAGCAGTTGGAAAACATGAAATATTTTCTCATGGATTCAATTGCGCTGAAACTACATGCAGATGCAGATACTACAGCCATAGCAGTGCAAGGCAATATCGGCATGCCTCATGAAAATTAACGGCAAAAAATTCCGAGTAAGTGTACGCAGGTATGTAACGAAGAAAATGTAATTTTTAAAATATACTAATGTATGATATACTATTTATTCGATATCCTCAGGTATACTGTGTCATATTTTTGCAAATAATACTGTTAAAAAACCCATTGTTCCACAAAATAATCCTAGGTCAGAATTGATTGTGCTTTTAAACGAATATCTCAGTTCCGACACTTTACCATTCAACCACACCAATTCTGATGGAAGTGTAGGGGAAGAAACAAATATCCTGCAATTTTGGCATGAGTATGATAAATCGAGGGAATTTAAGAACCTGGCTTGCAACATCCACATGACACCAGCGTCATCAGCAGCTAGCGAGAGAGTTAATTCTGCTGCAGAATATACTGTTTCAAAACAACGAAATAAGTTATCTGCTGAACATGCAACTCAAATAATTTTCGTCACCCAAAATATAAAATCTGTTGCGTCATAAAATGTTTTTATATTTTAACTTCCAACGGATTTTATAAATTAATAATAAATAAAAACATTTAAGTTTCGTACAACATTAGGGCTTTGCTTTCTGACCTCTATGAAGCCAGCCCCCCCCCCACATCGATATTTACTCCACTAGAGTCAACTGCAGCTCGGGGCTGTATGTCCCACAAACCATATTCGTTTTGTCTTCTGGCCGTTTCGTGGACCAATTCATATTGCCGACACGAACATACTAGTCAGTTAACACCTAATTTTTCAATTAATTTTCTGTTTGTCTATTTACCTGTTTGTCTACGTGTCTATTTATATATACTAACTGTCCTCTCTGCCTGTCGTACAAGCTTTTTTCTTCTTCTCTCTTGACGGCGACAGGAAACTGAAATGAGTGATTATCCAGAGTGAGAGATTAGGATGGGACGAAAACGGCCAGAAAAAAACAGAATTCGCAGATCAAATAGGGCTAAAACGTTACATCTGAGAGTAAAAATGGAGTACGAAAAATATTAAAATTCTTCCACTGCCCAACGCGAATGATATTTCAAACTGAGTTTTACATGTAATTTTTCATTAACAGTAATTTCCATCTAAATGAGCAAAACGAGCTTTATTTATACCTTCATGGGGGAGGAGGGAGGTGTTAGGATCGCCGAATTCGTTCTTGATGTTATTCTGACTACACTCTCTAACCAAATACTGCAGCAGGAGGAATGATTAATCAAGTAGCATGTAACAACTTCGATAACATCTTTTGATTTTTCCATGTTTTGTTTTGGGCCGTCTAGTTCATTTATGGCGTTATTTCGAACGTAACCCCTAGCCAAGTAGTAACACAAGGAGTCTAAACTTATTTATTAAAAAAAAAAAAAACGTTGGAATTAATAAATCGATACCGAAATAAAAACGATATGCTTTAAAACTTCAGAAACGATTTTATTATTAATATTTAAGAAACGTTAGATATACTGAAACACTTTGAAACCAACCGATACGAAAACAAACTAAACGAAACTACTCCACCCAACAGAAGAACGAAACGGACTAAAAACTAAACAAAAACGTGAAAACAAACAGACAAAAAACACAATACTTAGAAACTACATATATAGGTATAGGCATAGGTATATATATAAACTGGATAGGACGTCACTCTCTTGGCTGAAGACTTAGAGCATGTATTTAAAGAAATAGAATAGTGTCTCCCATCTTTTTCTTCCAACGAAAAATTTCCAACTTCTGTGCCGTTTTAGTTCCACCTTTATTTTTGGATCATGATTCCCGGAGGGGCTACAATGGGTTACGCTTGAAAGAATATCAAAAATAGCTTGAGCCGCCCGAAAAAAAAAACCATGCGATCTAATTGAAGCTGCTATTTACTATTTTATCAATTCCACCAGGCCACAGCCCCCTGTAGCACTATTAAGGTAGGGGTTATGGTCGAGATGACATCAGAAACGAATTTAGTAACCCGATACCCCGTTCCAGCAATAAAAATAAAGTTAATTTCGCTTGTTTAAAAATATTTAAATGAAAATAACTACCATGTTATTTAACTTCATTTGAAACTTTATTTGCGTAGGGCCACGAGTATTTTCGATATTTATCAACGGATTTTTTCTATTTTACATACTTACATTTAAACCCTAAATGCAACTTCCTAGCCCTATCCGATTCTCGAATTCAAAAATATCATTTTTTCGTTCCACACTACCTGAGATTGTGGCTCTGAAGTTCGGAATCTTAACTAGCAATTCCGTTAGCTTTCAGGCATAGGCGCTGACCTAGCATTTTTGTGGGGGCGACGCTCCCCCCCCAATATTTTAAACTCAAAAGTGGAAAAAGTACAACAAATTTTACCATCAATTTTTTATTTTAACAAAAAAAAGAAAACAAATAAGAACAGAATCTAAGAAAATCAATAATTTTAAATTATTTAAAATAGTAAAATATAATAAGCAATAATGAGAAGGGTATAAAATTTTGGTACCAAAATAGATGGAAGACGACCATTCGAATTTTCAAAAAGAGGGATTTTCGACCTCTCCTAAGAACCGTAATAACTTTGATTCTGCCCCCCCCCCATATTTTCCGTAAGTCGACGCCTATATACGTTTCAGGAGAGAGGAAGTGACGGTCAGCAGACTGACTAATGGTTGCAACAAGATACAATAGTTGACAACAAGCCGAATACAAAAAAAATGAGAGAATGACATCGACATAATATGCAATCACTTACACAGGATGAGCGAAGAGAGACGGAAACAAGTCATGAAACAAGTCAAAGGGATCTTTAATGAATTGACTCTTCAAGTCAAAGTCATATTTTAAACGCAACTTTCAGTAACGACTCGGATTTACCGAATTCGTGAAAAAATTTACTAAATGCGCAGGCAATTGGAATCGATTTGAAACTACTACAAAGCCGGAGAGATTCTGGTTCTTGACTCCGCGTTCGTCTGGCACAGAGACAGAACTATATATAGGCGACCAAGCCCTGAAGAGATCTTGGGTACCGGATTCTGGATTTTGGCTTGTCCGTCTTTCACCAGCGATGGGATAATGAGAATCAACTTCCAGGTCACTTCAACTATCTGCCTATCTACTTACCAAACACGGACAACGCGAGGAGAGGGGAATAGCTCTCAAGAAAGGACTGTTATAGACTCCCATCACGACACATACAGAACAATAATTTAGTCCCCGCCACAAAACTGACATTTTAAAATACAGTCATTTTCATACGAAGCAAGATACTCTCCGGAATTTCTACTAATTGAACTATTTGAACGTAGGCGGACAAGACGGCTCCACGCCCTTCCCTTGAAAGTTCAAATTAGCCCTCTCCACCAAAAAATTGAAAATACAACAAAATTTTTTAATAGGGGGTTACAATCGCAGCCTTCGACCTAACAACCGAAGCGTCAGCTTATGTAATTTGCTCGTCTATCAGTATTTTTTCTGCCTACCAGCTCACAACTATCAATCCAGCCTTGATTAGGACTCTTGAAGACTAAACTTAATGAAGACTTTTCAAACGACTCTTAAAAACATTTTGATTTTTGAAAATCTTCAACATTCTTGCCGACTTGCTTGACTGTAAGACTCTTATTAGTAAACCATTTTCCGAGTGTTTTGAATTTAAATTCTCCCCGTGGGAGGGGCGATTGCTCTTATTGCTTTCCTTGAGTCTCTGTGCCTGAATCTAGCAAAAATTACTGCAACCTGGAGTTGGAGAGTCTGTGACATCCTTTCAACGTTAGAGACTTACTATAATTCTAGTGATTTTTGTCATCGAACTTTTCTCACTGCAGGGTGGTCACTTTTCATACAACCGGCAAGTAAAAATTCTCATTCTACAACCGAAAACCCAACAAATAAGAAACTATTATCATAATGCATTAGACCAAATAAAAAAAATTATGTATGGTTTCGCCTTTCTCTCCATATTGATAATTCGAACTAATAAAAAAAGGAAAGGCTCCATCTCCAGATTCACAGCAGCCTCGTAGCCAGAATTTATGTATGAGTGGGGCTCTATGAACCTTTTGGGGAGCCGAGGCCGACATTCGTTAACAAGCGAACAGAAGAGTGTACATGGGTTTTATATTTTATCTCAATGAGTGTCTCGCCTCATTGTCCAAACTGGCTCGGGTAACTTAGCGGGAGTGTACTGGGGCCATTAGTACATAAAAATCCCATTCCCAATCCAAGAATCCCAAATTAGTTAACCAAGTTTTTGTTCTAAGTTTAAAAATGTTTCTGCGATATTAATTTTTTTCATCCCTTCTTTCTTTCTCGTTCAGCGTAATGATTATTTTTTCAATGGTGGTATTTTTGCCTAGGGGGGCTCAAGATACCTTTGGAGGCGGCTCAGCCCCAACTTTCCCCCATGGCTACGGGGCTGATTCACAATCTGGTTTCGACGCCTCTACGCCAGAAACATACTGGTTCTCAGATCGGTGTCAACCTGGCTCGGAAATGAGACTACGAAAACATCAAGATTTTGGTTTTTCGCTGCCGGTTTGTTTTTCTGCATCAAAGGCTATCGCTTCATCTGACTATCCATGTACGAGTAACTGTCAGACTGCAAACGATTTCCCACAAGTACGAGGCAATACCCCTTACACGTATCATCCCAAAGAAACGTCCTGTACAAAGATAGAAAAGTTGGGAAAGTCAACAATTTCTCGCGTCACGAGCAAGCCAACCAGAGAAAAAGAGTCATAGCAGTGAGCCAAATCTCTCTACATTTCACACCACCGGCTAAACTCAAGGCCGCTGTGAAAAATCTTGGCAAAGAGGGGAGATGAAGAAAAAGTTGGGTGATACGACTTTGCACTCGAAGACTACAAAAAACAAGAACAAAAAAAACCAACAGAAAATCCGGGTTCTAAAAGGTCTTGGCCCAGGGGAAGGTCAAACGGTGAACCTACAACACATTCGACCCGAGATGTACCTCTGGATATCCCGCCACATTTCGCCTTCAAACGTTAAACATGCAATCCAGGAGTCATAAGCCGGCTTTCGAATTCACAGCATATTGCGAGGTAACACTGCATAAAACTTGGAAAATATCGCCCGCCATTCGATAAAACGCGCGTTTTCTATCGCAATCGTTCTGCGAATCTCCGAATACTGAGGAAAATACACAGAAGAAAATAACCAGAGAGGAGGGGTGAGAGGGAGTGAGAACGACCAGCCAGGGCAGACGGAGACGAAATTCCAAGCTTGAAACGAACAACGGGACGAAATTCGAAAAAGAATACAAACTACGTTAACGACCAACATTACGAGCATTCTTTTTTTCGTAGTTGCCCGCTTCTTTCATACAATACACACGGGCGAAAAAGAGCGAGAAAAAAATTCAACGTGAAAAGAAACGAAACTAGTAGGAACGAGAGAGACGGAGACAGAGAGCGAGGGAAACAAAAAGGAGTAAAATAGCGAACGAGAAAAGGGACATTTAACTTGATAGACAATTCCCTCCTCAACGACTTAATGGTTAATTAACTCCACGCCTTTCTCGAAGATAAACTCTTTAACTAACCCCAAAGGAACGTCGTGTACTCTCCAGCGCGAAAAGACGTTACTCGCGTATCTTTGCCGCTTTTTGAAGGTCGCTTTCGGTCGGAAAATTACACCGCACGACGACGGGTAGTCGGTACGAGTTTCACGACGATTAGTGTTACTACCTGTTCATAAAGACGTTGTGATATGTTCTCGGCTGGGCATAAAATGAGCGAATAAATTTAACGGTACTGGTTGGGGACCAACCGGCTATATTTATGACGAACGTAACGACCACGACGACGGAGAAGAAACTGGTTCGTAAATGCAGTCATTGCGGTCAACAATGACTCACCCGAACGCTGACCAATATCTAGGTAGTACGAAATTCTGGCGCGCTCGACCATCAGGCGCCAACGCCACAGCAAAGGTAAACAACACGGGTACTTTGCGAACTTTTGCAGAAACTTTTATGCTCGAACGAGGATCATACCCAGAAGAGCGGACAGCTCCGAGCACTTACGGCCATAATTCGTTCGCAATTGATTATGTAGCATATTGCGAACACAATCAATAGCAGGACAGGTAATTCCAATACAGACATCTGTTTGTAGTCATTCGCTAGTACTTCTTATCGGTTCGGCTACCCTGGTTAAGTTATAACTACTCAAGAAATAACTTGGATAAGCTGATGAAAATCATCATCAGCTGAATGACGGCTTGTAATCAAGTTTAGTAAATGTTATTCACAGTTTTACACAGCTCTTTGTTATGGTATGGTAATGATTACAGAAGAACACTGGCTACTGTTGTTACTGGTAAGTATATATTATGTTATAAAATATCATCAGTACACGGATTATTCATTCATTATCAGAGCTAGCCTCAGTTCATAAATAACCAAATCAGTTTCATCCACATGCTCTTTTCAGAATCGCTCCGGCATGATGTACTATTTCCTTTCAATTTCTTGTTCATATTCTGTTGATGCTCAGAAATACATTCACATAAAGGGCAAAAAGATCGGTTTCATTCACATTCACTCCACAAAATTGATTGTCTACAACGCATAAATATTTCATTTGGGTCAACTTGAAAAAATGAAATATTTCACTCCATTCACCTCCGGTTATCTCATTCACATTCTCTTCATATGTCCACTATATTAGCACGTTAACAATATTCTGGTCACATGTTCAAAACATTCTGTTGACAGAGTATCTATTCTGTTCACATGTTCACAATAGTCTGTGCACATATTCACCGATTTTGCTCAAATGTACACAGCGTTCCATTCACAAGTTCACTATATTATTCTAGTCACAAGTACGAAATGTTCTGCCTGCGTGTTTCTCATGTTCTTTGGTCACATCTGTTCACATGTTCGTAATACTCTACCCACGTTCATGAAGTTATGTTCACGACTCTTGCTATTTACTTATTCATAACATTCCATTCATAAAAAATTATTTGTTCTCTTCACATGTTCATGCTTTGTTCACATATGCATAAACAGAGATATGAGCTTGGGGTCTCAGCCCCTCCCCATCTTTTGAAATTATACCCAAAGAACTGAGAAATTGCAGGAGTAAAATAATTTTTTTGCATTATTTTGACACTTCACCCTTTCCCGCCAACGACATGAGTCCTACTCCGGGTCGGCTGCTTGCGCTCAGGCACGCATTCAAGTTTTGTTATCATCTCTTTGCATCTTCATGTTCTACTTGCATATCCACATTATGTCTGCATCATGTTCATATTCGCAAGAAATGCGAATGGATACCATAAACAGCAGATGAGCAGTTGTTCTGATCGTGAATAAACGCTCAGGTTTGTGAGTTACAAGTAGAGTTGTAGAAGATAATAGTATGTTACGTACCAGGTGCGGAAAGTAAACGATTGCCGAGTATGAAATTTGCGGAGCGAGCGTAGCGAATGACGCAATCGTACGAGGCAATTGGTTTACTTTCCAATCCTGACACTATCTGGGAGAGGAAAAGGAAGAGTTCTTTTTACTGATACATCAAAATGTTGTGACAAATGAGCTCTTAGTAAAATCGACTTAAGGGCTTCTTTCTTAGGCCAAAGATGAACTACAGCGGAAAGTAGCGTTTTTCGCGTGTCTACACGTGCTCGCGACATTTTAATGAAGATTTATTCACCATTTTTATAGTGTTAAACGGTAAAAAAGAAGAAAAAAAGAAAAAGAAAAAAAAGAAGGGTGAATGCAAGAAGTAGCTACATCAATGTTCCTGAAGGGACAGCTTATGCTGACCAAGATTATGCCGAATCTAGGTTAACATAAACACAGCAAGAGTATTGACAACGGCTATCACTCATTCTTCCAAGAGCAGAGCGAGGGGTCCGGGAGCCTGGGAATTTCTGTGACTTTTCAACTTACATCACGATAGGGTCATTAACATTACAAAAATGACTGACTGACTGAATTGACTGACTCACCACTTGATTCGCCTGCGAGTACTCCTTGTACCAGCCTGCGAGCACTATGCTCTGCTAGTGCATCATCTTGCAGACGAGTCTGCAACCACGGGAGAGCATTTTTATGTCTACTTTGCGGACTGCGTCAACATGGAATGTCGTCGTCCGCTACGCTCCGCATTGCATGTTGCGCTCCATGTTTTTTGACGCGCTCATTTTTTAGACGCTACATTCGCTGGACGATGACAATCTCATGTCGACGCAGTCTGCAAAGCAAACATGAAAATTCTCTCCCATGGTTGCAGACTTGATTCAGATTCCGCTCTTTCAGGTTTTCTGCAATTCTCAAATTCAGATATTCGCTTCATCAAATCCCCCCCCCTTCAACTACTTTCTGCTCTTCCCGGTGCTATATGTATATTGGACTTGGAAAAAAATCAGTTGCCCAGACGAATGGTCGGATCAGACTCGCTAAAAATCAGATGTCTACCATTGTAATTGTAAACACGGGATTAGATAAAATGTTCACATGGGTAGGCATGTAACTAAATGAAATGTTTAAATGGGTAGATACGCGATTAAATTTTGGGCGCGACCTATGGATTGTCAACGACCAATAAAGAGGCGAATATTGCGTTCTATGCATGAAAGCATTTTCTTAGCACAAGGATTTACTTGGCTCTTCTCTTCAATTTCAGATGTCGCACCACATGAACATGTAGGGGCAGTGGTTACACCCACCAAATACGGAATTAATCAAATCAGTTTTTCTCTCTCTCCAACAAAACAGCTTTTTCGGTAAAGAGTATTATTCTCATTACGAATGTAACTACCCTTAAAGGATTATCTAAGATTTCTGCGAAAAACTGCTGCTACTATTGTCAACAATGCGTTGAAAATGTTTCAAAATGTTCAAAAATTCCATCATTTCTAGACAGGTTCTATCACTGCACTCGGTCTTTGGTGAACCATCAAAATACCTAACTGGGCGGAAACGCATGCTTCACGAGCGAAAAAGAATTTGGCCGGAGTTTCGAAGCACAAAGAGGTTGTGTTCCTTCAAGTACCACACGTTCCCAATCGTTTGCACGGTCAAGAGGCTCGTAACACTCGGGAGCATGACTAGGCAATAAAAATGCTCTGCCCAACTTCGCCACCAACAGGAATGACGAGCGACCACACACTCGCAACCAACGAGTATTTTATGCGCGGCGAAATGAAAGAATAATATAAAAACTGTGTTTCTGAAATCAGAAAACAGACGTCTGCCATTTTGAGAAACAGCTTTAAATATGAATGTTAGTGCTACATGGTTAAGTTTCTCCAAACAGCGGTATTTTCGGAAGGAAAAAAAGAATCTGAAAATACGTACACTTTTATCAGTTCTGAGACTGAATGTTACAGGCATAGCCAGGGCTCTAGACCCACTAGGAAAATATGGGTAACCAAAAGCAAAGGAAATTAGGGCTGAACGGAGCGAATCTATTTCACCGACCCTCAGGTTATTTGAGACACAAAAAGCGTTGCCGTTACACATTTGTTTGGTATGATAGTTGTTACAGCGAATATTTTCATGTTCATATCACGAAACCACAGTATTAGTCATTATTGAATTTTTATCAAATCCAAAAATCTACTCATGTTCAGGGACGGTATAGTGGGACAACCTTCAGAAACTTGATAGCAGGCAAAATCGCCCTCTTTGGTTGACACTTGGACAAGTGACAAATTTTGGTAAATCGACACCTGTTTATTTCAACATTATCCGTTTTAGCAAAACTGAAAATAAAGAATTCTCTCCCATCCCTTTTATCAAAAAAGATACTTCAGTAAGATCCTGATTCCAGCAATAATCAGTAATAAATCCATTCCATGGTGGACTCAGAACGCAATCCTGGGAAGGGCAATTCAGAATGCGTAAGAACTGAATAGGTTTTATACCCTCTTCCCCTTCAAATACATAGATCATTTACAGGAGTCAGGATTGCAATTTTTCGAATTCATCACAGTAAATCGTTCAATTTTTTCCTTATGGTAGAGGTCTGTCTTTAAGACCCCTTAAGATTTTTTAATGCTAGTTTTGAAATTTAAAGACTTCTTAAGACTAACTTCAAGCTCTGTGAAGTTTTCTCAAACTTGTTCAAGGTTCGCCAAGACTGATAGAAACTCGTGTACGACTCTTCTTGGCTCTTCCAAACTTGATTACGACTATATATTCGGCCAAAAATGTAAACAAACATTTTTGGTAGACAGAAGAGAATACTTCTATCTTGCTTCAGGATAAAAGTGTTTACGTCTTTATGGTGTCAAAATTCAATCACTTTCTCTAAGATATTTCATTTAGAGAATCCAGAAATGTATGTACAAGGAGACGGTGTGATACTCACTTTTCCACTTTTACTAACATTTTTATAGTTTTCATAAAAATTTCGACAGAGAAAAAACCGTTGCAGAAACATTGAATTCAGAGACCATTAAAGCACAAGAACTTTTAGATGGGAGTAGAACGGAGATATCCCCTTCTGACCATCAAATGTTTGTCTATATTTTTGCCTTAATTTTCTCCAAGACATATTCGAGACATTTTTACGTTCTTTTAAACTTGTTTTGGAATTTTTTAAGATTTATATAAGCGGCGATCGGGAGGGGGGGGGGGAGAGGATTGGCCCCATCATTCAACAAAAAAATGTGAGGAAGCATTGTACCCACAAAAATTTGGCCACAAAGAAAAGTTTTAGCGTTTTCACGAAAAATAGCCGATACAAAACATCCCCCACCCTCTTCTCCCAGTGAAGTGGGCAAACTACTAAATACAACTCAAAAACTTCAGAAGTATTTTCGACGAGTTCAGAAGCACCTTTTTATACGGGAATCTTAATTGAGCTAAGGTAGTTCCAATTCTACAAGGATTACTAAATTAAGATTGCATTACGAATCGGGTACTGAGCTGAGGTTATTCAGCTGGTACAAAAAGTGACAAGAATAATTCAAGTGGTATCCAGCTCTTATAGTGATTTAAAATTGCCATCACCAGTTGCAAAGGATTATGAAACTACGGTAGGACCCCATAATTACACATGGATACAATCCGGTGTGTTGATAGACGGAACGATTTTTTGTCATTTTGTTATCATGTCGGACGAGCATTTCATCTTTCTTTGTTGCGTCATGAGTTTTGTCATCTTCAGAGTTTTGTCATTTTGTTTATTCATCGTTTATTTATGTCTTGACAAAATTATTGTGTTATTTTGTCTTCCTTCTTGTCACATTGCTTGGCATAGTTTATTGTCAATGGCAATGTAGCTTAGCATAATCTGTCATCAATTTATTATTATGTCGTTTAGTATGGTTCATCATTTAATCGTCGGCGAAATGTCACAAATTAATTTTTTTTGTCATTTTGTTTTGTTATTGGATTCATTTTTTCGTTACGTCATTGACAAAATGGTTCTGACAAAAAACGGATCAAGGTTTGGTTTATGTGACAAAATTGTGAAAATTCAATAGTCATTTTGTTTTGTTATGTCCAACAAAATTGGTATAATCAGTCGGTCAGTTTAAACGTCTGCGTCATATTAGATGAATTTTCAACTTCATCCAAATTTTGATTGAAGTTTCGCATTTTACTTTCGAAACATATCTTAGATTCAAGTCGCAATTGAGCCCGTGCGTGCAAGAAAAAGTGTGTTTTGAGAAAAACGCATTTTAAATCTTAATTTGCTCACAACACTGCGTAGACTAGAGATATAGATCTCGGGTGGGTCTTAAATTTTTGCTACAAGTATCTAGATTTTGCTTTCTATGTGTTTCCAAGCCCATAGTTCCTAGATTTTGCTACAGAGATCGCCAGAAAAATTGTGTTACACGCCCTTTTAGAAATTATCGGTTTTTCCCGCAAGTGTTGGCTGTTTTTCCCCGCTTAATACTGCTTCAATTCGTTCACACCATCTTTGTCAACAGTAGGGTTGCATAGAAAAATGTTTCTTCTTTTAAATCATACCTTGTGTAGGTCTCTATCTTTAAAATTGACTAAAACAGAAAAGAAAATTTGTTATTACAAATTCAGAAAGAAACTTTATTCAAACTCCCTGTAAAATGATACCCATATTGCTTCTGAAGTGGGGTGGGGGTACACATTTTTTCACGGGCTATGCCCCTCGGCCCCCACTCAAGTTGGAAATTTTACTAACATCCCCCTCCCCCAATGCTTATCACTTTGTTACGCCTCTGATTACAAATATGAGAAACTGATAATTTTATTCGTATACTTTTCGATTTTAGACGACAATAATCAAAAGAGCATATAACACATTTCACAGAAAAACCAAATACTGCGGAACGGTTGATCCGATCGATTCAAGTTTTTTGTCACAGGTACGAGACAGGTGGAACTACCAGAAAATACAATAATCTTAAAATGGGCGTATGTCTGATATACGCCCTTCTTGCACGCACGGTCAATTACTTGACCTAACAATTGTTCATACTAAAAATTCTACATAAAACATCAATTTACGAATTGCAAAATATAAGAAATTATTTTCAGGAGGCACTCGGGGTACATTTTAACCTAAAACCAAAATGCAACCGAATGTTGGAAAAAACTGAATGCATCTTTACAAAACTGGAAGATTTAAAATTGACTTTCTAACGTGAAAATGACGAATCATTTGTACCCACGTGAGACTATAGAATTGTAACAACTGTTATTCGAATACGTCACCATTATGAGTAAACATCAAAATGACACTTACTCAACTGTTATTCATTAAAAGAAGCGTAGCAGAGCCAAAGTTATTCAAAAATTACAATGTTGGTTATTCAACTGGTACGATCGCCACAGTGCAGGTTATTCAACCGTCACAAGGATTGTCAAGTTTCTCCAAAAACGAACTATTTAGTTGAAACGTATTCACGAATGATGTTAAAAGATAGAATACGAGGGAAAAACGAATGAAAAATTTAAAAAAGACCGATAAAGTGAAAAGAGTTAGCGCGCGACCGCAAACCTAATAAAAGCAATTTGATGCATGTTCGAAAATATTACGGTTAGCCGAGGAATTTTCCTTCCTCTGAATTTACGGTTGCTTCTCCGTCTCTCTCGCGCTTTCTCTCCGACACACCCCGCTCCCTACCGCTTGCGGTAGGTCAGTTTTATAATTATGTCGTGAAGGGATCGTTTTCCTGTGTGAGAATCGAATGAATAGAAAGAGAGAAAATGATGGCACAGTACACGGCGCTAAAAGGTAATTGTTGACGGGGCGGTAGTTTTCCGCGTGCCGACGATGCAATAAACCTTTTCTTATCCCTTTAACTTTCTCCGCCATATAGATACACTCACACACAAACGCGAGTATAAAAAAAAGAACAGACTTTTCTTCTTTCTTCACTTATTCGTCTCCGGCACGTTTTCTCTCACCCTTTCTCACGCGTTCATAATCTAAATAATAACGAAAATGAAGACGTCCCGGTGTACGTGTGCGTGCGTGCAGCATGTGCGTGTTCCCCGGGGTAGTCGAAACGAAAGTTCCGGTTATTGCTACTGCTGGAAGAATAAGAGGTCTACGATCTGTTCGATAGCAAAGGTTCTGCAGCGGACTCAATAGCCTTTCGGCTCCTGAAAATTGACGGTCCACACGGTTAATTTCTGTTAGGTGGTTTAGGAAACCGCCTCATACCATCAATCGAAATCCGTGATCGCACAACATGCAAGAGTTCCTGGCTCGGCGGGAAGGAGACGGTTTTTGATTATACACGGACAAGCAGAACGAAACACGTCCGTCAAAATCCCTTCTTCGGGATCACATCAACTTCCAACGAATCATGTCACAATATCATTTCGCGTGAGATGCTACAATACTAGTTCACATGAAATTAGATTCTCAGCATGAACATTTTTTTCAGAGGAAGAGGGGTGGCAAAGTTGTGAAATTCAAGCCAACCTCCCCAAAAATCCAGCCACTGATGCGATACTCGAAAGGGTAGTTTCTGGGACCGGGGGTACGGTGTCATAGGGGCCACTTTGGCATGCGTGCATCGCTATACGTCCCACCATACTAACCTCCCCAAAAAAGATCTTGGTCTTACTATATGCAGGGGAGGGGCTTCCATTTACTACCCCCTCCCCCCACGCTACGGGCCAGCTTTATGAGATGACAATACATTTCACATGAATCACTCCAGCCTAATCTCTTCGGCACTGATGCGATACTCGAAAGGGTAGTTTCCGCAGCCAGAGGTGCGGTGTCTCAGGGGCCACGTTGGCATGCGTGCGTCGCCATACGTCCCACCAGACCTATCACTATTCCTGAATTTCGCTCAACAATGCTGACTTTCGATCCGGTCACTGGAGAATCTGTAGATGGGGAAAAACAGGCAAGCTGAAATTTGGAAAATATCATTTGGAAACGATCCCGGTTACTGTTTTAAAATCGCCAGTGAATATCTCAGGGGCGTCCTCCCGACTGTGTATTAAAGGAAGTAAAAATAATAACTCGTCAATTATGACGGTGAACGCAAAGTGAGCTCTGATGAAAATTGAAGCCCATCAAATTTCCTAGTGGACCAATTTCGACGCTATTGGGTGGCGTTCTGAAGGAAATCAGGACGAAAATATGTATTACCTTTTTATAGGGAATCTGACAATGAGGTCTGGTTGGCCGAGTGGATAGCGCGTTGGTCTCGGAATCCGGAGCTCCCGGGGGTTCGATCCCACGCAGCAACTCGCCAGATTTCGACCTAGGCCGGTTTTTCGGCCAGAAGTGAAGAGGGCTAAGACAGCCCTAGCAGCCTCCCCGGCGTCTCTGAGGTAAAGCTCGAAAGGGCGGATTCCAGGGCTCGGGTTAAGAGCAAATTAGAAAAGAAGGGAATCTGACAAGCTCTAATTTTTATCATAGCTCATTCGGTGTCTACGGTCATGGCTGATAAATTTTTCGCTAAAAATTGATTTTTGCACCCTTTAATCCATGGCTGGTAGAAACGCCTTGGGGTGATTTACAAGGGGTTTCAAGGCAGTAATTAACGTAGTATCCTAATGATAACTCCATACTTCAGCTTAGTTTCTTTTCTTTCCATTTAGTCTATCATTGGGTCTCCATTGACCCGGCTAATGCGAGAGTTTCGGAATTGGGAGATAGGTTGGTCTTGGCTATACACGCGCCTATAAAGTGAAGTTTTTTCTCCAGAATCTCTTCTCCAGGTAATGTCAATTTCCAACGAATTATGGTCACAATATTATTTTTTCACATGAGATAACACACTTTCTTCATAACAGGCCAAGCCCTTAGCGTTCTTTTTTCCTGGAAGGAAAGGGGAAGTAATTTGGGACGAAACTGAAAACGTCACGCATAAAAACAAAAACAGATTTAGCTTTTCTCTTATTCTGCTCAGAGGGAGAGGGAAGCAATGTCCTCGACAGCTCCCATCTCCTGCCTCTGAAACAGTAATATTTATTCCGCTCAGTACTCCGGACTTTCCAGAAGTCAGAGGTGTTGCTGGTTTTTTTTTTTTTTTGGGGGGGGGGGAGGGGGGTAATTTTTTTAATAGTGTTGACCTACATTCATCGGCATTGGTGGTTTTCTTGGGGAAGGGGTGTAGTATGTTGTATCAAAAAGTCTAACAGTCATTTGAGTCATTTATTTTCAGTCAGGGTCATTTAAAAATTTAAGAATCAGCAAATTATGCCTCGAAAGAGATTTTTCGTGAGTATCGCATACTTCGGTTCCAAATTGCTCAAAGTTCACTTTTATGGTGTCGATCGTTAACCAACTACCACTACAACAACAAATATCCAATGTTCGATTTCTGGACAAATTCCATTTGACAAACATAATACATACTAGTAAATTCTCCACGTTACACAAAAAACATATCGGAGCACTTTTTATGTTATTGGAAAATCACCAACCGGCATATCTCGCACCAGTGGACTAATATCTTGATAAAAATAATTGGACACTGTTGCCATATCATGAAGGAACAACTTTGCTGTACGTTTTAATGCAGTCGAAAGCACAGCAGTCAAGATCGGTACACTGGGCCTGATATTGGGGATCCGGGCCCTATTGGGCTCATCTACCTCATACAATGAAATTAGTTTTTCCCCCGTGAAAATGTAGTATTACAGACGAAGAACTATATTTAGCCTTTGTTAGACACCTTTTGTTTGTGGTATGGTACGGTACTACTAATTGCGGTATCACATGGCACTAATTCGTTTACAAATTTTTTATAACTACAAGTATAAATATAATTATTGGCTATTTAAATTGGGGGGGGGGGTGTCATTTTGATCATTTCTACACCCCCCCGCGACGCCCACGCAAGAAGTGGCGTATTTTGAAAAACAATACCTTACAAAACCAGACCGGCTCCGCGTTGGAACCTGACGCACTCTTTACCAGTCATTCTACAACAGAACGCAATATTGAAAACTAAGGGAAAAATCGGAACAAACTATGAGCTACTTGCTCATAGCGAGGTTCTTGCACGACGAAGATATGAAAATTCTGAAAATATGATGGTTAACAGCTCTCAGTTTTGTAATTTAGATAAATTTATAATCGTAAGGTTGAAGCATGAAGATATTGATACTGAAAATAAAGTTCCGAGTAACGAAAGAACTAATGTCGCTCATCATTCTTGTGCATCTCGTACAATCCATTATAAATTACAAATTAACGAATTCAACAACACTACCATAACAGAAAGTAATCCAACGAAGCGCAACTAGCGCACTCGCTATTCGCTAAAAAAAAAAAAAAAACTACCAAATGAGCAGCAAAACATGAGGGCTGATGGAACAGAAATGGAAAATGAAAAAGAGCACAACTGTCGCTTAGCATATTCTGTAGACGTACAGAACCTACAGATTGTAATTAATATAAATAGAATACTGTTCGCTAACTGCGCCTTCAAAAAAACATCAAATGAAATGAATGCAATCGGGCATCTGCTTCGCAAAAACCCTAATGACTTTTCGAAACCGTGTAAACGAGATAAAAACATTTCGGAATCTGACTTCGCGATGCCGCGCAGTCGAGAAACCGTTTCAGGAAACGGGGGCACGGGGCAGTAAAAAGCTAATATTATACGTCGGACGACAAAGGAAGAGAGAAAGATACAACCAGTATAAAACGTGAAAAGAGAGAAAAAATACAGTAAGAGCAAATTAGAAGAGGGGAAAAAAAACTTAAATCGCCTTCGCCTGAGAACGTATTATGCGGCGACGACACCAACACACAAGGCGGTTACTTGCGCAAATCCGGTTGTGTTCTCAAGGGCGAAACGAGCGGCGGCGACGACGACGACGATCAAAAACTTGCATGGAAAAACATGTACGTACAAAAAGGAGGACGGAAAGGCGGGTATGATAAAGCGTATATTTACGGGCGATGGCGATGCCGAGTTGAAATATACACACAACGAATAGCGAGTGCGAGACGGAGAGAACGAAACAGAAAAAACCGAAGAGAGAAAAAGAAACGAAGAGAGAGAATGGAGGGCCGCACTATGGAAACGCCAGCGAAGCAAACAAAAAGGAGGAAAACTGACGTCATCAAGAAATAGAAAGCCACGGCGAGCGAACGAGTTGTTATATGGATGTGGATGTAAAAAAAAAAGAAAAAAAGAAAAAAAAAGAAATAGAAAAAAACCACGGCAGGCGTCGAAGAGGAGTCCCGTATATAATAACGCTTGCGAAGCTAGAGGGCTGCCAACCCACCACTTGCTTTATCATCGTCGTAATAGCAATCGACGCACGCCTTCTAGGGAGCCAAGCTGCTCTCGGCCAACGATACGGTGATAATTCGTTAAAATATTTTACACTAGCGCACGAACAGTTGGATCGAGCATGTTAGCACTGGTTAGCACTTGGCAGCACGAGTCATTTGGAAGGAGTTCCATCTTAGCAAATCCACGCTGTCCTGAATTTCGACCCATTCCACCGGAGCGGAAGCTTTCTTACAAGAAATCCTCAAACTCTAAAACCCCACTAGTTCACCAGCGACTTGCGTTCAGATGTAGTCTTCCTGGTAAACCCGAATACTCTGCACATATGCGTACCATCTATCCCGGCAGCCGGGACACGAACTCATCTCGACCTTAGACAGCATTCCCCCGTTTCACAGAACACCGCTGAACCTTTTTTCCCTCGCAACCCACTACGACTGGCACTTGGCCACCAGATGTCCAACTGACGCCAGATGTATCCACACTGAATTTCAAGCAACACTTCGGGATGCCCGGCACGGGTAAGTACGGGCGAGACTGCCACGTTCTGAAGAGCACATCCAGCCAGTAGCGATCGCGTAAAATTCATCAACGTTACACAGCTACGAGCAACTCTCCGAGTTTCCAACACCCATTTCAGAACATCGCTGCGTAACCAACGTCAATAATAAAGCGGTAACAGTGTTACCGCTAAAGAACGAGAAATAAAAAGCGCTAAAAATAATACCGCGATTCGACGCGGGAAAAAATTGCATCGCATGCCACGACACCGATTGCTGGACGTTCGGCGAAAGAAATCCACGTAACTAAATTTTCGAAAATACAGTCGATGTTCGGATCACGATTACGATGACAAAATTCAAATACCAAATCGGGACAAATCAATTTGATGAAAACAAATAAGAGAAAAAAAAAATCGACGATTGCATATTTAATGTGATGTGCAGCGACTGGAATTCTGGACAGGCTTGTGTGGCTCGGAAGATTCCTTTGTTCGTCCAATGAAATTCAACAAATCGAGGGGAAGAGTTTACAGGAGGATGTAACCTGTCACCAACCTTACCAGTAAATATAAAGTCCTCAGCAACATTAATAAAGAATATATTCTACAAATGACTGGCCTATATCCAACCTCACGGACAATATAAGCGAGCATTACAACCAGGGGCGAAACTATAGAGTGGTGAGGGGGGTTGACCCCCCCCCCCACCCCAATAATTTGGTAGTCGGGAAATTTTGAAAAACTGTTCATTTGAATTTTTCATTTTTTATGAATGTTTGTTTGTTTCTTTATTTTTCTTAAATTAAAAAATATTTGTCGACAATTTTTTCTTCTCCACCTCCCCAAACTGAAAGAAGCCAAATTTCGTTTCTGAAAATGGAGTACCCTAGATTCCTGTCACGAGTCGAGTCAGTCAAAAGCCGAATGTTTCAAGCTGAGTATTGAACGTTATCTGAAAGGTTGAAACAAAGCTGAAATGTGGAAGATATTTCGACAATTTGAAAGTCGAGTAGCAAACGTTGCATTTCGAATTTCAATGACTATTCTGTTTTTACTAGATTCTCTGTTTGACCTAGAGCCTGAAATTTGAGAAAGGTGAACATTTTTTTAAAATTTAAAAGTAGAAATCAAAGACGTATTTTCCAATGTCACAAGCAGAATCCGATAGCAAATGTTCTATTGTTTAATTTACGGGCTCTGGTCCTGGTGAGTATAGGAGGGAAATTTAGTCTGGAACAAAAGTCAAAACTCCACATGTTTTTCCCGTAAGAACGAAAGGGAGCTTGTGGCACGGATTCCCCTAATCTAATCGCCTTGAAATTTTGTACGTTTTTTCAATTTTAATTTTTTTGATTTTATTGGAACCAATTTAGGAAACGAATCAACGTGCGCAAATGTGAGTGCTTGGGGGGATAAGGTTCTAATCTGCATGGACATGGGACTCTTTCTTTTATTCAAACTCATTCAGACTCATAGAAGACACTGAAACTAATGATTAACCAAAATCTCACAAAGAAGATTCCTTAAAGTACTATTAGAGCTTGATCAAAACTCCAAAATACATTAAGATTAGTAAGACTTCGATGAAACGTAATGAGACTCCTGTTGAAGTATAAACTAACTTTTCTAGATGTCGCATTTGCTGCGCCACAGACTTTTGTTTGTTATGTTGTGTTCTGTGCCTTTTCTTATTCTTATTCTTATCAGCGACATGATGTAACTACTGACGAATAAAGTCTTCTTTCGTACTCACACAAATTCGCGTTTTAATTATCGGTAAACCAGTTCACATCTTAACTCCTCAAGGCTCCGACTCTATCCGGACAAAGCCAAACTCGTTACACACTCTTGAGACTCCTTGTCCCTAATTACCATACGATCAGAATTGAACTGTCAGCGCGAGACACTACCAAATAATTCCGAAGATGCAAATGTTTATAGAGGATCAACGCACGAAAGAACCAATCACTATTCACCAACATGCAATATTTCGGATTATTGAACGTATAAAAATCGATTACTTACCCCTGGTTCTGGAGTAGTTGACGTCAGGTTTGGTCTGCTACCTCCTCCGAAAGACTGAAATTAAAAACAAAATAAGTCGTAACAATGGCTTCGAATGTAACACCGAATCTTTTTAGATCATGGAAGGATCTTCTTCCGGAACTATTAAACCTGGAGAAACTAATTGCAGTTAAAATGATTGGCATAAGTCTTTACAGATTAGATTCTGTAGTGGACATGTAAATTTTTGTAAATAGATGAATTACAAAATCGACAGCAAAAAAGACCAGACTAATAAGTTAAGGAAAGAGTAAGAGTTACGGAAAGGAAAGCCTTTTACAATCAAAATCGGAATATCGAACACAAACCTTCGTTTATGTCACTTTTAAATTAGTGGCTGACTGACACAAGGGACTGTATCGATTTTCATTTCTGTGTGAACTATACACAACGAAACAACCAACACGCAGCAATTCTTTTTTTTTTTCGATTTGTATTCAATAACAATTTTGATTTATGAAGATCATTCACTAAGTAGCCAAATTTCAAATAATGAATAATCCCCCCCCCCCCCCGCGAGTAGTCACAAATTCAACAGATTTGATATTCCAAATTCGTACACAATCTCAGCAAACAAATCATTAATGAAAAAATACTTTCGAAATCGCCAAATCCAATCTATGTCTGAACTCTGAACGACCATAACACGAAACGAGTACAACCACTACACGATAGATCCACAGACCTAGGGAGATCGGATACATCTGATAAATGTATGAACAGGAGGGACCCCGCAAGGAAAGATGAACAATGTTTTATCCTCGAGCGAACCATCTGCATTAATTCTAGTCATTATAACGAACACTTAGAGGACAAATTTTAAGTACTCATTTTCCTCAGTTCCGAACATGAAATTCTCTTTGCTAATAAAATTAAGAACTTACCAGTTCTGGAAATTTACTTTTCATTTTACATAAATAAACAAAAAACAAAGAAACCATGGCACACTGCAGCACATGCCGACAATTGCCGCAGTACTAATTACCGTTTCAGCTGATTTTCTAAATTATCTGAACATTTCACATCCTCAGGAAACAAAGAAAGGGCTGCAATAAACCCAAACTGCCAAAAAACGACCAGGATGCAAGTCTGCAGCAGAAACAGTTCCAGGTTTGCTAAACCCGAGACAAGCAGGAGGACAAACAGTAAAAGGAGATACAGGCATAAATAATGGTACACAGAGAGACATATACTAAATTCAGGATTTATAGAGATTGAAAGAATTAAACCCGAGGAACTCGATTTTGTTCGACCAATACAGCGGAGGGGCTCCACATATGTTGGTCCGGTTGCCTACCAGCTGTTCAAGCTACCTACTCAGATAGCTGATGAATGTCCCTCTGTTTATCTGCCTCACGGGCTGACTAGTTTGTCTGGCTAAATCTAGGGGTAAACAGGTCTGAGTCCACTATTTCTCAGATTTCGGGTATGCAAACCACCTGGATGTTTCTTCGAGGAGTACGGGAAAGGCGGAAACTATGCTTCTAGGATCTAAAGAAATTAATGATGAAATACTACACACCTGGGTAGATTGCTGCGGCGACGGCTGAGGTTGGTGTGACTGCTGCGGCGAGGATTCAGGATGAGCCGACTGGGGCGAGGGCAGTGCAGACTGCGGAGAATGCGGTGTCGATGACACCGAATGCGGGGTAGGAGTTGATGGGGCGGGGGGTACGGGACTACTAGGAGGCATATGGGACGACTGGGAGGACTGCTGTTGGGGAGGAGGGGGCTGCTGTTGGGAATGCTGAGGTGACTGAGACGGTTGGTTCGAATTTGAAGGATGCTGGGACATGGCTTGTTGTTGCTGCTGTTGTTGTTGTTGCTGCTGCTGTTGTTGTTGCTGCTGCTGTTGTTGCTGCTGCTGTTGTTGTTGTTGCTGCTGCTGCTGCTGCTGCTGTTGCTGCTGAGATGATGGTGGTGGCTGTTGTTGTTGCGGCGGCTGTTGCTGCTGCATCGGCGGCCACGGTAACCTTTGATCTCCGGGGTATGGCGAACCACCGGACTGCATGTTTGGACCTTGTCCCATTGGTCCATACGGAGAGCCCATCTGCAACAGAATTTCATTGAATAATATTAGTAAACTATAAACCGGAGTGATTAATCATTAAATTCAACATCACTAGCGGAAAGAAACGTCATATACATAAAAGCATAGAACATTAGAGAGGGAGAGATGATCAATCATTCAACGATTCGCTTCAGGTACTAAGGGGCTTCGCCGATTAACTGCGAGTCCCTAGGTGAAACTCAGTTTACTCGAATAAACATCTTGTACAATGCAACAGTTCTCGATTTCAGAACAGTTCAACGGTTGCCTAGCTGCTAATCTTTTAAACTGGCTGGCTGGCCTGCAATCTATCTCTATGCCTTTTTCCTTCTTAGTTTATACAGCGATTGCGATTCACGAATATACTGATCCTTAAGACTCCGCCTATTCGTATGCAGCTCACACTCCCAATTGGACTCTTTTCTAGATCTAAAATCGGAAATGAATCCAACCATTACAGAAAACAACGATATTATGTCAGTGCTGTTCTGGCTGTCTTTCCAAATTTCAAGTCCCTCCCTCCACTTAAAAAACCATTTTCTACAAATGTGGTTCACATCAACTTTCCAAAAGAGTTTACCAGTAACATTAACCATTCCTCAGTAATGGCTTGTACCCTTGTATCAAAATAATTGATCAAGGAGACCTATGTCCCAGTGGGTGGACCGAAACATCTGTTTCAAGGATGTATGTACGAGTATATACTAACACTGAACCGTGGGACATAATCTCCATATTACATCTCACGAAAATTTCAGCATTTGCCTCGCCTCCTTCCCTTAACCAATGCATAACGCGATCGCTGGAATTAAAACTGGATTCAGCACCACATAAGAGATACTAACAACGCCCGTTAGACACACGGAGATTCATATTATAATTTGAATTTAGAGGGCTTGAGATTTTGGCTGTCCAAGGTGTCAACACCTAAATGAAGATCTCACTGGTGCTCAACTTAAAACAGTTTACAAAAAAAAACGGCTCGAAATACTCGGCTGAAAGACTCACACCCACCGCGCATCTTTCTGATTATGACCTTTAAATAAGAATATAAAAAAAGGTGGAATTCTTATAATATTAAAAATTTAAAAAGTTAAAATTATTTTTGATTTTATATTGATTAGTTTAAAATTATTAATAAAGTTTAATTTAAATAAGTTTAAAACCGAGGCCAAGATTGTTATAACAAGAAGTTAGCTCATTTAGCAAGGCTCAAAGACGTCAACGACGTCACTGAAGTCCTAATTAGTAAGGATTTCGATCACTACTCATAACTGATGCCCGCAACATATTTTTTCATTATTTTTACCGCTACCGCATACACAACATTCAATTGGCTACCGTTTGAAAAAAAAGAGAAAGACCTATAGGGCGAAAATTCAGTTTCTCCATTACTTTCTTATGGAGTGAATTTCGGCGTGGGTGAATGGGAAGAACTATTGCAGGTTGTCTACCTGAATGAGCTAACCTTCTCCAAGTATAAGAACCTTGGACCGAGGTCTCCCGACACAGTTATCAGACAATTCCTCCGGTTCATGTTGAGAAGTATCTGATTCACACTTGTGGGGCGGCTCGGCTGCATGCCTGGGTACGCTGTTCATCATTCGCTGGCAACAGAACAACAGCTGCTAGTAATTACAGTCTTTCGAGGCTTTTGAGACTTCACATTCCCGTGGCTGAACACATCCCAACGTTCGAACTTCGTCAAATACTCCCACCTTCCCAGAGCCGGACACTCATTACACAGTTCGTTTTCGAGTCTTCTGCGCAAATACAACGAACCAACCCAGCCGAATGGGCAGAAACTACTCAAATATTCTCACCTGCCTGTTTCCGGCAGGTCAAACACGAGGACCATTCGAATGGTAGCCCGGACAAATCGAACGTTAACGTTGTACGAAGTGTCGCTCCATTTACCGCGCATATCAGACGACGAACGCGCCAAATGATGATAAATCGCAAAAAGGAAATAAAAGATAGAAAAAAAAAAAGGGAAAAAAAAGTAACCGCGGGTTAATATTCGTGTCTCATTTCGACATCGTCTAGTCCGTTATAAATCGGAACGAAAATAAATTTATTCCAAAGGAATTAACTATAATACACACAAACACACACACGCAATGAAAAAAAGAGAAAAAATACGGTTGAATGAATCGAAAAGAATGAATGAATAGGAAAAAGTGTGTGGAATGCGTGCGTAAAATAAATTACAAACGAAAGGGCAGGCTAATCGCGGTACGAGAGGTGAGAGGGTCATTGATCTTACAATTGCGGAAGGTCGTCCTCCAACTGAAAGAGACAGAGAAAAAAGGAGAGAAAGAGAGAGCGAACGCGAAAAGGGCCTAACTACCGTCCGTGTTATTTATCAAATCTAATCACTCGAATCTGTTGTTGTGTAAACTTGGCAACTCCGCCTTGCTCCGCACTTCCTAAAAATGGGTACGCGGCCACTCTACATGTACTCTATACGGCGTTGACATGGCAGCCGACGACTCATCATCGGCACAGCTTTAATAATAACAAGTAACAACTGATTACGGCACACACGCTGACCAGTGCAGTGTGTAACCGCTGCAACCGTTATCGACATATATGACGTACTGATGTAATAGCCGACACGTTCGACATGAATGCCAGTTAAGAGTAAAAACAGTACAAGAACGAGAGGTTGCTTTGAGCATGCCGACATACGTTTTGCCTCAGCGGTAGACGAGAGGCACTACTCAAGTTCCCGATGACTCGATGCTTCCTCAGCACTACCGTTTCCAGAGTGCAAACTTCCTAAGAACGCCCCATGATGTGTCTATTTGAAACACATGGGACGAGAACCAACATTACAAAGTCGTCCAACGGTCCATATTCCAGGAACACGCAGGATTCGTAACACAAGGAATGAGAGGGAAAATTCGATAATTTGCCTTTTGCCACCAACCCGAATCATCCGAATACATTCACAACGTCACCCACCCATCCTCTAGTTCCAACTTCAATCGTTCTGTACAGCACTTCGTTTGACTCACTCACTCAAGTTACCCTCGCATGTTAGAAAAAAGACACGGTCCATCGGATCGTCTGCCTCGGATTCTGAAGATTCCTGGTGCACTATTAGTGACCAGACGACGTCAGAATTTTGGAGAGACTTCACAAAACTTTTGGTAGGCAACACTGAATTTTGCGTTGACACACAGTTCGGAACTAAAAAGTGTTTAAGTTCAAACAGTTATGGAGTTAGCCTCCGTTTAGTTCCCACTGGGGTGCATAACATGTGATGATTCGCAGTAGAGCTGATCAGACTTTTTTCTACGTATGCATCAGGTATTGTGTTCAGTTTTCTGCTGGTTTGTACATGTTTGGACTGAAAACTCAAAGAAATACGTATATTATCACGCCACTTCCATCATTTCACTCGCAGAACCAATTTGACCAATTTGGGGTTACGTCTATAACGTCTCGCAGTCACAGGGCTCAAATCTCACGCATTATCACCCGGTACTTTCGACTTCATTTCAGATATAGAACCGAAGGGGAAGAAGTCCGCGATCGTTTGACCGCCATTAAAGTTCTAATTCGAAGCACCCCCCCCCCCCCCCCCAATAGAAACTCAACATACAACGGTCTGTTATACGCTTATACCCTCCTTTAGGCTTATATCAATTTTCAAGCAATAAACTTTGGTTTAGGTAGCCCCAAACCAGTTCTTTTGCGTTTTCCCAACAGTTGGGTTTTTGGACTTAGGCACCTTTCAGTTTTAACCAATTCACATACCCTCCAGTCACTATCTTTAAAGTTCCATAACGGTAATTATGTCATCCATTTCGAAATACTCATTTTCATCATGAAACTCCATTCCATCAGCATAGCAAGGGAGAGCAGAGAACGCAAGCCCTTTCAGATGCTGTAGCTAGGCACCACACTTCCATGTCCATACGTTTCCTCATAGAAGCAATCACTGCTGATGTCATGTAAAATGAATTTGCGTAAAAACGAACAAACCTTGTGTTTCCGAACAATGAAAGAAATTAGTAATTAATAACGATGGTCCTATTTCGGATACCCTGGCGGATACTTCGGGTTGTTTAGGAAAACTAGGAGTACCAAAGCACCTCATTGCTCAGCTGAAGATCCTATACGAAGACAACTCTGCGCAAGTGAGAGTAGAAGGAGAACTCACGAAGCACTTCAAAACCGCCAAAGGAGTGCGACAAGGATGCATACTCAGCCCCATCCTTTTCAACGCCTATGGAGAGTGGGTTATGAGAAGAGCCCTGGATGGACGGGAAGGAGGAGTATCGCTAGGAGGGAAACGAATATCTGACCTCAGATATGCAGACGATACCACTCTGCTAGCCACAACGATAGAAGAACTGGGGGGACTATTGAAGAGAGTAGTGGCAGTGCCGCGGTGGTGAAACCGCACGAATAACAACCAATTAGAGATCACAGATGTGGATGGAACAGAAGCGGTGCAAGACTTCACATATTTGGGCTCCATGGGGTCCAACAGAGGCGGCTCACATTTTTTAACTCATCCAGTGAGTTATTGTCTTATTGCAAAGGGTACCAGTAGTTTTCAATACCACAGTTCGAATCTTGCAGTTCTTTTCTACTGGATATTGTTGAGCAAGTACACGTACGTCGCAGAAATATAGCAGAACTACGACCACTTCTTTCTATAAGTGATCTTCACGAGAGCTCTTTCATCATCCTGTTCGAGGAAAACTCGAGTGAAATATGGGAGACAAAAAAGTAGGCCGTACACTGTGGTCAATTAACAGAGCTAGCAAACCATCGACCAACCACAACGTTTTACTCGCAGGGTGTCTACCAGAATTCAGTTTTGGAGTTCCGGGACTTCTAAGACACTTCCGGGAAAAATTCGGGTTGTAAAAAAATACCATGTTTTGCTCAATATATATGCACAACAGTGTTACCTGTGTTCTTCTACTGTATAGTGCGGGTGTGTATTTGAAGGGTGACAGTCATCGATCTGGACTATGCACAAAGCAATCTCCATGTATCGGGGAAACAGTCCAAGCTTTGGGGAAAAAATTGGATCCAATATTTGTAAGAAATTCCGGTACCTTTGGCAATAGTTGAGTGAATTCCGGGGATTCCGGGACCTCTTTTAAAAATCCGGGGCTTTTCCGGGCCTAGTAGACACCCTGACTCGGCAACCTGCAAGAGTTAATGGGTGAATATGATGGCCTTTGTTTCGTATAGAAGCAACATTACCTTTTCATTTCTCATGGGTTGCCTTTTTCCATTAGGAACCATACATCTCAGGTACTTCTTACAGCATAGATCTTCCGAACTAAAATTTTCAGTCAAATGATCAAACAATTCGGGAGCTTTTCTGGAATTTTTTAACGATGGATACTAGTAATTTTTTCGAGCAAAAATCTTCGAACAAAAGCCTTTGCCATTACTGTTGCTCTTTTCCACCCGTACAACGACGGTCCTTAGACCCCTGAATGTTCGTTCATTTTTGGCGCAAACTTGATCTGAAACTTGGCGGTAAAGATTCTCTGCGTTTTGAGAAAGGGCGCTGTATACGCGTTTAGACTTATTACAGAGGCAGAATTTTTTCTTCATTTTTATTAATACGCGTTGACGTAACGGTAATTTATTTGCGTTGGAGTATTCTTATTCGTTACCACGAACGCAATACTCGAGATTCGGTATAATTAAATAAAAGTGAAAACAGTGCGTTGTTTACCCAGCCGGGTGTTGAAATCCCTTATTTATAGTTGAATCTCGATCTAATTAGTAAATATTATAAAATGCAAGCATATGCTCCGCGTTCTTCCAGGCGATAATTATTCCACCGGTACTCGATTTCATGAACTTTGTAAACGCCTATTCTTTCGTGTTCTCAAATGGTCCGGAGGCTGTGCAAAGAATACTCGGCGATAATTGCTTTCGCACATCCGCTAAACGTTGGATTGTTTTAGTTAACAAACGTCAGGAAGGATGACGAAGCTCAAGGGAATCGACAAGAGAGAGACTATTTTATACACGTTCAGTCATAAGAAATTTCAAGTTTTTGGATTCTCATTAGGATACATTATGAGGTATATCACAACCGAAAGAGAATCAACTAAAAATACTGTCTTGGTTTTATCACAATAAACTCATGGCTGTATTTTAGAACGTTCCATTATTTTCATGTAAGACTTAAGGGTGAAAAAAATGGAACGCTCTACAATTCGGACCTAGCAGCGTGGTGGCGCGCTGATGTTCTACGACTTTCCATTGAATTTCTTATCAACGTTGGGATAAAAATGTACGATTTCATCCTAACGTTGATAAGAATACAAAAGAACTAGATATTTTTGAAAACTTCCGCCAGATGTCAACCATTACGTTGCTAGGTCTGAATACAGCTATCGGTCTTTGGATCATTGCTACGATTACCAACTCTGTTTTTCAAAAAAGCAAACTTATCCCAGTAAGATAGCTAGTTTTTACCTGAAAATGCAAACTTAAGCGAGCGGATTCAGAATCAGAACTCGCTTTGCTAGTTCCTCGCAATCATGTTGACACAGTTCACAGTGCTCCACAGAGCGCAGGCAACAACCAGGTGGAACAAGCCTTAAGCTGAAGGCTGCAGACGCAATGCAATCGTAGTCGCCTGTCACCCATGTGTCTCCGTCAACGGAAATCACAATCACTCAATCAGTGTTGCAGAATATGAAATAAAGTCTGAACACTAATTATAATAAATTGGGGATGGTAAAATAAAATAATAATTTGCTGACTGACATCAGTTTGATTCTTCAAACATATTCGTACAGTGGTACTGAAATTTGGAAAACAGCAAACGCCTGCTTCACTCTAGCAAACCGCAAACTTAGCCAACATAAGCAAACCAGTAACCCTGATCATTGCTAGAATCGTTTCCATTATTGCATTTCCGCTGACCTTTGGAAGGTTTCAAGACGATTGACTAGAAAGACTGTTTCATGCACCTTGTCATAAAAAAAACTCGTGTTTTTGTATCACCAGTAGGATCGTTTCTATTATCGCGCATACATCGAACATAGAAGATTTTAGTTGACAAAAGTTGCAAGGTACGACAAAGCTGCAAGAACATTGACAAGAAAGACTGTCTCCTGTGTTTTATTCGAAGAAACTTGTATCACTACTAGGATCGTTTCCATTGTCTTATATCCACGGAGCTTTGGAATCGCAGAACTCAGTTTCTTATAGGGCTTTTTCATCGGCGGGTTTTTTTACATAATTTCTTATCTCGATGTAGAATTATCATCAATGAGGTATGTGACTTGACACAAGAAAAGGGCCTCAATGGTAATAAGACACTGAAGCTCTTTTCTGTGTCACATCGTATTATGAACCTTTTGACAGATTTTATTACGAATTTCAGATTTTTCAAGTAGAGCACTGAAAGAAAAAGAAGAAAATTTGTAATAAATGTGCTAAAAGAACCTCAATGTGATGCGACATAGAAAAGGGCCCTAATGTTCCCTTACCATTGAGGCCATTTTATGTGCCAGATCACATCATGAGTCCTTTTGACATTTTATTACGGGTTTTCACCTTTTTTTTTCCCTTCTAAATAGAGTACTGAAAGAAAAGAACAAAATTCGTAACAGAATGTGCCAAAGGAACCATAATGTGATGTAGCACAGAAAAGGGCCTCAGTGTCTAATTACCATTGAGGCCCTTCTCTTGTAACACCTCATACAGCTCTTTGGTGATAATTCTATAGCGAGATAAGAAATCCTGTAAACAAACTCGACGATGAAAAGCCCTATAACAACATATGACAACCTTTCTTATCGATTTTCTTCCAGCTTCTTTGAATTACCTACTTACCATTTAAACATTTTTTATCAACTGACACATTCCAATGCAACAGAAACAATCCTAGTTACAATCCAAGAAGCTCAGGTTCACCTTAGTTTCACATGACACAGCATTATAATCTTTATTGTTGATTCTTCCTTAATTTTTTGCGTTTTGTAAAGGTGACTGAAATATTCTAATGTTGGAGGACATGCTATAACAGAAACTGAAGACACTACAATGAACCTTACTAGACTAGTTGGGGGGGGGGAGGGGTCTGGTTGTGGCCGAGTGGATAGCGCGCTAGTCCCGGAATCCGGAGGTCCCGCATTCGAGCCCACGTAGCAACTCTATATTTCGACCGCAGCCTGTTTTTCGACAAGAAGAGAAGAGGGCTAAGACAGCCCTAACAGCCTCCCCGACGTCTCTCGAGGTAATGCTCGAACGGGTGGATTCCAGGGCTCGGGTTGAGAGCAAAATTAGAAAAGATAACTGGACTAGTTGGGCTTCGAAATTTCGAATAAGCACATACCTAATATTTAATATAGTGTCCTTAATAGCAATGATCCTAACAGTGATCCAGTAACATGAACCATATTTTTCGTGAACTGCAATTCGTTACAGCTGAAGAGATCCACATATCAAATTATTCTTTATTTTCCTTCAATTCAGTTCAATTTTTATCGGAAAATAAGACCGAGCACAACCCTCGAATTATCAGAAAATCGGGCTCCGATAATGGACGTATCAGCATATTGGTAAGATCGGTTAGTTGACAGTATCACACAATAACATTCCACAGACGCCGACTTTCTAACACTCAGTGGGGACCCGTCGATAAAATTACGATTAGGTACTTCAAAATTTAAACATTTCTAGATGTTACACTCATTTGCTGATTCTTCAGTGGGTGCCTGAGTCCTGGGCACCCATGGGTTTCGGCGCCTATGTGACATTCAGCAAAACAATAATAAAGTGATCATTGACTATCCGGCCGATGAGGACGTTTATGATCAGCCATATCGACCCGCCAATTATAATTAGTTAGCCAGCATGGCCTGTTGATTTGTAACCAATTATTGTCTTGTCGGCCAGGTATCTATGGCAGGCTAGAGTTCTGCTAAAAAAACGGCAGGGTCCTATCTAGCTTTTCAAACATTAATGAAGAACTTAGCTATAAACAATTACCGTACTCTTGTCGGCGAAATCTCGGGACTCTTCCAAAATTATGCACTGGTTATATTTATACTGGTGTAATACGCCCCAGAATTACATATTATGCGGCAGTTGTGTGGTGGGGCCGAGTCCACCTAGCTTAAGTCAGAGAGGAACTGGACCACCTGCAAAGGCTCGCGCAAGTGATGACAACGGGGACAACGAGAACGATGCTGACGAACGTACTTGGAAGACTCCTAAACAGGTCATTTTACACTTCTATAGAAGCAGCTGCGATAATGAGGTCTTGTCCTTTTGGCCAACCAAAGGGCTAAAAAACAAGCCACAGAAGGATATGGGGAGATGGCGGAGACGATAGACAAATGTTTTGGGATGCCAAGGGACAGAATCACGATGGAACACTTCTTTGATAAGCGTACCGTGCATTGCTATCCACGCCGAAGGCATGGAAAGAGGTGGCCAAGCATTCTAGGAAAAGAGGAGCATGTGTGGTTTGCAGGTGCCTTAAAGAATAACAAAAGTGCAGGAATCGGTGAGAGGGTCACGATCCTCCAAGCAGAGGTAATAGCGATCACGGTGGTCATTGATAAAAGGCAGCAGAAGAGCCTTGTCAATACAGCTCTCACGAAATTCTGCTCACTGTTCACTGCAGGACCCTTGGGCTTGTCACTAAAGCAAAATCTGGAAGCCGAAAAATGGAACTTATACTTTCTGATTTTAAAATCATGATAGTAACACCGCCAAATTTCAGTAGGTTTCTAAAGTGCTAACACCGTTATTGCTTTTGGTTTTCGGCTTCGAGCAAAATTTTTGATTTCTGGCATCATCTTTTCAGCTTGCATCCATTTATGCTTTTCATATCGCTTGAAGCAATATCTTCAGTTCTGAGGGCTGACTAAGATTTACATTTATGTTAACGTGTTAGATGAACAGTAGGCTGGGAGACTGCAGACTGCAACCCTACAGCGCTAGTAGTGGAAAATAGCTGAAAACCCGAACTTTCAACTTCTTATTGGTACGCACTTCCGCCGAATTCACCGCGTAAGTCGACAGTGTTCCATGAACCCTTATTTCTATAGCAGAAAAACTTGGATTTCTTCCAACTTCACTATCTAGAGTGTCCGCTTTTTTTTCGGCAAATTTCACCCTTCAACTTCAGAACAGCCGAATCATTTTTTGGGCGCCACTATCCGCGGTCGTGAACCTTTCCTAAAAATCATCACAGATGTTTTTTTATTTATTCTTCTTCTCTCTTCCACATGTAATGCGGCAATTAATTAGATCGATCTCGCTTCCGCGCGTCCTATTGAAACAAATACGCGGAGCGTTACCATTATTCAGGTGTATACGGTTTTTACCAAGCAGCACCTGAGGGCAACACAAGGGTCATTACTTCGCCTACCTTTCTTGTCCTATTAAATCGACGAACTTGACCTATATTCTTTACACAACTTTTTTCTCTCTCATTCTTTCTCTTTCCTTCAAATGCTGGACGGTTTCGCATTCTTTTCGTGTCGTCCATTTTCTTCCCGTTATTCATTTCTGGTTGTCTTCGTCTAGCCGTTTGGCATAATATAGGTATATATATGTTTTTTCTTCCTCTACTTTTTCATCTAATGGTCGATAGGAGTTGCAGTATTCATTGTGTATAATATATACATGTGTGGTTTTACGGTAATCTTTTATACGATCTCGGTTTGTGTATGTATGGTTTTCCGTGAATAAGGTGTTCTTTCTTTTCTTCTTTCTTATGAATGTGTAATGGTCACCAGCAGTGCCGGTGTCGGGGTCGTCAACACTTGCATGACTTATTATGTCTTTCGTGTTTAGGAGGCGAGGTGTTTCGGTTCGTGTTATCGGTTTCATCTTCTGATTCATGTATTACGGCCGCCGCACTCCTCATTCTAACAGTACTGCAGGCACGGAGAAGAAATCTGGGCGAGCAGTTGGTTCTTACGGTAAGTCATTATAGGTAGAAATGTGATGGTTGCATCAGTGTTTAATTGGAAAATGATTTCCAAGTTTCAGACATCACTTGTGTTCCTCGTCTATGATCATGCAGAAGCTGTAGTACAGATCACATATTATTACGAATTGGAAAAGGAAGTTATCTCATTTCTGCGATATTTGTAGCAGACCTGAACATGACAACATACCAGCAAATAGAAAAGAAATACCGGAAGAACCGAACCGATCATCAAGAAATAACTTATTGGATAAGATTGCAGGTGGCTCCCCTGCTTGTAATGAATCTTGTGAGCAGGTTACTACGCGACTATCTTCTCTGATTCTACACCTCCAGACCAACTAGACTGCACTGCAACCGCATCAAAATAATCTGCAGTAACAGACATCGAAAGAGTCCCCATTGGTAAATTATGAACCTTCTAAGAAGGCTAGCGTAAGATTATCCTCTCTGATCTGACAATTAAAGTCAACCACATTGCGCTGCAACCGCTCCAAAATAGTCTGCAGTTGTACAGACCTGAAGATTTCCCCATAACAAATACCAATTCTCCAAGCTCACATATCTCAATTAGAAAACTTGAAAAAGTTCCCACGGTAAGTTGTGCTCTAAGATACAGACTAATAAAAAATCATCAAAATTTCCCAGCAAAGGGTCACAACTCCGCCAAATCCTCTGTCATCTATACTTCTGTAATTCTGGGAAGACTTTCCAAACAGGGAAGAAGAGAATCAGTTTTTACCAACACTGTCGAGCAGGTAGAAGGGTACTGATAGACCGGAGATATGGATTTCCGAGACTGGCCGGAATAACCTCGGTTCCCTTCTCATCTTTAGCCCAACAGTACTCTGCTTATAACTACTCAAACTTTCATAATATTTAAAACCAGTTTGATCTCAGGGAAAACCAAATTTTATGTTTTTGTATCTTTTTTACAACTCTTTAGAATTATAATAAATAATCGAGTAATAAATTGATCGAATTTCGGCTTTTAACAAACCAAAAAACAACGATTTTAATTGAAAACACCACCAATTTTACGCGAATGCGAGATATTTTATAGAAAACATAATTTTCCACGACTTTCATGACTGCTTTTTAAAAACATGACCTTATTATGACTTCCGTGACCTATAGACACTCTGTGATACGTAAACCGACTGACTACAGGAGACTCCTGAGCAGAGACGGATTGGATTTTGAAAAGTGACCGAAAGAATGTCATTGCAATAACCCAACCTTTTTTTATTGCCCTCCACTATGTTTCCTTTTTCTCCTCTCAATCTTTCCGCTTCTGCGGCTGCCCAAACCTCCGTAATACACTAGCCTAAATATTTCCAATGAGACCAGCCTACCGGGAAACGTCCCAGTAACTCATATGACCACTCCATCCCTACTTTTTAGGCACAGACAGTAAAGAACTCGGCTATTGATCTTGGCTCTGAGCTTTTAATAAAGTTTCTTCAATTGGACGCTGTTAAGCAGAAAAGACTCAAGCGACATCTGTAAACGAAATGAGTTATTGATAATAGAAAAATTGGGCCTTCGATACAAGAAATGTGCACCCACGTTGAAAAAAGCTTATCATTAAACGCTATCACTGTAAACCGGCATTATTCGTTGGGTTTTGATGCCACGTTTTCACAAAAACCAGATTTGGTCGCTCAAGTATTTTTTACTCAACAGCGTCCAATTCTGAGTGTCCATGGTTATCTCTGACAGGCTGATTAGTTATCCAGTACGAGCAAAAATAAGAGGTAATCCGACTAACAGGGTAAGTAAGCCAGGAAATACGAGAAACCTTAAGTCAAACCGACGAAAACTGGGGCTTTTTTCTCGCGGAAGAGGCAAAAAGAAATCTTCCCGATTTTTCATAAAGGTAAAAGGCGCAATAATGGTCAGAATAAGTCATACAATTTGGAGACAGACGAGCAACCAAAGTTTCCACTTTCAGATTTTATACACCGAAGATCAGATTTTGAAACGATCGGATCGAGAGGAGACGCCCTCTCCCATTTGTACGTCGCCGCGCATCTTTTTCATCCAAGCCAATACTACAAAATATCAATCCTTTCTTACAGCACTATACAACTGAGGCATACAATAATCATAAAATTAACTGCTAGTCTTGAAATACAGCTCACCTGATGATGAGGAGCTGGATATGCCGGTACGCGTACCGGACTGGACTGTTGCGGCGGTCCTCCAGAAACGTTTGGCGGGGTAGGATACCTTTGCGGGTATTGCTGATATTGCTGAGGAGCCGCGGGTTGTTGCTGTTGATGAGAGGGTGAAGAAGGAGGTTGCGGATGAGGAGGGTAACTAGAGGCGGGAGGGCCAGGGACCGAACTTCCTGGCGGCGGTTGTTGCGGATAGGCAGATCCACCGGGGCCTGGGGATACACCGACGGTGCTGCAGCGTACCGATGAATTCTGTAACACAGAAAAAAGAAAAAAACTATGTACTCGATGAACATGACGTAGATTGCGTTGCAATTTATCTAAAAATGGCCACAATATAAAACATTGACAACTCCTCACTCTGGCTCGTATAATGAATTACGAACTGCAACAATAGTTCACGAGTTCGGGATTTACGATGAGCCAATTACGGGCATTTCTGTATGTTTACAACTTCCACTCACAGAATGGCTCATCAGAGAGATTAGTTCGTCATGCGAAGTCGAGCTAAGGCCAATTACACACTTTTTCTACAGGCGTTTCGGTTTCGAAGCTGGCTTTAGATTCCTGCCTTGAATCTTCAGCAAATCTAGCTGCTGTTTCAAGATGCAGCTTATATCTAATGGCTGCTCGTTGTTATCTGTGACCTACTCTCATCGACTAGATAAAAATCCACTCTCAATCGCCTCCTTCTGTTATTTTTTGTGAAGGTAAATGTATACACCGCTCGGTGTGTTTCTTCTTGATACATGAATCTTAAGTAAGTTGCTGGCAAGGTTCATACACATTTGATGGCAATTCTAAATTTAAAGGAGGTTTCACTTAACGAATATAAATTACAATTATGCGTGCATATAGGTATGTCGTACATCAAAGGTTGGAATTTTAATTTTGTCCCATCTATTCACGTTTCCAATCATAAGTTATCACTTTTATAGAATATTGAAACTAGCTTATATGCCTGTTCAATACGCTGCAAGTTTTAGTGTTTACTGTAAAAACATTATTGTATAGTGCATGTATTCCTTCGTTATTATCTATTTCTGGGTTCTCGAACTACAACTACAGGGTGTCTACCGGGTCCAAATTTTCCAATTCCTTGACTTTTCCTTGACCTTTTCTCACTTTTTTCATAACCGTTTTACACACATACAAATATAATCTTATTCGTAGAACCTTACCAAGGTGGGGGGGGGGGGCTCACAATAAATGGAAACACTAACACACTATGAAAAAGAATATTATGTAATTATCTGAAAATATTTACGTTACTTTAAATTTACTTGTAATTACAAAAAAAATTCGTGATAGTAATTTTGAGGAAATTTAAATGAAAAATTTATGACTTTTCATGACCACTAACCAAAATACTTGACTTTTCCTTTACTTTCTCGACTTTCTTTGACCACTCTCCAAAATACTTGACTTTTCCTTGACTTCCTTGACCGATAGACACCCTGAACTAGCGTGGAATAGGAATAATTATTCAGCATCAACATTGTCTCTGATGGGTGGACATTTTCAATTAGATTGGGGGGGGGGGGAAGACGTCCAAAGAACGTAAAGCTTGTTTTATGAGGGCTCTATAATTATAGGTAAATTCACAACGCCCGTTTTGAATTACTGTTTGTTGAAGAATAAAGAGGAATACATGTATTTACATTATTGACTATCAGTATTGTGGAGTGTGGAGAGTAAAACTCGTTTTACTGTTTTCATCGGTTTATCAACCTAATACACTAAAGTTTGAACACGATTTTTAAAAACGGAAAACTTCTGTAGCTGTAATTCAAGTACCCAGTGTGACTATCAACTACCTCTATTTTATCACTCGAGTTCATATCAACATAATGCCCTTTACCTCTCAAACAACAATAAAATTCAACAATCCCACATTTACACAGCCGTAGCCTTACCACAGAATGTATAGGATGGCTCGGAGGAGACGTACAGGGATTTACACGTGTCTCAAGGGAAATGTATGCATATTTCTCTAAATCACCCTACACCACCAGACATTCATAGAATGAACATATGTTTAATATAAATAGTATATTCGCTGCCACTGTTTGCATTTGGCGGTTTGATAGGTTCATGAACTTCTAAAACAGGCAAAACTGATTTGAAAGTTTGTGTTTATAGAATCTTAAACTCCATTCAATGCCGACAGCGTTTTACAGAATCAATATTTTTGAAGCTTCTGCACTACATCTGATTTCAATAGATCTGAATTCTGAATATGACACCAGTTTCTGTTCTCATTCAAAGTAGTTTTTAAACTTACTCTCGAAACTCCGAAAACTGGTCTAGAAAATTAAACCTCCAACAGTAAAAAGAAGTTAAAGAACTTGAAAACTGAAATTATGGAAGATCAGGTATCTAATTCAAACAACCTAGTGTCTGTCACAGCCTGGTACGAGCCACATTATTATTGATTTTATTTAAGCAGATCTAGTGGGTAAGTACTGTCTTACTGCTTTGCATTTTCAACTTTTCTCCTATTTTGGTCAGAACAGAAGTTTGAATTTTTCACTTTTTGATACAATCCGATATTCAATGACGAGGATATGGAGAATAATTGGAAATTTCACATTCTTTTTTCTGAAGTTTGATGGTTTCATTTCAATCCCAAACTGATAATGTTACCTTACTAAACATTTGTCTGATCTAACTAAATTATCGTCGGGTTCTAGTTGGTTGGTTGAGTAGTCGGTTATCAACTGTATACTTTGGATTCAAGGGAGGAAAACTCATTTTTCGAGGTTCTGAAGGTTTTGAAACCATTAATTCGTTCTATTTCATTCCCAAGTTGTTTAGTTACGGTTATATCGAAACAAAAATCAATAATTAGGAGTTCAAAATGTTTACGAGCATATTATCACGACATTACCTTCACGTGTATGCAGTATTTCTGATGCCTTCACATTTTCTGAGGAACTCAACTGTTTCCTGGATCATGTTTTAGTATGAATTTATCCAGGAAATCATTATCGGAGAATGTTTGCAGATGTACAAGCCAAAATTGTGTCCCACGGTAGAAACCCGCAAACCATACGCAGTGTTCTCATTCAACCATTTTGAAACTCGCTTTGCAAACAAAATGAAGCCAGACGAAACCCGGTTCGGCTCAGCTTACCAAACCCCTGGACACGAGCGATGGGGAAATTAAAAACGATAACACGTCAACAAGCGCATCCACTAAACCACATGAAAACCACCCCAAAACGCAGAAAGAAAAGAAAAGTCACGATAGAAAAAGAAATACATTCGGAATTCCCAACAATAGTATTAAACACGCTTTCCGAATCCAACAAGTTATTTGCGCTTCACTTTCCACTTTCGGGAGAATTAAATTTCCTCTCTTTCTTGCTTTTTCTTCGCAGCCCGATCCTCGGCTACCGTACAAACACCCACTTCGGATATAACAAGTAACACACGCACACACTTGTGCTGGTGTAACACGGTGTGTGCCACCGGCTTTATATTATGTGTAGTAAAATGGGAATTCGGTACATACGACGAATGCTGATATGCCAGACTTAACACACAAGGTATTTATGAATGAAAAGAGCCGCCGCCGCTACGCCGCCACCGTCGTCGCCGACGGCAATCCCTTCAACTTTTCTACTTTATCCCATCGTTCTTTAACCCCATTTCGCGGGTAATACACAAGGTCACATTTCTTTACTTTCATTTATAAACAAAATACCCCTACTACGAGTGTACAACCTTCGTTCTTTCCGTTTTTCCGATTCCGCGGAAAGACGTTGACGTTTCAAGTTCTAGTTTTCCTTTTCTTTTGTTTTTCATTCCAATTTTTTTTCTCTCCTCTCTCTTTGTTTTGGCACGATAAAAGTAAATTACCGTATTCGCTAATTACGACGGAATGATTTACGGCGTGTAGTGATCTCGTCCGCAATACTACCGACTGTACGAGTATGAAATATCGTAAAATACCGTCCAGAGACTATTCGTCTTTGATTCAGTTTTTCCTTTCTCAGTGCCAAATGAACGAAACGAGATTCTAGAGCGTCCACCCAACTAGTTCGGGGAGGGGGTCCTATCACTGGCGATGGAAGACGAATCTTCTGTCATGATACAAATCTGATGCCATCTGGCCGAACAATTGAAAGATTCAAGGGAGGCACAATGAAACGATTCTTTCTTCACAGCTTTCCAGACTTCACTTTACAATAAATATGGAACACATGGACGAACCAAAAGAAGAGCTCCTCGACCACCGAGAAATTTTATCGACAGAATGGAAAATCAGAGCAGACGTCTTTTGGGTCTTGTTGATTTCGAAATACTCAACAGTTGGCAAAACTCGAATCCACAGCTGGTAAAACCTGAAGCTTTTCACGTATCTCCCTGCAGCGAAGTCTATAATACTGAAGGTATTAGTTTCTATAGAAATTTATTTGAATTTCCAAGATCTCCGTATCAATGAAGGTACTTTCTTATTCATAAGAAGTCTTTACCAGCCATACACTAATTTCTATTTTGAATCTGCAAAATCAGTGTGGTATAGTGACTTCCCGAAAAATCTTCTGGGGGGATGGGGCTACTCGTCCTTCATCGTTTCCACTGCACTCCGTATATGTTTTTCCTAATTTGTCCGTTCCGTTCCTATGAAAAGTCTCCAAATACTTTTCCACCTCATCTTATATTTCCGTGTGCTAGATGACGTTGAAATTTTTCCCTTGACTTTCTCGATGTCTTTTTCTACACACGCGGGAAGGGGGGAAAGGATGACGAGGACCACTTGGCTTCACCTGTGGAGTTAGTTGGCTTGGGCCGTGCCTTCGCCTGTTTTCGCTGGGCTTTTCGATTTAAGCTATTTCTCAAAAAACTGAACACAAGGCGACCTTCGAGAGCTGCAAAGTGGATATCTAGTGCAGGAGCTGACCGTGTATCCATCTAGTGCGTTCAGGTCTTTCGGATAGTCGTATCATCAACGTATAATCGAAAATATCGGGTATTTCTTTTTAACGGTTCTTGCTCGATAGTTCGCGGGCGCTTGGCAGAACTTTCAATACAGTGACGTGGCGAGGTGGTCAGGAACCGATAGCACCGGATCAGCCCAGGAGACATTCTGGGGGATACGGAAGTTTTGTTCCTACCGGCTGATCGATCTAAGAAATATTCTGTACCTTTACTCAGGAAATCGATCCCTGGGCAATTATAGGCAAGTCGAAACTGAACTTCGAGTTTTCTTTGTACTCGGTGATGCCTGTCTCTTTCTTCCAGGTATTCAACGGACGGAGAATCACGCTCCAACAACAAATCGCTCATTCCAGGCTCAGCAACAAGAGCTAGCCGAGACTCGTCTGTCTTTTACCTTTTAGGGTGCCGACGCTCGAAGGTGCTCGAATACCACAGCAAGTTTTCGACTTATATTTCGTATCCATTGTCAATCTTTCATCGGGAAACGGATCGGATGTATTTCAGCTGCAATCAGTCACTCATCTTCGAGAGGGTTTGTGTGGTGGGACGCATGGCGATGCACGCATGCCAAAGTTGCCCTTGAGACATCGCACCCCCGACCTGAGTATCGCATCAGTGGCTAGATCTTCGAGAAGATTATCGAATCATCAAATACGTCGTTCATACGACAGTTATACGCGACATCGTGGTGTCCAACTACAGAGTACGCTAAGCATCAACCAGAACATAACTATAGAAAGGAAGACAGCATAACACAGGCTTACTATACGGTACTACCACCAACTATACAAATAGTCTAAGAACCTAAGAAGCCTGATAATTCTGACTCCGATAAATCTCAATAAGTCAAAAAGTTAAATTTTAACGAGTTGATTACCCGCATAGATCTACGCCGACCAGCGGCAAAGTCAAAGAATAGATGGCGAGGGGCTGCAGTCCCCTCCAAAAAGTTTGTTTTCTCGAAAGAGATAAGATATTAATATCATCTAGACAATTTTAGGCAAATTTTAAAACCACAAATAGTGAGAAATCAAAAAATGTTCACTTACTCCGCTCTTCGGTATAACAGTTCCTCTTAAAACTTTTTCTAGTTGACGCCACGGCGCCTAGTATCGGATGAACTTGAGAATAATCAAAATGAGTCACAGCCTTTCAGGGTACTCAGGCATATTCCATCACCGGATGTCAGTGGGCATAATGACCGTCATGCGAGCGATGAATAGGTTACTAGAGTCATCATGAAATATGTAACAGTCTCGATTATTTATGAAGAAGGAAAAGAAATGTATATTATACAGAAGCGCGCTCCTTCGAAAGCCTCGGTGTCTCACATGTTAGATTATTGTCGTTCTTACCAGAGTTTCCCTCATTTAATACGAAAAATTTACACAAGAACAACAAATTCGATATTTATACAACAAAGAGTTGTCTCAGAAGCCTGGTAGAAGCGACCAACATTAACGATATGGATGCTCTTAATATAGGGTTTCTGTAATATTCTGAAACATGATTCATAAAGCTGTAAGGAGTCTCCGATAAGTTTACAAGAGGCCCAACGAGCTTCACATAGCTCGGAAGAGGCTGAAGAAATCGCAAAAGCGCGAAGGTATCTTAAAATAAGCCTCGAAGAGTTTAAGTGAGTCTCGAAAAGTCTTATGTGTGTTTTAGAAAGTTTCAAGCAAATCTGGAAGAAGTCTTATATACGAAGCAGTCTGAAAGAACTAGGAAAACTTTGCACCATTTTCGACAAGTGTTTACACCTATCGAGCCTATAAGGATCCCAAACAGTACTGAGTTTATGGTACGAAGGGTGAAAACGGACCAATTTCCCAGGTCAGCTGGATAGTGGCGTTTAAAAGCGCAGCAAGGCGATAAAAGAATGTAGCCAATATGGAAAGATAAAGAAATAAGATAAATATGATAAATTTTTCGTTTAATGCAAGCGGGACGTGTGGAAAGGAGAGGTCAAGAGGAAGTAATGCTTTGCCTCTGAGACTGATTTCAGTCTACTACCAACAGTTTGAAAATAGTTCCGTCGGCAAGACTAAAGCCTACGTCTGCAAATAATCATGTCAGACTTGGAAAAATGTCAGTAATATTACACTTTTCACGTATTGTTAGCCCATATTCATACAACTATTCCACATCAACGTACTCAATTCTTCCTTACAACACACTCCGTATTCACCTTTCACGCATTTACACTTTCACCTACACTCCCTGATACGGAGGTGGTAAGTGTCGCACAGTGGCCGGAAACCTCGATAGCGAGAGTGCGCATTATCGGAAACATGGAAAGTGAACTCAGAAAAATTACTGTTACGCACACTGTCGAATGCGCCCCCGTTTGTGTTTCCGAAGTCTTGCACCGAGTTTGCACATCTTCTTGAAGTAACAATAGGGGATATTACGACGGCACCTTCGTCATCGTAATTGAATGCGGTACACGTAATCGATTTCTTATCGAACTGGAAATTGATTTCTGCGGCTCGTAATTAACAACTGACCGCGGTGGACTGGTAGTCGATTGAAACTAGCGTGTCTGTCTGGGCTTCCGACAATAAAAACAAGAACGATAATGAATTACATCTGTCTGTGGCCAGAGGCGGTAACGTGTGCTTGTACGGCACTGCGGTACATTTACACGCAATCGATCAATCGGTCGGCAGTTTTCTTTCTTTTCCTCCTGCTTTTCCTCCGAAAGTGGCCGACCAGCCTACTTGATTCTGCAGCATCGTTGAGAGAAAAAAGGGGAAAAGCGAACTCAAAAGGATCAGTAACAAAAAACACGATACTCGAAAATATTATCTCGAGTTTTAAGCATTCTCAAAGAGTCTTGCCAGGTTCTAGCATATTCTTAACAGATTCTGCCGAATCGTAAATTGGTTATAGTGTATCTATGTACACGAGCAAACGAGTAGACATGCGACCAACCTAGTGTCTTGGAGCTCCACATAGTTTCTATCGATTTCCACAGTGTCTAAAAGAGACTCAGTCTTACACCGAACAGTCCTTTCAGAGTCTGAACACAGTCCTACTCAGCCTGTACGTTTCAAACGTTAAAGTATCGACTGTGTCCTGAAAGGTATCACAGAGGCACTGCTTTGTCTTCGTGAGTTTCACAGCGTCTAAAAGAAACTCAAATTCTAGGATGTCTTAATACAGTCCCCAATGATTCTGAACTCAATCCCAACATAATTTCAACAAGGTCTTCACAAGCTTCATCACTTTCACGCACAAATAGGCAAGATCATGAGTCCAAAACGTGGTCATATCATAAAGTTGCCGTCAGGTATCAATATGCTTTCGTGTTTGCAACTTGGTTTCTACCTTCGACGTCGATTCGATTCGACAGCTTTGCGATGTCACCGCATTTTCTTACACCACAATTGCGTGAAGGAATCGCTGGGCTGGCAGTAGTCATCGGCGAGTGCTCGGATTTCAGGATTTTCGGTCTCGGACTTCAGAACCCTCGGGCAGAAACTGCTTCTCCACTCGACCGGTACCGGGACAGCGACGTCGAATAAATCAAGTGCGAACGTCATAAATTAACGACAACGACCTGTGACGAAACATATCGAACCTTGGAAGTACAGCTATACCTACTATTACAGATACTGTGGGTAAAAGGTTACAATATGCGTACCAGTTAGTTTACACACAACGACACCCATTTAATGTACGCAGCGAATGAAATTAAGATAGAACAGATAGAAAAAAAACACGTGCCAAATTAAATCGTTAAAACGAAATAAATACTCGCAAGGTCGTTGATACTACATAATGCACTGTTTTAGTTTTGAAAGAAAGTAAGAGGACAAAATAAATAGAGAAGATAACAACGACGACGATAAGCATTCCGAATCGAAAAGGAGGCTTAAGTTATACTCGCGAGGAAGAGAGATGAAAACGGGGTAAGTTAATATAATCGAATTAGATGCTTAAAAAGGGGCAAATGGACAAATGGATAAATTTGTTATACATAATATGTATAAGATTTTCTTCACCGAGTTGTTGCGACGTCTTCTTTTTTAGGCGCTGTATCCGATGCTGGACATAGGCTGTCGCGGTTTCTGATGTACGACTTTTCTGGGCAATCGGGGTAGCTTGGCATTGCTTTCCTCACGGTTTTATTGCGGTAGAGTTTTCCTTCTTTGGGCCGAAAAGTGTGCAGCCGCGGTTTGCTACTAGTGACGTATTTCACGATGTTAAGTAAACTATCCACAACGTGCACACGTACAGTATCAATCCTCCCGGTCTGGTGGTAACATTCCCTGTGATTGCAATGCCAAGCTCCCGTGAACTGGCGGGGGTTACAGCTTACAGGACGCATTATGTTTCCACCACGATGTTAGTGGAGGTATTCGAATATCACTAGCTCTCGAACCCGAGACGCAAGGATTGCGAAGCGGACACGTTACCACTTGGCCGTACAGCAACCTGCTGTTGGGATTAGTTCCGGGAAGGGACTGCCTCCAAAATTGAATGTTTGACGATAAATCGATGTATATTAATGTTACTGAAAAATGTTTCAGACAAAAGACGTTCCTGACTCGATTTTCCACAGAATTTGGATTCCGCAACAAAGTGGGCGGCATCTAGTGGACGTTTTTATAACCAACGAAAGAGTGATGATACAACGATATGACGATTACCAATGTTGTAGTTTGGTTTGTTGTCTATTTTAGTTTGGTGTTTCACTTTTCATTACACTTTACTTTTGATTCTTTTACTTTTATTTCGCAACTTAGCAATGATTTTGTTATATTACGAATAACTCAGCAGTTTGGCTAAGAAATTTTCTGAATGTTTTCACTCGCAAAAGCTTGCAATAAAAGGCGTAACCTACATAACAGAGCAACACGGCAACAAAATCAAATGAATTTGAGTTTGTCGCTATGTTGCTACACAGAAAATATATCCCTGTGCATTTTACTGCCGTATTGCTGTGTTGCTCTGTTATGTAGGTTACGCCTTGAAAATAAAAACCATCGTAAAAAATCACAAATCAGGAAATCAGCAATAGTAAAACTTCCTAGACCACTCTGTCATTTCCTTATTAGTAAGGCGACAGCAGCGCGCCACGTGGCCCGCGGAATCCGAATAGGTTCTTCGAAGTTTTTTCGTAACTGTCCCCAAATAGGAGATTGAAAATGAAGCTTTATTTTGCCACACGTCGACACGCGTTTATGGGTAGAAATATAGTTTTTTCAACATTTTTTCGATCTCTCCGAGCGAACAGAAGGAATGCAAACCACCCCGAGACCTGTTCCTCAACATTACTATCTACCCCTCTATCTCTAAATACCACACATTGAAATACGTTAATTTACTTTTTTAGTACAAATTTCAAAACTTCCATTGGCACGATTTATCAGAGGTCTGGTTGGCCGAGTGGATAGCGCGTTGGTCTCAGCATCCGGAGGTCCCGGGTTCGAGGCTAGGCCGATTTTTCGTCCAGAAGGGAAGAGGGCTAAGACAGCCCTAACAGCCTCCCCGACGTCTCTGAAGTAATGCTCGAGGACTCGGGTGGAGAGCAAATTAGAAAAAGAAGCACGATTCATCAAATCAATGTTCCAACAGTGATGGTATCACAGTTACAGAATTCGATTTTAATATTTGGATAAAATTCAAAATTGTAGCCCGGAAGAGGGGCGGGGCTTAGGGACGCACCAAAGAGTGTTTTCCAGGGGGGGGGGGGTGAAAGTTCCAAGTGACTCAACTCAGAATTCCCAAGTATCAAAGCAAAAAAATAAAATAAAAAAACAAAAACATTTTGACCTGTTGGATTTTTCCCCATTAACTCAACTCAAAATTCCCAAGTATCAAAGCAGAAGAAACCTTTTGACCTTGTTGGGTTTTCCCAACTTCTCATCAATTCCCAAGTATCAAAGCAAAAAAAAAAACCTTTTGACTTGTTGGATTTTCCCAACTCGCCTGACTGAAATGATAAATTTTCCCAACTGCTGAGTGAAAAATTCTTACAGGGAGTAAGTTGCCCCCTGCCCCCCATCGGTACGTTCTTGGCGGGGATTCAAAATGATTATTTTATAGACAGATTTAAAACGCCGCTGAACTCATTTCTGATAATATTTGCTTCTAATTCGAAAATTGTGACACCTGGCTAGGGAGGGGTGCTTCAACTTGAGCCTACGATAAACGCAATATGAGTATTGTTTTACAGGTTTCGGCGGTCGCGTAACTCACTTCTAATGACGATTTGTCCTCAACTTGCCAAGGGGGCGGGGGGGGTGCGTAGGTCGGCAGAAGGCCTTCAACTCGAGGACACCGAGAAATGCAATACTGGTATCGTTTTACAAGTTTCGGAAGTTCCTGAACTCATTTCTCCTAATGATTTGCTCCTAACTTACACGAAATGGAACCTGGAAAGGGGGCACCATCCCAAAAATATCGGTAAACGCAGTACGAATACCACTTCTGAAATATATGTGTTTAACGCGTTGATTGAGAAAATATTTCAAAGTGGGGTACCGAGGATGGGAGAAGGGGGAACAAAAAATTCCAGGCATACGTTAGGTCACTGGGTGATCTGCATCCCTTCTGTTCGTCAAGTCGGTGAGATCGAAAAATTATTAGAAGAAGTGCGCCCTCGCCCCCGAAGGTCTAAATACGTGGCAAAGAAAGCTTCATTTTCGATCCTGTATTTAGTAAATGTTGGAGGACGTTACGAAAAAACTGTAAATAGTCTTCTCAGTGGGAAATTGAGTTGCGAACATTCATAAGGTCAAAAATACAATTTTTTTGGCGGTTCCACCCCTTGAGAAGCGAATTTTGGTGACTTTTAGTTGGCGGTCTCGTAACACGGTGTCTAACGGGTCCAAACTTTCCAATTCCTTGACTTTTCTTTGACCTTCTCTCACTTTTTTCATAACCGTTTTACACACATACAAATATAATCTTATTCGTAGAGCCTTACCAAAGAGGGGGGGGGGGGCTCACAATAAATGGAAACACTAAAAAATACTATGAAAAAGGATATTATGTAATTATCTGAAAATATTTAAGTCAAGCAATATGTAGGTATGACAATGACAATCATGTTTCAACAATTAAAAATAGGGTTCGGTTCATTGAACGCAGAAAATATTTAACACTAATGTTTGGATTCCACTCATATACAATTCTCCTATTCAGGGGCGGATCGAAGGGGGAGGGGGGAATTTGTGGGGTTAGAACCCCCTCCAAAATTTGGCGATTTTTTTTTGTTGGATCGCACATTACAGGGCACCAAAATATTGTTCCTGCTTTTCAAATATTTCTACAAGAATCATATTGTAAAACCCCCTGAAATTTTTTTCTGGATCCGCCCCTGCTTCTAAATTCCTATCGAAATTACTTCAAATATACTTGTAATTTAAAAATAATTCGTGATAATAATTTTGAGAAAATTTAAATGAAAAATTTATGACTTTTCATGACCACTATCCAAAATACTTGACTTTTCCTTTACTTCTTGACTTTCTTTGACCACTCTCCACAATACTTGACTTTTCCTCGACCGGTAGACACTCTGAGTAAGTTAGTCGCAATAACTTTATGACAATAATCTTTCATCACAAACTTATCCATTTCACGTTCTAATTCTGCAGCACCAGGTAAGATAAAGAGATACTCGTAGAAATAACAGTGAACATTCGAGGGTACATCGGGTAACGGGAGGACGATTCGTGTGGAAAACGAAGAAATAAGGTCAACGCGTCTAATATCGTTGCTCGAATGCACCCTTATTTCCCCTTCGCCGCCGGCACTGGCATCAATCGCTCATTCAGTCGTTGGTGGTAGGCGTCGTCATAATGGCTATAACAGTGTCGTCGTCGGCCAATAAATACCCGTACCGGGGAAACCTTTCACGCCTCCCCGGCACCTCCACCTAGCCCGAGGACCGGCGCTAAAAACGAGGGTTTCCACTCTCTCTCTTAATGGCATTTTGTCGCTTCAACTTCGCCGCTCCGGTCGATTACCGGCATCGCCAAGATTGATAGAGCTAGAGCGGCAGCCGCAGCACCAGCCGCGATCACGACGGTGACAACGAAATCCGAAAGGAAAGGAGGGTGGCCGTTTTCAAACGACCTTGACCTCGACCGTTAATAGAGCAACGTGCGTTCTTTTATTAATGAAATTTAAATAACGTATTTGTTGCCTCCCTCTTCGCGTCTCCGACCAAAGAGTGCGATGGCGGTGGCGGCGGCGGCGGCGGTACACCGACCATTCGAAATCATCCTTTCCTTGTTTATTTCAATAGAGGAGAATGTTGTTCGTAATTATCGGCGTTCACGATCGGTCGTCTTGTACGTGCGTACGTGAAACGTGTGCGAACCCGCGAACTCAGGTCGCATCGTGTCGGCTTGTGGCGGCAGATACAGGCAGTGTCGCCGAATGCAGCCACGCGGTCGAACAGCCTGAGAAGGCTGCGAGCAGCTTCTGTTGGGGCTGTAACTGCAGTCCGGACCGCCACAGTCAACACCGGGCAGATCTAGTTCTTATCCCGGCGATCCAGAATATAGGCTGCGGCCTTTCTGTCGGAACGAATCGAAGATACGCGATACAAAAGCACTGCTTGGGCAGCTACTACTCGAAGGACACCTCGGCATGCGGAAGCGAACACAACTCTCGTTGCATACGGTTGTAAAGGCGAGCAATACGAAGACAAAGGTTCGTGTAAAGGTTGGAATTGCTCTAGGACTTCTTCAGACCCCAGAATGCGAACTTTCACATCTCATGACATCACCTGATCACTTTGAGGTCTACTGCCCAGATTCCCGGACTCGCTGAACTTACATTCGGTGTTCCTGAATTGGATTAATATTTTGTCGACAGTACGCTAATATGATTATCGATCTACGAAGCTGACTTCTCATTAGTAGGTCTGAATCAACATAGGAGGGCGGCGAACCACTGGGATTGCAATGCCTAACTCTGCATTAGACTTCTTACGGTTTTACGTTGTCAGTAAGAACACTTGAATGGATTCGGTTGTCGTCTCCAAAGAGTAAACATAAATAATCTAAGCACATCCGGTGTGTGTGTCGCGCGTGCTGGGGAGGGGGTATTAAATTCACAAAATGCCCCTCCCGGTATTAATATTTCTAGATCCACCTTGCTATTGGCATGTCTTGAATACGGTCTCGAGAATATTCAAACTGACCCTTTGAAGTCGAAATTAGACACAAGGACGTACCGACGAGTTTTTCCGAATGTGGATGAAGTGGGGGGTAAAAACTGTGAAAGTCCCAACCGACTCATCAGAATTTCCAATAGAAGAAAAAAAACGAAAAAAAAACAACATATTTTGATCTGTTGGATTTCTCCAACTGGACTCAACTCAAAATTCCCAAGTATCAAAGCTAAAGAAGAAAAACCTTTTGACTTGTTGGGTTTTCCCAACTTTTCAATTCCCAAGTATCAAAGCGCCAACAAAACCTTCCAACTCGTTGCACTTTCCCAACTCGCCTGGCTGAAATGGAAAATTTTCCCGACTTGCTGAGTGAAAAATTTCTACAGGGGGGTAAGTTGCCCCCGCCCCTCCTTCCTATCGGTACGTCCCTGATTAGACAAATCGGTACTTCCAAATAGAATTGTAGTCTTTCTTGGAAAAATCCAGAGTGTAACCACTAGACTTGGAATTTTAGAAGGGGCTGTCACGGTCGTCGATAATCCAAGACAGAAGAGGGATAGTACGGTGGAAAATTTGAAAACGCTTCTTGTTCAAGTGGTTACATTCGGTTTATGTGCTCGTATTTTTGTCAATAAGCTGTTGTAGATAGGGCTCAACCCCGGGCGAGGAGCAGACTGACGAAACCTTTTCATGAAATGCGTTGAAAGGTTCAAAACTGATACTGATTTTGCGATTTGTAAATTTATCATAGTGTCTCAAGGGTAAACTTGCCAGTGGCATGAAAGTCAGCCAAACACTGATAAGGGACGCCCCCATTAAGTATGCCAAGTTCCCATTAAGGCTTGACAATGCAAGGCTCATGGTCGGACTACTAACTGGTCATGGGGCCACAAAACACATGTGGTATAAAATAGGAGTGGTGAAAAGCGGCTCCTGTAGGTACTGTGGAGAGGAGGAAGAACCTGGATCCATATCATACGTCAATGACCAGCAATAGCCGGGACAAGACACGAAGCATTGGGACTAGAATATCCAGCACCCAGTGAAGTCAAAGGGATAGAGCTCAGTAAAATTCTCACTTTGGCTATAAAAGTGAGGCTACTGAGCTGATCCTTAACAGCAACTTGAGGGATAGTGCAATGGACTACACAGTGTGAGCAGCACTCGGCGCATACAACGCCACCTCACACACCAATGAATGAAGGGTAAACATGTAGTCTATCGAATTATAGTTCAACTTGAACACAGTTTTCAGATAAAATTCATTTTTCAACCCTTTTTTGGAATGCGAACTTGAATAATACGTAAGTCCCTACTGCCCGCCCCGGATGTGGTACAAAGCCATCGAACATCAGTTCTTCGCATTTTGATCATCAACTGGACGTCCTACAGCAATAATAGTTCAATTAACAAATGTTTTACTCGAAAATGATACCACAAAAGAATATTATCTTTAACCGTAATCTCAGAACTTAGGATGGAGACTTGGCATGAACAGATCCCGTACATTATCACACATTACCACAAGCCTAATGGCAGAAAACGTAGAATTTCTCACACTTTTGTGGTCTCACCGACTTTGGCGAACAGAAAGGACGCAAATCACATTCAAACCCACGTATATGTCCCCCCGCCCCCATCTATTCAGTTCAAGAATTTTTCCACCCCTCTCTCTTAAATACCATAATTGTGTTCTTTTGTATTTAGAATTTTTTACTGGATAAGAATCATAGAATCGAGATATTGGTCGAGGGGAGGGGGATGGGCTTCACAGGGTTGCCACTTTTTTTCAAGATTGGTTTTCCCTGACTTTTCCCGGTTTTCCAGGCCAACTTTTCCAATTTTCCCTGACTTTTTTACAGGATTCCGAGAAAGCCCAGAGGGAGGAGAGTCACAGAAATTTTTTACAATACAGATTTAAAAAAAATCGCTATCGAGAAGAAGAAGGTACAGATGTAATTTATGTAATATTTTTCAATATTATAGACTACTTCATTTGCGAATAGATTATCATTATTCTTATGTTATGATAAAAAAAGTTTACTCTGATAAAATACGAACTCGTTTGTTATTTTCAGAAAATTTCCCTGACTTAAATGAAAATTCCCTGACTGACCAAATTCCCTGACTTTTCCCGGTTTTCCAGAAAGTGGCAACCCTGCTTCAAGATCGAGAATTTGATTTCAATACTGGTTTTACGGTAACTCCGACAGTAAGCTATCTCGACGGGGGCGGTTACTCAAAATTTTCATGAAATATAGGTTCAAGGGGTCGGTCAATTCCGTTTTGATGATGATTCGTTCCTCATTTGCAAATTAAGGTATCTGAGAGGAGACCACGGGGTTACCATTTCTACGAAATGAATTATGGATGCTGTACCACAGGTTGGAAAGGTCGCTGAGAGCATTTCTCGTAACAAGTTACTCCAAATGCAAATCACGGTATCGGAAGGAGGCAGGAGTGAAATATTTGTGACAGAAGTGCTTTTTGTTTCAGAGGTTATCAGATTCGCCAAATTCAATGTTTATACCAATTTCACCCCATCTTGAGAGGTGGCATCTAGCAGCGAGAGGAAGTTGTGGGTCAAATTTTTCAGGAAACACAATACGGATATCGTTTCGTAGATTTTGAGGGTCGCCGAAATCAATTTCCATATTGAATCCACCTTACATGAAGGCCGTTGAACATGAGGGGGAGACTACAAACTTCATTGCGAAATACAGGTCTCATCCGCATGAAAAAATACGGCGAAACCACCACCATTCCGATGTACTGAGAGAAAAATTGAAACTGAACGGATGGAAATGAAGCACGCAGATAGATATTTGAATATTATCTCTTCTCGACACAGAGGCGTTGAATCAAAGCAGCTGTAAAACTAGTTGTTAGGTAGTTGTGTGGTTTTTCTTGGTATCGTAACGCACTTTTTATCATTCATGTGCTTACTGTGTTTCTCGTCCACCAGAGCGATTTGCATTCACGAGTAGAACGGCTGAATTAAATAAAGATCTACCATTGAAATAGGCTTGTACTTCAGTAACTCATTGTTTTTTTTATCGAAACTAGAGTTCGCTGAAGTAAACACCCATGTCTCAAAGCAACTAGCACGTTCCAGATTCTATCCTTAGGACAGTACGCAAACTCGACAATACCGATGTTCGACGTCGCGAGCCCTTCTACCTAACTACCACAATATTTACATTAGGGTGGAATTAATACTCGAATTAAAGTATACAATCTTAAAAACTACGAACCGGTATCCATATAGTATTTACTGATGAGGATAAACCGAGACTTCCTACCACTTTACTGCTTGATACCATTATCTTTCGAGGTAGGGTCAACTTGATACAGAACCGATATAGGCGAATTTTATAGCCTATTACAAGATATTCTAATACCATTCTGCGAAAATTTTGAGACCCCGCCCCTACCTATGTATCACTATTCACTTATTAGGAGTAAATCGTCGTCAGAAATGAAGTCAACAATCCTCCAAGTAAGTGAAACAACATCCACATTGGATTTTGTAAAAGACCTGCAAGCTCCTCACCTCCGTAACAAGTGGAAAACGACGGAAATGAATTGAGCAATCTATAAAACATCCATATGATTTCGAGCCCCCGTCCCACAGTAGTTCCTCAGAAAAACTAGCTGGCCAAAAATCTGAAACTTTGCATTCGGGGTTTTTCGAAAGCGCTGAATTAATTTTTCATGAAATTTTCGAAACCCAAGAGGGGAAGGGGGAGGGGCAAAAGTGAAAATTAGGAGAACTATCGTGTAAATATCAAAATGTATGTTTTCAAATCTCCCGAATACGTTTTTGACTTTATTTTGGCCACACGACATTCAAGGAGGAGGGGCAAAACTGAAAATTCGGACAATTCAACGTGCGTAAAACAGTAACACTTATATAGAGTTTTCTCACAAAGTGGCAAAAAGTATGAAACGTTCCTAACACCACACATCCTAAAGAATAACTGAGAGGAAAACATTTTGCCCAGAAATGTTTGTGGAGCTAAAAGTTGTGAACATTGCTAATTTCAAACATCAAATTCTCACGTTGTAACGCATTCAAACCAAAAAAACAAAATTAAATTCTGATTCGCCATGAAAAATACATTAGAAGAACACATTGATCATATTAAACCACACAATATCACAACAGTAAGGCATGGGTTAAAAACATGTGCATGGAACTGCGAAATCGGCTCATGGTTAACTCTGCCCACTTAATGACGTTTGATACCTAAAAGACTGAAGCCAAGGCAGTTGGTAATGAAGACAAGTGCTTTGAGAGTTGTAGAACTATACCTGCGTAGTTGTTCATCAATTTATCGCTGTTTATTTTTTGACTTTTGGCCGGCTAGATTTTTTGAGAAACCACTGCGCGTCCACACCAGGGTAGCCTAATTTTGAATTTGCCGCTACATCAATATCAAAATTGCTTTCTGTAATCTTGACACCTCACCCCATCTCACCACTATCGATTATCTTGATTCGATTATACGTGCTACTGACAGTTGTAAAATATTGAAATAAAAAAGGAATCTGTGACTCTGAAAAACACAGAAAACAGAAACTTTGAAGGATAATTTAATACCATTGGAGGGAAGTGGGAGTGGTGATGCAGGAGGAGGAGGAGGAGGGGACGACGGAAAATATCAGGGATGGGTTGATGGCAATGAAATTCGCATATTTTCTGTTCTCAGTGTGGATAAGATCGCAAAAAGGTCAAAAATTTTACATGTGTTCATGTGTGGTAGAGTACGTATAATATAGTCTGTTTGAGCCTTTTCCCACGGTTGAATAAAAGAAACCTTGCAAACAGTTCGTCGGTAATTTCAAGTGCAATATTTCATTACTGAATCACATACTTATTGCTTGAAGACTTTTTTAATTTTTGAAGAAAATACGAAAAACTGATTTGGAGGTGGGACAGGGGCTTTGAATCACAATTAAGGAACGGGGAAGCGTCGGGCAGGCGGAGACTTTTAATTATTCATAAATGCCTCCTGACGAATAATCGAGAAAAGTCTGAAAATCCCGTCAAGTTGTTAGGTCTTTATTTTTTTAAACCTAATTTGATTATTGGGTCCGGACGGTGACAGAGCATCATATAGGCACTGAGTTAAACAACTGAGAGCGAAATATGTACAGCGATAAGCAGGAGGCCGATAAGAACGAAGCGAGTGTGAATGAGTGCGTTGGACCGTGAAGTCTCATAATTTTCATCCAGTGTGTGTTGCCATTTTTTTCTCAGTCGTGGTGTGGTGGGACGTATGGCGATGCACGCATGCCCAAGTGGCCCCTACACACAAAATAAAGATCGTCGAGGGCACGAGTTTTCTCGATTTATTTCCCACTAGATACGAGACGATTTTGGTTTGAGGATGTTTAAAACCTTCGAAGCTTGATTTAGCTTGGAGCGATCGCAAGGACCGAGACTGTCGAGATGGAAATCAAAACACCAATTTGCGTAATTAGGTTGGTGATGGAATTTGCCAACTTGCGTATGGTCAAAAAAAAAAAGAATTCCCACTAATTACGCGTTCCGTTATCCTTCCTCATCAGCGTGTGTAAGCTGCAAGTTGTACAGTTGCTCTCAACAGAGTTCGTCTTATCAACGGTGCGGGTAAAATCTTGCATGAACTTTGATTTCTGTAAACGTCGATTATTTTGCGTTACAAATAACCAACTCGCACGCTGGCTGATAATGAAACGATATTTCTTTGTATGCTCGTCGAATCTGTATTTCGGAGACCGACGATAACCTTCTCACGCTGTACTGCGATTAGAAAAGCCGAATATTGCGAGACTTCCAACGAGTTCGACTTGGGGTGAGCATTTCAGAAAATGAATGCGCACAGCGATGCATTTTCGGCCTTGATATCCGAATTATCCAAAATAACGAAGCGCGTAGGTTTCAAAGAATGGCAATCGGGATCCTTCATCCACACTCACGCAGGTTGCTGCCTCAAAAAGATTACTCCAGATCTCGAGTAGAACTGAATATCAGTCCCGTGTCATTTCTGTTGACTCCAAAATTATCATAGATCGCAAAGATATCAAATTCACATCCGCTGCTGCCTATTACACCGAGCCGATTTCTCGAAACGTGGAAGGTCACTTTTTAAAACTCGCTGAATCCAAATTAACAGTTTTTGAATTTAGGACAGCATTTGCCGGACAAATGGACCGGCTGCAAATACGTGTCCGGTACGTCACTCTATTTTCGTTACAGTTTTTGTAGGTTTTAAAAATACTTTTCGGATCACCGAAATTCACCTTTGTCATGTTGGGACTATGTTACTTTTTGAACAAAATGAATGTTTAAAAGGAGACATTCAAATAAGCAAGTGCGGATACACGAAGGAGACAGGGCGGCAACTGCTTCTCTGGACGAGAAAAATTGAAACAGAAAATGCTTAAAAATGTCGAAGTTTCAAAGTATTACATAATTCAGCTAAAGAACAGAAGAGCCTCAGAGAATCTTGAGCGATTATAAAAGTCTCGAAAGTGGTACACGAGTTGTGAAAAGTCTTATAGCAATTTGCAAACATAACTATTGCCAGTGCCATCTTTAGGTAAAGTGAGGCCCCCTCTAAAATAATTAATTATTTGTCGAATATGAGATAATAGAATATTGAAATAATTTTATTGCTTTGAGCACTCACACGAGTATTTACCTGTATTAAAAAAATTAGTTTAATGAAAACGAAGCCCCTTCATCTACGAGGCCCGGGGCTACAGCTCCTCAAACCCCCCTCTAAAGACCGCACTGACTACTGCACACGCTCAAGTAAGTATTCAAGAATTTCAACCGAGTCTCGAGAAGTCGTGGAGTCTTAAGGAGTTATAAAAAGTCGCGACCAATTTTTGAAGAGTCATCACGAAGTTTGGACAGCTTTGGAGGTTCTTACAAAAAGCTTGAAGGAACCTTAGAGAATGTCTGCTCGTCTTAATGAAATATGGAATAATCTAAGTCTTGAAACATCTTAATGAAATCTGTCAATCGTGAAGTCTTGAAAATCTAGTGAGTCCGAAACAAGAGCCTCATACAGTCTCAAATAAATCTCAGAGCGTCTAGAAAAGTCTTAAAAATTCTAAAAAAGTCCAGAACATGTCTTACAATCAAATCTGAAAGAGTTATAAGGAGCTGTAAGCGACAGTTTTTGCGAGTCTCATATAAATTTGTAAAAGCTTTTAAGAGCCTCGAGCATGCCTGGAAGAGCTGAGAAGATTCTTACACAAGCATTGAAGATTAAAATCTTGGCTAATCCCTCCAACTCCAAATGTTCAAATTTCAGACACTTACCACGCAACCCGATGTTACGCTTAAACCGGTTATGCGGCCGTCCTAATATGTATAGATCAGTTTTGTGATGGAGTCACACAGTGTGTTACTACTCTTGGTTACAGTTAGAAGAAGTACCCGTCTTTTTTCGTGCGAATGTATTGACTCCCATAAGAAAAACACACGGAGCAAAGATCATTAGGTTACTACCTGAAATAAGAAATTGATTAGAAATCAGAAATCTATTAGCAAATGCTAAAAACCTTCTGAATTCAAAATATATACCTTTGCTTTCTAACAAATTTCTTATTCTCAGGTAGTAACCTTATGATCATTGCTCCGTGTGTTTTTCTTATGGGAGTCAATACGTCGGGTACTTTTGCTAACGGTAACTCACTGGTGTGACGTCACACAAAACTGGTCTATTAATATCGGACTGCGCAAACAACAACAACGCCGGAACTAAACCCAACTGATGAGCGAACGGTGATGGTTACTTCGACTCCCATAAGAAAAACACACGGAGCAAAGATCATTACGTTACTACCTGAGAATAAGAGATTTCTTAGAAACCAAAGGTATACATTTTTAATCCAGAAGGTCTCTAGCATTTGGTAATAAACTTCTGGTTACTAAAAAATTTTTTATTCTCAGGTAGTAAGATATTGATCTTTGCTCCCTGTGTTTTTCATATGGGAGTCAGAACGTTCATTGGCCAAAAAAGGGTACTTTTGCTAACAGTAACCAAGAACTGTAACTCGCTGTGTGACGTCAAAATCACCGTTTGCTTATCAAAACATACCTATTCTACACTAGCGCTTCTATAATTTGCACAGTCCCAATAGCCTATCGCATAGACACGAATTTATTCTGTCTATCTTCACCTTTGAAGGGACAGTGGATAAAATACTCGCACTGACCTTCAATTGGCAGAACCCAATTCTTGTACTCATGTGAAAACCTGATTAGTACTTATTTTGCTTATTTTACTTTTTGGAGAAACAGAACATCCAATTTTTTCCATTTGTAAACCACAGACTTTGAAATTCGAGAATTCAAAATAAAAATCCTCGTAATTAAGGAGCAAGAGAAATAATTTCTTAACGGCAATTCGAGAACACAGTCTCGATTGTTCAACACCTAAGTATAACAAGAAACGAACATTCTTAATGGAGCAGAACTAGTAAAGGAATTTTTTATAAACAGGACGTGCGCTTACAGGGTTAACGAATTGCAGATTTTCTTTTCTAGAAGAGAAAAGCTGAATAGTATAGTAATGCGCATTGTTTCTAGTCCGGAATCTGCTGAGTTGAAAGATTTGACTACATACTTTGTCAGATATTCTCATTTTCAATGTTAATAAAACGTCGGTTACATAACAGACTGTACTAAATATCACGGTGAACTGCTAAAGGATTATGTTACGCTGTTCCGTGTCACTTAGCAGCACAGCCTTTCGGCGATTTACAACGACCCTTAGTACACAGTTTGTCATAAATCGAAAAAAGGAAAGTAGTCGGCAGCACAGATTATTTCTCATTAACTCACTCATGTACTACTGTGAGAATGAAAAATGATCCAAATACTCAGCTTGGAGGAGGAGCAAAATCGATTCAATTCTCAGACACTTCGAAATGTCCCTACCATAACTGCATTCCCAATCCGTCACTGGATGTGAGTCAGATAGCTTTCAGTTCTCTTTTGAATAAAATACATCTCCACTCATTCAGTAGTATTTGGCAACAAAAACGCTTTTGATGTTAATTATCATCGGTTTTCTGAGAACATCTTATTAAAGACAACACTATGGCTAGGTCACATATTACACATTTCAAGCGAAGCCATAATAGGAAACATGTTTCCTGTGTTTCTATCGACCTTTGAGTTCTATAGACTGCCAAGTGCTTGCTGGATGGTTACAAGTGTGAAGAATGGGTAACTATCAAAGTTAGTTGTGAATTGTTATTTACGTCCGTTTTTCACTTGTTTTATTTCATTATTTCTTTTCTCCTTCATTATAGTATCACAATATAATATGAATTAGCTACAGACTATACAAAAATCGTATTACTGTACAACTCTGATGTAAAATCTGTTACTTAGACCATTTCCATGTGTTCTTATACTATCGTTTACTTTTCATTGGGTTCTTTTGTGTTGTCAGCATTTTCAATCTTATTGTTAAGGTTCTTGTTGTCACGTTCATTATAATGTGAGAGTTTTACAAACAGTTACCGTGATCTTTGAACTACACACGCTTCCCATACGGCACATGACACCTGACCTTCATAATGGGTGATTATAGACCATAACGCCATGAAACCTTTCGCGGCAAAATGTACTCGAGTACCTGCAAATAGGATAACCCTCAAAACATTTTATCGCAATATTTATACATCGAGAACCCAATTTCAAAGAGAACAGTTTCATTCCAAAGCGTATTTCTTCAATTTTTCTCAGGAATGACGGCACACTTATAACTCACGACGCATAATATGGAGAGGGAATTATGGTGCGCCCTTGTACCCCTCACAGAAATCAAGAAATATAATTAGGAGAAACGAGGGGTGCTCCGCCACACCCATTCCTACGTCAAACTCAATTTCGACTACAATAGACCTAACTCACTCAGGGTATTAGACTAAAACACCCCCAGTTTCCTGCCAAACTAAAAATTCGCTATATTATGACGAATTGGGTGGTCAAGTTTTTCAATGAATTTTATTATGGTCTGGCAAACACGTGCTACAGCTTGTGTACATGTTTGTGTACACGCTCGGGTTTCATTCTTCTCTTTTTCAATATTTCAAAAACGGCATGTGTACGCGTGTTCGTACACACGGATGGCTGGTAATTTGTGAACATTCGTGTCCTTCGTACCTCAGGTCTTCGTTTTGTTTCACTTTTGCAAACCGCAATCGAGTCCTTGTGTTTACCAAACAACATTATACGGGGCAACTGAAACGAATACGTTTTGGAAGGATATCGAATTGACAGTCTACAGTACGTACACCCCACAGAAAAATAATCATATAAAGGACCGATCAAAGCGCAGCAACTGGTTACGGGTGTGGTGAAAACTGAAATGGGGTACTTTCCTACCTTTGTTCGCCTCGAACAAGCCTCAAACATCTGTTCTGGTTCACAGTTTGCCACGAGTAAAACGTGCACAGGTGAATTCGTGAAGAGGTGTCGAGAACTGTTGTTTATTTTCACTAGATTCATCTAAATGTAACCTTCCAGAATGTGGTCGTAAGGTAGCTCTGCGTTGCGAACACGATCAAAGCTGGTTTGGATGCACGGATCGTCGAAGTTGTACATAACTGGACAATGAAGTCTTGTTCGTCATTTCCCTTCTATACCTGACCGATGATCAGAAGCGCAAATAGGGCTCAGAACTGGAGGGGCTTAAGCCCCCTTATTATGAAGCAACACCACTCCCTGCATCATTTTCTATGGTAATCTTTCAGAGTTTGGGGGCTATTTAGAAGTTTGGGGGGCGCTAAGCCCCACCCCTCCCAAGTCCCCATCTATTTGCGCTTATGCCGATGATCGTACATAGGTGGAAAGTCGACTGCAAGTGCAACCTTCCACCCCATCTTCAGGGCGTTAAGAACATTTAGAATTCATTCGGAAATTCCTACGCCGATACGACTAATTCAGATTCTGGTGACTCATTAAAACGTTTATTCAGAATCAACCAAGACTTATGTCACTAGGTGGAGCTTATTGCAACGCGTGCATTCCAAACTGGCTCTCCAGACACTGCACCGCGAGCCTCGGAGACTACCCTTTCAAGTATCGCATAGGTGACCAGAGGTATGTCAAGACTACTGCAGACTTCAATAAAGCTCACGTGACGCTTTCAAGACACACTCAAATTCTGTTGGAATTCATCATAACTTTGTCAGATGACTAATTCACATTCATTAGGACTGAGGTAGGACTAATAAAGACTTGTTTTGACTCTAATAAGGCTTAGTCAGTTCAGTTGGAGCTTATCCAGATTCAATACAGAACTCATTCAAATTCCATTTCAACTCATTCAGGCTACTAACATTCATTAATTCAGAGGCTGTTAAAGCTCATCTATCTGACCTCTCTTATAACTCCTCACAATTCATTCAGACTCATGACTCAATCAGACCGTTTCGAGATTTCTCTAAATTTTCCTATAATTTCGTAAGGCGCATTCAAGCTTCTTCTGGACTCGTTACAAGACTCGCCAGACTTTTTCCAACATATTTTGAGACTCTGTCAATTAACTGATGACAAGATAAGACTAGTCAGACTTTTTCAGACTACATTAAGATTCTTTTTGACTAGAGGTCTGGTTGGCCGAGTGGATAGCGCGTTGATCAGAGAATCCGGAGGTCCCGGGTTCAAGCCCACGTAGCAACTCGCCAGAATTTTCGGCTTAGGCCAGGTTTTCGGCCAGAAGGGTAGAGGACTAAGACAGCCCTAACAGCCTCTCAGACGTCTCTGAAGTAATGCTCGAAAGAGCGGATTCCAGGACTCAGGATGGAGAGCAAATTAGAAAAAGAAGATTCTTTTTGACTGACTCATTCAGGCTCATACACCCACTTTACATTCTAACTCTGTTCTAAATTCGCTGAGATTTACCCTCAGACTAATCTACGACCCACCAGACCCACTCAAGCTCATCGAAAGCGCCTTAAGGCTTCTGACTCCGTTGAAAGTCATTTAGACTTTCTCGAGGCTTGAAGGACTCATCCAATCACTGTTACGACTCATCAGCTCCTACATAAACATTCTTTTTCGACTAGAAATCGTTCAAGGAAGCTCAGGTACTAAGTATTGTAAGGAATTCTCATTAAAAAGAATTCCTTCATTTTCGTCTAACATACGTTTATCAGACTCCGCTAAGATTCTTTAAAAACTTATTTCGGACATCGCTAATGCTAGCGCACATGGCTGGCGAATCGTCAGGTGCAAAATGTACGCTAGCACTAGATTGGAAACTCCCCATAATGTCTACTAAAAACACGAAACTGGACCACTCAAAAATTTTCACACACCCCCCCCCCCACGTTAATGATTGCCACATTTCGTGGAATTATGGAATTTCTGAGTTTGTACCTAACTGGAAAATGAAAAAGTGGCTAGCTACGCTAGCGCAAACTTACTCAGACTCTTGTGAACTTCTTATGCAGATTCTGTCTGGATTCGTCTGAGCTAATTTAGACAACGTTAAAAGCCAATAAGAATTGCCAAGACCCCAATATAAAACTTCCTCAATGGCTTTAAAACAGCCATTTCATTTTAAATCCGGGAGAACGTTAGAATTCATTGAAACTCATTCAGACTCTGTCTTATAAGAATGAATCAAATTCTGCGAAGATCTATTTACACTTTTACGACCAATGCCGATCTTGTCTTAGTTCTCTCATACTGAGCCATGGAATTATAATTGCTAGGGACTAACAGCTTCTGCAGCCCTCCTCCTCAATCCACTACACATTCATCAACCAGACAGCTAACTACTTTTCAAGAATAATTTTCGTTTATCGCATACGATTCAACTTGTACTCATGCAAAGGGGGAAAGGAGTGAGAAAAAATGTGGACTATTTTCAACGCATTTAGCTGATTATGTTCTTGTTTTACAATTAATAAAATCACAACGCTTCAACCGAACAGTTCAACAAATCGATCCAGTTTTGAAGGACTCCGAGTCTAGATTCTCCATTCCGCAGTAACTGCCCTTTTATGCGACGTTTCGATTGTTTTCCCTTTACATTACACCCCCCCCCCTCTCAATGCAAGACGAACAGAAATGAGTGAGCGATCAAAAGGAGTGTCTCACGAAAGGACTATACATCACCAGGAGCAATCAACATGAGCCCGATTCTCGGGACCATCCAACTGCCAGGGGTTCGAAAAATTTTGAAATTTTCAAATTCTCCAAACCTCGATCCGCGATTATTTGCAAAAGTAGAACTGACTTCCTATCAAACGTGCTGGTTTCGCATACAAGTCCAAACCAGAACACTCGGGCAATAATCGTGATGGCGGCTCCTGCAGCGGTAGAACGGTAGCTTCTGTACAAGTTCTAGCCGATACAGAATCGAGATTCGAGCACACGGAGTCCGCAACAGGCTTGAACTGCTGGAGGACACAAATTCTGCGAAAATAATACTAATGGAAACACGACGACGGAACGAATATTATTTTCCAACCGGAGCAGGGTTCGGCTTAGCCGGGTTAATTATCGAGTCGAAGGCAGGAGAAGGCGGTCTCGGGGTTACTGTACACGTTTACCCTCTTGTTCTCGGCTAACACATCACATTCGCCGTTGCTAAAGCACTCACGAACGGAAAACCCTCTTACAGACAGTCAAGGTGCTCCATTTTCCCTGACGCATTCGTTTGTTGTTGTCTCGGTATTATTATATTATTATATTATAATAACGTACAAACCAACACGAAGAAAGCTCGAACGAGAACTGATAAAATCGCTAACGACAGTCGAAAAAGGCGGAGAATGCGCGTAGAATTAGCTATTCCCCAGTCCCAGTGAATACGCTCGAGCTGACTCGAGCAAAAATTATTATGGTTCAATTCTTTCGGATTATTCTTGTGGTGCGCACCCGATTCTCTCGTATACGTCGACTGGACTGGCCCCAATCCACAATGTGACGTCCAAATAATGACAAGCTTACAATTCAGAAATAAAAAGCATCCGACAGAAAGAAGAGTCTAGGATCAATTTATGACAGTTGGGGGACGAGGAAGACCGAGCAGACAGATTAGAAATTGAAACTGAATTACTCGAGCCCGCAACGTATCGTGGCGTTACACGAGGATACTAATTTGAGACCAACCAAAAGTCTTAACCTGCATACTTTGATCCACGAAATCAGATGAAACACAAACAGATCTCTCACATGCTGGTTAATGAATCAAAATCAAGTCGCTAGGGCGCCTCAACCTCTGCCTCGGCTTATCGCGACTGGCACCTTGACCGACACTCGCTTCGCTCGTAACAGCTTTCTGTTCCGCCGTATCACAGGATTCTGACGTTTGTACGCATTATGAAAAGAAAACTTAAAACACACTCAGTCAAAGGGTTTTCCCGGATCCTTGTTCATTGACCTTGTCTGCTAGTCTGTCTGTCAAGTTTTCTCTGGTCAGGAGGGGGACGAAGTCACGAGGAGGCTAGGTTTGTAGTAAACAAGGAGAGTAGTTTATGTTCTACACTCTGCTGGTAACAATTGATAAAACTCATTGAGATTAGGTGAAGACTTATCATAACTCTCTCAAGACCAACTGAGATTCCACAAGATTTGTATATTCTTGGGAAGACTATCAATTTACCTGTCTAACCGGCTAACGGGATACTCGCCCCTTAATCGATACAACGTGTCTCTCGTTTGATTTTATTCTCTGTTTGCCCAGCTATTCAGCCAGGCTCCGTTTTTCCAATTTTATTTCTCAGGAATGAGAAAAGTCGACCACAAGAGTGAATGGCGCACCACAGTGACTTTTCAAAAGGATTGGTGGCAGGAGAGGGGAGGCGGATTTTTTTTATTTTAGCAAGGATCAAGATAAGAAATTTAGTTATCGACAATCAAGCGAAGAAAATCCAAAAGTCCTAAGGTTCCCTAATTTTCCAGCTGAAGCTGATTTTAAATCTTTATTTGGCAAAGTCAAACCTGCTTCAACAACCTTAGAGGTTACAAACGATGAGATCACTGATAAATAAACATATATAGGGAAAGAATTCAGAATATAAGGTATCAGCTTACTGATTCCTTATTATTTTTGGGGGAATGGGGGACTTACCTTGGGCAGGAGGGGAGACGGAAGTAACTCCCGAATCGAAACTAGACTGACGGAAAGTCCGATAAGAAAATAACAAATTAGTCAATCAACCAGTCAACCAGCAATGTTGCCAACCCGGACCGAGAAGACTTTACGAGTCTTGCCGAAAAACTTTAGACCAATGAAAAACTGCATAGAATTTGGTAGTTCCTAGCAAATTATGATAAAAATTCAGGAGCCTTAATATCGAAATATTTCGCTGTTGCTAACTAGCTAACTAGTACATAAATATAAAGTCGTATATGAAGGAGCCTTATTCTTATACAATGCAGTAGACATAAGGCTCTCTATTTTCAGGTCTTGACCATGTTCAGGAGGCTATTTTCACATCTAGAACCTGTGATTTATGTATCTAGCATGTCTCAAGAAAATGAACCACAGACAAGTTCTTCTTACATCTCTTCTCCAGGACACTGTAGATGTCATTGCTAGCAATATGCGATGGCGGATCCAGGGAGTAATCCTTAGAGGGGCAATTCAGAATGAATAAGAATTTACTGGTTGGAAGTAGATTTGAAGGATCACTGAAGTTTCCTCAGGTTGCTGTAACCATATACCGTACATTTCGCATTCGCTACGTTGTGTGTTTATTCTTAATGGAACACACATGAGATTAGAACGCACGTTGCAAGTTCGATGAAGTACGTATTATCTCGCTCGGTGTAGTTATTGTGTTAGATCAGTGATTAAAAGCTTTGTGGATGTTGCTTGGAGACCACGCTCCATCGTTGACCATTGTAATTTTCAAAACTCATCACTATATATTATACCATTAAATTCTTTCCCGTGGGGAGGGAGCCCGCCCTGAAGACAATTTAGCTAGTTCAAGAATTTGAGACTTTTCAAGACTTGCTTCAAACTCACCGAACCTTTCCCAAACTTGTTCAAAGTTCCCTTGGACTGGTCAAGCCACCTGCATAAAACTCTATAGCCCTTCCAAACTTGATTGAGACTCTTTAAAACATAATCTGACTTTCAAAAACTCTTTCATACTTGTTTAGGACTCTTTTAAGATACATACAAGACGGTAAAACCTCTAAATGTTAATAAGGATGATGATTCAAGACTCCTCCGAGATTGTCGAATGGTCTTTAACAGGCGCGAATTTAGAAAAAGGAGAGGGGAGTATAGTAGCGGCGATGCATACTGATTAGCTGTTGCTTTCATGTTGGTAGGGGTGTGGGGGCAGGGGTGCTCTCGGAAAAATATTTCATCTAATGTGGGATACGCAGTGACGAATATATAGATGCTTTATTATATATTTGTGGTGCGTAATGAGGGTACAATTCATCATTTTTGTTCTTTTTTTTCTATTATTGCGTTAAAAATTTCAACCAAGGGGGGCCATGTACCCCATGGCCCCCACTTGGATCCACCACTACTCTTTTCTTTAAAATTCTTTTCAACTTATTTAGGATGCAATGGAGTCTCTTTATAACTCCATCCGACTTTCTGGAGACTTGGCAAGACTTTTCCAAACTTAATTTCAACTCTTCAAGAACTGATCAAGATTCTTTAGAAGACTCCATAAAAAACATTTCAACATTTGCTCAATATTTCCTGAAATTCTATACAATTCCTGCTGACTTTGCTCAAAATTGTAAAACCTGCCACTGGCGAACTATTTTTCGAGTGTTTTCAATTCTTAATTTTCTCTTTGGAAGGGAGGACTGTTCTCACTGCCTTCCCCGTACATCTGCCACTGGCCATTAGTTGAAAACGGAGAGAACACAAATATTAAATGAAAATTGAGAATACTTGATGAAACACTCAGAAATTTAAAAAATTCTGACAAAATTTCAAGGGCTCAAGGGACATTAGGGAATTTTTCAAATTTTTCTGGAATTTTCCAAAATTTTAGAAAAGCTGGCGACAATGCAGCGAGAGAATCTGATAGGCGAACAGGTAGCCCATTAGCTAATCTGACAGACCCATAAGATACGTAATCATCAATTAGTGAGGAGGGTTGACAAGAGATTAAAAATGATTATGTAGAAAGGGGAAGTTTCCTCGACGGACCAGCTCAAGGAACGTACTTTCAAGAAGCAAGCGGACACGAGCATCTACAATGATCCGGAGGAGAGGAGGGGTCAATTCAAGTCGATCAACTTTCCTTCGCCAATATACGACACGTTTAATCTTTATGCCACTTAGCTCCACTCTTTACGCGTACTGAACCATGAGTGAGTTAACTCAGGTGGATTCTTCCATTAAACTGAAATGATGCAGCACTTCGTTTTCGAGCCGGTTATACTGGTCAAATACGCCCGTTCTAAGGTATGTACGGAGTTCCGGGCGCTAAATCAAACAGCTATTCTGGCGCAAGTTGAAGAATCGCCTATGGTCACCTACACCACATCGGCGAGCTCTCGAGTCGACCGACCCTTTTTCGTACTCTCTGGCATCGCGTAAACGAGCCCCATTCATTCTTCCATCCACGACAAGCGGCCACGCCGCATCCCCCCGAGAAAGTTCTGCACACGAGCCCGCAGCTGCGTCAGCATCGAGCACAACAACTTTTCCGTTCTCGTAAATCCCAACCGTGAAATACACACGCCGCAGCCCAAACCATAAATCTTCCCTATCTTATCAACCTTCCGAGGCACGAATGCCGTCGAAAGATAACTTTTTCTAACTCGTAAAATTGCCGGCGAGAAAGCACGAAAGACGGGGAAAAAAATAGATGGAAGAAAATATAGACGGCGCTTAGAAAGAAAAAACAACAGGGAAAAAATCTTCAAAAATACGCGTACGATGTTACTGCAGGCCACTATATCGCCCCGAAAAAAGAATAAGAAAAAAGAAAACTGGGAACACCGAGCCAGAGAAAATAACAGCGCCGGGGCAGTACGAAATGACACACAGACACGTTGACGCATACACGTGCTCACGTACACGCACACACACAAACTCTGGAAACGCCGAAAATACGAGCAAAATAAACCCGAGGCGCGTCTTCCAGTTTCCATAGAGACGTAAGTATAATATACATATACGAGTATACACGTACACACGATGCACGTTGTGTACGCTCCCCGGCTTTCGTAGAAACGCCCGGAAAAACGAGAGAAAATAAAAGTAACTTTGAAGGAGGAAACGGGAGACAGAAAGCACGAAAGAGTGACCGAAGGGGAACAGAGATAAACGCGGAGTAGAAACGAGAACCTGATCTCAGTTTTTACGTCGGGAAAAACGCATTTGAAAAACTCCGGTCTGCAGCGGCAAAAAAGAAGAGAGAAGAATTACCGGGAAGGACGGGAAGGAGGGGAAGAAGCGAGCGAGCACCGAAAGCAGGCAGTGGAAGCAAAAAAAAAGAAAAAAGAACGCCGAGCGAACGAGAGAAAAATTGTACTCCATTTATACATACACACACACACACACGTACACTCCGAAAAGACGCAGCGGAAAACTCGCATCTCCACCCTCCCCCTTCCGCACAAAGCTTCAACTGCGCGCCATCCATCGTCAATCTCTCTCGCTCTCGCGTGGTTGCTGCAGAACAAAAATGAAAATTACACGAAATTACCCTTCGCGCCCGTCCTGCCAGCCGTTCGCTCATCACGGACAAAACGTTCACGGTGCCGTCAGTGCCGTTTTCCTTTGCACCCCGCGTGCGTCATCCCCTCTGTTACAGCGCCACCGCCACGTGAAAAGACCCGTGATTCATTTTCGGCGTTTTTCACTCTTTGATACTCCCAAATGAATGACGGAAATGCCGCCGCCATCGCCGCCGACCGTGAGAGAGAGGCGGCGTTCTATCGTTTCACGCTGCATTCGTACACACGCGGGAGACAGAAAGGGGGGAGAAAACGTCGAGAGCTTTTTGTACAAAATTTTCCGGTTTATAAACTCGCCCGCTCGACGGTGAATACGGTAATTGCGACACACGGTATGCCGGTCCGCACTCCGCATACGGTGTCGTCAATCGACAGACCAAAAAAATTCGAGCGGGAAGGGGCTTGGGTGGAAAACGAGGACGAATCTTCACGTGATTCGTGTTTGGTCGTCTTGCGAAAAGCGGAACGCTGGGTACCCGCAATGCCATCACACTGAGCGGTGAATAAACAACGAATACACTGCCCGTTTTGCACTGACCTTTTCGGTCAACAACCAATTTGAACAAAACGCGAGTACACAACACAAGAAAAGTTTGACTTCGGAAAAGAAAAACAAATTTACATAATGTATGAGTAAGGTACAGATGCCCTATAAAGCCCACTAAAGTATTTTTGGAAAATAATTCGCCACATACTTGATATTTTGAAAAACTTTTTCTAGGGGATGAAACTGAAACTTCAAAGTTTTCTTCAGAAAATAACCATTTTCCTATTTTTTACTTCAGAATTCTAAGAGAAAACGTTTCAAAAAAAAAAAAAAAAAAAAAAGTAATTTTAGGCCTTATTAGGAAGAGCCATTTCTGACAAAACCAACATTTATTTTCTTTTTTTCTTCCAAGCTCAGTTGTATCAAAATGAGAGAAACACCAAAAAAAAAAAAGTACAAATAGTCCAGGCGATAAAAACATCGAACTGGACATTTTGGGATGCAAAAGAAAAAATTGGTCGAATATGTTCAGTTAGGTGTCAGAAACAATATATTAAAAATCCCCCCCCCAGACCCTGTACGAAAGGCTCCAGCCCCCTCCTCCCAGAAACCATGTTTTCGTCCTTTTTGACGGATATCTCGCGATCTATGAGGTCTAAATGAAATATTTTTAGCTGAAAATGTTCCTCGTAAAATTTCATACAAGGCAAATACTCAGAAGTTAGCCTAGACCTACCTCTTAGCCTAGAAAATTGATTAAAGTTAGGCGAAAATCGACAATTTTCGTGTTTTTTTTTGCAAATATACCGCGATGTATGACGCCTAGCCTAGAATCGTTCGTAAAAATATTTTCGATTTTTTGAAAATAAGTTTTGTCTCCAAACCGTAGCCAGTTACTATGTACATGAAAGTACCCTTGTTCAAAGGAGCAAAAAATGTGAAAAATCAAAAAATTCATAATTATTGACGGGAGTACGTTATCGACCCGACATCTAACGGGAGGGCTCAGTAGGCGAAGAGAAATCAGATTTGAAGAGATGGAGCTGCAGAAAACAGTGTGACAACGGTAGGAGCGAAATTAAAAATTTCGTTCGGACTTGGAAATTTTTTTGCACTTTTGGTAATTTTTCATGCATGTATTTGGTGCCCCCAGTGTAACGTCCGAATCGTTAGTAAACATATTTTCGATTTCTTGAAAATAAGTTTTGTCTACAAACCGTGGCTAGTTACTACATGAGAGTACCCCATGTTGTAATGAGCAAAAAACAGTGGGGCGACGGTAGAAGCAAAAACAAAAATTTCGTTCGGACTTGGAAAATTTCTCGCGCTTTTGGTAATTTTTCATGCATGTATCCCCCCCCCCCCTCCAGGCAGACGAAACTGTGGGACCTCCAAGGTTTTGACCCCACTTCTTACCTATATTGGTCCACAAGGGGCTGAAAAGTAAAATATTCAAATCGCCTCCTGTTACAGTCAAACACGTTCATTGAGTAAATTTAAATATTTTACGTTTAGACTGCCCCCCTGTAGACTAATATGGACAGGGGTTGGGACCAAAATAACCCCCGGCTCTAGTGGCGCAACCAGGATTTTTCCAAAGGGGAGGGGGTGGTCAGCAAAATCTTTGGGGTGCACCTAATATGAACTTATGTTTTTACATTAGTATCAGTATGTCGTGCTTTTGAACTTCAATTATGCATCTGAATTTAAATTTCATTTCGCGCATTTACTGTGATACTGCCAGAATATAAAAAATTCTCATCTCAAGGGGGGAGGGGAGCCGGATTCATTTCCATGATCCCCCCCCCCTTTGCTACGCCACTAACTGGCTCTACAAACCCTAATTTTGTTATATTTAGACGTATTCAGTCGCAGTTTCTATAATCTGCCCCGTCCCCGTGCGGACACATTGGGTTAGAGCAAACAAAAAGTAACTTCAAAAATGAATTCAGCGCACTCAGAACTAATGAAGACCGATTATTACAGATTTTTCATGTATACATATTTACTTTCTGGTAGCCTCTCTTGGGAGAAGTCCCGTAAGTGCGAAAAAAGATCGTACGATTCTAGTAGCGCCCTTCCCCCTCAAGGTCAGCCACGATTTTCGCAAACAGTGGACGTAATTCTGACAGCCCCCCCACCAAAAAAAGATCAAACAACTTTAGGGAAGTCCCACGAGTGCAAAGAAAGAATGCACAATTCTAGTAGCCCCCTCCACAAAAAAAAAATTAAGACAGCCAGACTATCCAGAAAAGGAAGTCATACAATTTCTTTAAGGTGTCCTCTGGGCAAAATGAGGTTACACAACTAGCGCTTCCAAATATAAGTTACATAACTTTCCTGGGAAACTCCTTCTGTTGCAAGAAAAGGCCATAAGAGTCTGCTAGGGTTCCCAAAACAAGTGGGAAGATCCATTAAAAAAGGTCACACGACCTCACGAGTCTGATAGCGTCCTCTCCTTTCAAGAAAACAAAAAATGAAAAAGGTCAGGTGGATCAGAAAAGAGAGAATTTATTGGTTACATCCGCCACTGACTAGCGAGTACTTCTCTTTTCAAAAATATCAGAACTGTTGGAATTCCATCACAGCTTGTTTTACTACTTTTGCACGACCACCTGGCCAGCAAAACAGACATCTTGCAATTTTTCAACTGGAACTACTGTACTGGATCGATATTATGTTGAACAAGATGCGCCTCGTTCATTGCATGAGTTTTTGCGTAACACAGGTAAATAAAATTATGATCCAAGATCATAAAAAGATCATTTAATTTTCGATCTTCACACGTTTATCAACGATCACGATCTCCACTGTAATTCGAGTTTCCAAAGTATCTGATGGTAACGATCCAAGATCAAAAGATCACAAAAATGAACTACAGACAGCAACTTTCAGTTCGTAACCTCCATTTATAATTTTCCAATACTGAAAATCAGGTGAGATAATAGGCCAAGTGGCTCACCATATTCTGTGCAGTGTAATACACTACACACGTGGGGTCACTTCCAAAAGGCATCGTGTACTGACATCATTAGGGTAATTCGTCAGCAAGAAATTAAAAATTTTTTACCAATTTTGTGGCAGAGTTAAGAGAAATTTGCAACTGTATTTGATGAATTTGTGTTACCCTTGACGTCTTTTGCACGATGGGCATAATTAACTTATCTTCCCAGTTGTAATTTCAAGGTCAGTAAGGCCCCAGGATCCATTTATTTGGAGTGCCATTCCGATAATTCAAACGGAAATGCATGACGTGAAGACAAAGTTCACCCATGATACACTATACTCTCATCTATTGTGTTTTCCCTGATTTCACTCAAAACTTCTTCGAGACTATAACCCGTCATAGAGACCCGCAGCGGGACTATCATTTTAATCCTATTCTGAAGCTGCCTGTGAGCCAGTACACACAGCTACTTCAACAGCCCATCCAATACCTCGACTGACTTTAACATAACCCATAGGCAGTACAGATTTTAGATCCATTTACAATCGAACCCCAGAGAAACCACGAAACAAGAATAAAGAGTACAACACTTGTACCCTTGGTTTTCAAAGAATCTACTCAACTGATTATACCAATTAGCCTTCTTCACACCAACTCGGTGCGCGGAAATCAACCGTGGATACGCGTTCGCCAAATACGGCCAAGTTTTCTACAATAGCCTGCGTCGATATTGAAAATAACTTTTCGGTTCCATCGGCATTAGCTTACACACCCGAGCCGGGTGCAACGTGATACCTCGTGTAGGCTCCTCTCGCACACACAACCACAATTGGTACCACTATACTCCAACAACGGTCACGATCGATGCACATTTGACATTCTTCACACTCTCCTCACCGGCACTCGCTGTATGAAGGTGACCTCATTAACGAGTAGCCGCGTACAGACTATGTACTCGTATATCACAGACAAATTTGAATGTACCAACACAACGCACACGATATTTGAATTTGTCAACTCCTATAATGTTACTCTCGTTTTCAGAACCCTCTCGTCGATTGTATAGACCGGTATCGGAAGTGCGTGTCCTCAACTTCGAATTTTCAAATAAAAGCCGCGTCTGCTCCTTTTCCTGTCTACCCGGCTCTCCAGTCTCGTGAACCGCTAACGAATTCAATATATTATAGCAAAATGGGATTTCGAACAACTCATTCCTGACGAACGTCAAGCTTACTGCGTATCGAAACACCAAGAGGCGAGAATTTCTCAATATTCAGTCGGACATTCTTCTTGGAACTTTCCCGCGTTCAAGTTTAACTGCGTTCCGCTTATTTTCCCCAAGGAACTCGGAAAAAGGCTCGCAGGTCAGTTCAAAATTACTGTAGGCTAACAGCGAACGGTGATACTCGCAGTAGATTGATTATTGAAATCCGAATCAACTCCCGCCCCGAATAGGCAGGACACTATGAAATACCCTTACGGGGCTGGAGATGACTAATTTAGAAGAGATAACTCCTGGCTTAGTTTCTTTTTCTCATCTACTTCACCTTCATTCTCTATTCGTTTTCTTTTCAAACTTTCATTTCTTTTACTTGAGGCATTTTGAACACACTGAATCATTGATGTTGAGACGTCCAGTTTTCAGATCAAAATTGTTCTCTTCCTTACGTGAGTCATATACAATGCGTTGCGCAACAAGGGACTCCTCAGTTAAATTCTCCACCAAGCATTCTTTACTCACGGAAACGCTTCTTTCAACTGCTGAATTACTTGGAAAAAGAAATACCATTTTCATAAAACTGGTGAATTCCCGTGATATAGAGGATGGAACTCTTCAATTCTTAACAAATATTCATCCAGCTTGTAAAATTAATTAAATTTCTTCAGATAGTCAATAACCATATTATCTTCACAAAGGTTCAAATGCTCTGTTTTAATACGATCGGCTAGTGATGCTTCACAATGAGAACCAATGGAAACAAAACTTGATAGAAGTTTAGTAATGCGACGCTTTCTCCTCTCAAGACTCCCAGCCATCACATCTGGATTGAGTGCAGATGCCCCTCGGACAACTTCATTTGTCAGAGGACACTTAGCCACTAAATGCTTACACATTTCCTTCAAAAAATCACGACATTTAGTTTTGAATTTTAAAACATCCACAATTGTTTTTCCTTTGATGGCTTCCGTTGCTCCAAAACTAATGTCAACGTGGTTCAAATCTTTCAAATTATCATTTGAAATATCACTTTTCAAAATAACTTCTTTCTTGAAATTTTTACCAATTATTCTGACTAAATTATACATGTCACCATATAAAAATGGGAAGAGTGCATTATTTCACTGGAATTTCAAAAGAAATGGGTAACACTCTTCAGCAATTGTTAGTAAAAAGTGCATCTTTTCTTTTAGAAAATCATCTTGTAAGTATTTTTGTAATTTTTTGAGGATTAATTGCCTAGCCAGTGGCAGTACTCAGATACTTATACACATTTGAAAGAAAAAAAGTTTTCTTTTCCTATACTTCAAAAACTTGCAGTTTTCTTGCTTTTTTCAACTTTCTTACCCTCATGCAAAATTTCTTGCTTTTCTTGCCCAGTAGACACCTTGCTAATGCACATGGATCACAAATCGTTCAGTGATCCAGATCAGGGGTTCTCAAACTTCATATACTCGAGGACCCCCATAATTATTTATGTAGTCAATGCGGACCCCTTTTTTTCACGTGACTCATAACTGCAGGGTAGCCACCCGTCGAAAACAATATTGCCCTGCTCATAGGCATGGATTGAGCTAGCTATGCATACATTTCGTAATACAAACCAAAACTGTTAATTTCAGAAATAGACGTTCTTGGGGAGTTATGGATTTTGGCAAGGCTTTTTTTTTCCTTCTCATGATTCACGTCATAATGCCAGCAAGAAAAAAGTGCATGCCTCTGATATTTTCGAAAAGGGAAACTTTTTTTTTTAAGTGTTATTATTCACTGACAATAAATTTCAATTGGTTATAACAAGAGCTCGGATTTTTATGATTTGTCACGTTTTTCTACATTGGAGAAGATCGCGCATATCGTGTAGATCTTTGCAAATCATAACATTCTGAGTAAAATGAGCCCAATTTGATAGTGCATATTCTGCATATTTTGGGTATAAATGCATGTTTTTGCATATTTCAGACGTTTTAAGCGCATATTCGTCATATTCTGACCTTTTTTTTTCATTTTTCAGTCATATTTTGGAAATTTTGGCCAATATTTTTTTCACTGAAAATGACAAACCTGAAAAAACCAAGAAATTCTGAAAAAAAAAAAGAAAGTCATCTGATGATGAAATTGTTCCAGCGGAATTAACTGAAATAAAATCAAGAACATTTAACCTCTTTCTTTTCATTTGTTTAATTTTCTGCACACTTCTGTTTTAAAAACTGACTTTCTAATTAAAAAATCCTTTCGAAAGATACCCATATCGATGTTGCATAAAAGTGCAGCGCATTTTTGCTAGATAAATGCATATTTTGTCCTATTTTGACGAAAATAAATGCATGTTTTATGCGCATAAAACAATTTTGTAAGCGCATAAAAATCCGAGCTCTAGTTATAACCTGGTTTGTCCTTCAGAGAACCAAAATTTGATGACTTTTCCCTAGCCATCCACATTCCTTGACTTTTCCAGGTTTTCTAGAAAGTGGCAACCCTGTACGATTAGGTAATATGCATTAGGAAGGAAAGAAAAAACAATTTTTTTTTAAATTTGTAGACCTACATCTTCAAACGGTTCCACATTTATTGAAAAAATAACGCGATTACTTTTTTTTTTTTTTTTGTCAACAGTTTTAGCCCGCCACTAGAGTTTAAATTTAGTGTAAATAGTACAGTATAGTATAAAAATTTGATTACATTTAAATTTTAACTTGTTATATATACTGATTGATTCGTCTTCCCCTCCCCCCACATTATAAATATATTGGAATCCAATTCGTGGACTGCTTTAAGATCTTATAAGAGCCAATCTCATCAAGATGTTTTATGTATGAAATCAGCCTCAAATAACATGCAATAACCATTATTGAATTTCTTCTGAATTTCGCGCCATGGACCAAAATCGAATATATTCACAGTGGGAGGATCATAACGAATCAATTAATGAACAATACGTCAAAATGTTGAAAATTTCAAATTCTGTACCACTTACCCAAACTTTAACTTTTCGTGACAGGCTACTAGTATTGGCATGTATAAAAAAAATCTTCAACTAGGTTATTTTCTTTCCAAATAGAACTTTTCGAAGGAGGAGGCTCTCACTTTTTGCGGAACAACGTTTTTTCGTTCCACCCTAGTATACAAACACCTTCCCGGAGAGCCAGAGAACACTGATCACACGTCATCCAGTGATCTCTACATCACAGTAGTGGGGAGAGGGAGTGGGTTAATGCAATCATTCGCATTTGCAGTCGCTGTGAACGATTGACCAGCCTGAAGTTAGGAGCAGCAAAAAAGGAACACCCCTTGGTCGTTCGAGTTTCTTCAACACGTTTGACCCCACCACAATATGCAACTACTGGTATCAGAAAATCGATACCGTTTGTGAAACAAATTTGCTAACTGCATATTTCAAACATAGACGACTTGGTAGTATGCATTTTTTTGGAGATGGCCAAAGAACATTTATATCGCAAGGCATTTAGCGATGTAGATCACAGCAGCGGGAGAAGAGAGGGAGATAATTTAGTTGTTCGCATTTACAGTTTACAGTAATGAAGGAAACAGCACGAAGTTAGAAGCAGCAAAACTACTAAGCTTGTTTTTAAAACGAGTATCCTATCGTCCTATCGTGCTTAATGATGAGTCACCTAGAAAGAACCGCCGGGAAAGAAAAAAAAAATCGCGGTGAAACGTTGCCGAAATAATGTTAGTCATGTAAACGGCAACGTGATACGAGATTTCAGCGAAAAGACCGCGAAAAAATAGGGGCCCATCGTAGCGTGCACTTCGCACACCTCTCAAACCCAATTGTTTTCCTTTCGTCTTCACAATTCCCAACGTTTGTGATGAGCAAATTAACGAACGAGTGTTTTACTCAACTCGCCGCTCACTCGGATACCAGGTGACGGCTGTACCATTGATAAGATTTGGTAGAGTTCCCCGCCCCTTTTCTCGAAACGATTCTAGAATGCTGAAAATAAAGCCCCCTCACTGGAAAACATGTCGTATACTTTCCCAACCTACCGCCAAAAAAAACCACAAAAAAACACTAAATTCACGCGAGAGTGCAACGGAGGCGCCGCACAGCGGACGGGGATTCCGAAAATGCGAGCAACAGCAGATATTCGGGAGGTGAACTAAGAAAATGTTATCGTTGCAGGTGCACCTCGCAAATTTATCATTTTCAAATTCCACAATCGATTCTCGGGTTAATGTTCGCATCCTAGCTTCACAGCAAATTCTTCAAGAGAACAATTTTCGTCTGCCGCAAGGTGGGAGGGGGGAGGAGGTAATGACAGGATTCGATGTATCCTCTTCCCAGGATGCGGCCACAAGTCAGCGCGGCGGATCCAAGGCCTGTACTCGCCCACATTAGTCCAAGGCAGTAGCCATACTGCGAAATAACTTTCATTTTGAACTGTTGCTTTCACAAGCAATTATTTAAAATTTTGGATTCAATTTCGTACATATTATCCTTCACCACTTCCAACTTCCATCCTATTACCTCTCAGCTTCAATACGCTGATCCTTCACTAGTTAGCATTCTACTTTAAAATTGCATTATGGCTGTAGCTTGGGGTCTGGTTGGCTGAGTGGATAGCGCGTTGATCTTGGAATTCGGAGGTCTCGGGGTCGAGCCCACGTAGCAACTCGCCAGATTTCGACTTAGGTCGGGTTTTCGGCCTGAAGGAGAGGGCTAAGAAAGTCCTAACAGGCTCCCCGACGTCTCTGAAAAAATGCTCGAAAGAGCGGATTCCAGGGCTCGGGTTGAGAGCAAATTCGGAAAAAAAAGAGGAAGACTGTAGTTTAAATGGTCCATGAGATTTACTGAGACTTTGCCCTTCCCTTCACTGTACGCTAGAGACAGCTTCTTAATTGACGCTTCGCACCTTGCTTCTTGTCTGCACTCATGTCTATCTAACTGACAAGCTGCTTTCATTTTCATCTGATTGTCCATCCGGCTGACTGATTCTTCAGTTTTCTCCCCCCGTCAGGTGGGGGGGGGGGCAGTTTCCAGTACACTTACGGAAATATAAATCTATACTCTGATCTCAGTGTACCACTTACCAAAGAAGACCAAGAGTATGTCAAGAGCTAGACGTTCTGTCACTGGGGTCCTGGATCATAACTTTCAACTTCAAGGGGAGAGACGGCAAATCGACAGACAAATGTCAAGCATCCCTTGAGTCTTGGATCATTCTAACTAAAAGAGAGCAGATAGCAAATGAACGGCTAGATAATCGGTAAACAAACAGACATAAAGAGCAAACACACTGGTAAGAGCACGGGACACGAAAAGCTGAAGAACACACAGCTGTCAGCAAGCTAGCTACACGCATACGGGCATTTTGCATCCACTGAACCTACGTAGTCGATGTGAACCTCTATGCTAGGACATAGAAATTGAATCAAATGTCCAAGAAACCATTAAACAACTCTCTATGTACAAAATTCGTCAAGATAAGCGTATCCAACTTTACAGTTCGCAAAACTGATTTCGATTTTGAGAGAAACACCGTTCACGTTTTGAATGTCAGTATTTCCTTTTTCTACCCAAGTACATTTTCAAGCTTAGCGCGGTAACTATAGGTAAACACCGTAAACCTGTAACTGGTGGACTAATATGAAAATGGAAGTGCCTCAAAGATCTACCTCATTTTGAAAGACATACAAAAATCTGACCTCACCATCTAGTGTTTGGTTACTTCCCAAAAACTAGAATCAGCGAAGTGAATATTTTCAGAAACGAATTGAATTATATTAGACGCAGGATTCAAAAAGCCACGGGGATCTTGGCTCATGACTTTGTTTTTTGCATAGGGGAAAGTGAGACTGACTTCAGACGAATGGCTGACGGTCTATTCCTCAGTCTGGCTTCTCACGAATTAGCTGGATCGTTGAGTAACACATCTGCCTAGCTAGTTTTCGAATTTCAGAAAGGCAATCCACTCGGCGTCCTTTCAGAACAGGAGAAGGAAAGGGAAAGCGAAAATTACTTTTTCAATAGGCACAAAACGACTTGGTCAGACTTCCAATATTCGTCATGACTGAGATTGTGTTTAACGCTCCTGAAAACTAAGATTTTCAAGATTTGACAGTACTTAAGACTGCATTTAAGCTCTTGAAGACTCATTAAGGCTGATTCTGATATCGTTAAGGCAATGTAAAATTCCTTGACAATGAGTATAGATTTGTAAAAACTAATTAAGGTTTTCTTAAGACCGTTAGTTCAGTGCCCAGACAGCGTATTCGAGGCAGTCCCAAGATTCATGAAAACAGAGTAAGACTGTTATATGACTCGGTAAGAGACTATGTCTAGACGTTCGAAGACCATTGTGGTAACTTGATAGGATTAGATACAGACTTGTTAAGAATGGTTCAGGTGCTTTCAGACCACGGGAAGACACATTAAAACTGGGTTATTTATTTATTTATAAGCGAGGGAGGTCCTTCACAGCCGACAATGGCCAATGACGAAGGACCCCAATAAAAGATAAAAAATAATTTAAAAATAAAACTAAAATAGAACAAAAATAAAACCGGACAAATCAAAAAATAAGCTTAAAATAAAGAAAAATAAAAATAAAAAAGAACGCTAAATGAGAGAGAGAGGGTGAGAGAGAAAGAAGGAAAGAGAGGAATGATCACTTTTTGCCCAAGTATCCCATTCCCCGCGTGCACTGCGATCGCTACCCCGTCAGTGTCTAGTTTCTCATGGGGTGATGATCTTACACAGACCACGAAAACCCTGAAACTTCTCAAGGCTCGATACAACTACATCAAGACCCATTTGGACTATATTAAGACTCATCAAGTCTTCATTTAGATACCTCAATTCTATTACAACTTGTGAATTATCGCTAAGACTACAAAGATTCGCCAGGTTTCCTCGAGACTCGTTGTAGCACAAGAGAAGAACCTAGAAATACTCTTTGTCAAAATCATCACGATCTCGTTAATCATGGTTGAGACCCTCCTCACGACTTGCTAACACTTCTCAGGACCATGCTGAGACTCGTTCCGATTCATCCAGGCCGTATTATGACCATTTAAGACTTCGTACAGCTATTCTAAGACTTGCCAAGGAAAAGTCAAGCCCCGTTAAGATTCTACAAACACGTAGCCCTGGCAGGACAGCGCGAATCCTAAGCGAAGAGGCGAAATGGGGTTCCAGGCCAGCCTCGATGCATCCCTCTGGTCATTGATGCGATACTCGTCGAGTAGTTCCCGGGGCCAAAGGTGCGGTGTTTGGGGAGCCAATTTGGCATGCGTGTATCGCCATAAGCTCCACCAGTGGAAAACTATATATAAAGACTTTTCAAGACCATGTAAAGACTCGATAAGACGTTGATACTTTGCTCGGAATAATCAAGACTTGTTAAGCTCGTTCAGACTGACTCAGAACAATACGATGACTCGATTATGTTCGACTTAAGACTTGATTAAAAGTCTAAAAGATAGATCTGGGAGGGAGGAAGAAGGCGAGAGAAGCCAATTATTCTCACTGATTCCAAAAAACAATAGCTAACTGATTCAATTTTCCGTCAAATTTACAATCACTCTGATTTGGCGGCTTGTAACGTTTCCTAACTACGACTGACGGCGATCGAACGTCTGTTGCACACCCGAAGAGTGAAGAATTCAAGAACTCGATCTGCCTCTGGTAATGATGGGCGAGTTTCACGAGCACTTGGCCGCGTATCAAGACTTGACATCCAAAGGAGTTGGTCGTCAACTCGATCCACACCGTGCCGCTGGTGGAAACGAGTATAAAGTAATCTACACGAATCATAAAAATGTCCGCTTCACAGTTCGACGCGTGAGAGCTGAATTCGTTTTCAGTCACTTTTCCCAAGACCGCGCCGCCATCGTCGCCGATAACAAACGCGAAAGTCCGCAATTCCGCGCCAGCTGTCCGGTGCGATGCTCTCGTTTTGCTCGGCAGAAAATGAGCATAGAAATCGATTCGAGCGGTCTTTGCAGTTCGCCCGCCCGGTGCTTATCAGCTTTCACAATGGCGGAATCACTGTTTCAACCAACTACAAACCTGCAACAACTGCTACTGAAACCAGCGAACCTAATCATTTTTTCAGTGGAGAGACTCGCGTATACTCTCGTGTGGCATGCAGCGGAACATTGGACATACCAGCTATCGATTCACCTACACGGCGAGCCAAGCCGCAATTTTTGTTCCCACCATTTCGACATTCGACAGTCTCCTCAACTCACGAGAGACCGCCGAAGAAACTCCTACGACATTCGCAACCACTTCGGCTACATTCCGATCTCCGTTTGATACCGCAAATGACTCACTTGCTAGCCGCACACAAGTCCGGTGCGACTGAAGTAGATGCTTCCCAATTATTTGCACTCTTTCGCCCCCTCCCCCTTTGAGAAATTGCAAACCAGTATGGAGCAAGAGCGCGGCCTTCTCGCTGCCACTTCTAGTAAACTTTGTACGCCACCATCCAGCGTCAATTTCTCGCATTTTCCCCCTCGAATCTGAAAGAGAAGAGATGAGGTGGGGAGGGTGACTATACTTCGACAATTAGAAACAGCTCAAACTCAAGTTTTCGGCAGGCAGTGTGACGGCAGTAAACAGCCGAGGGCATTTTGCGGTACCGAAAATAACTCCCCAGTTCGGAAAACCGTCGAGCTCATACTATCGGTACCAAGACATTCGCTGATATGAGACGAAATTTTCACAGCGATTTGAAACCGGTTTACGGTTACTTCCAAGAGAGTCAATTTCAATCGAAATTTTCTCGCTTGTTCAGTAGCGACGGATACGATGGGGCGACTACAAAGGACTCCAAAGAAGTTACAACAAGCAAAAATAGCGATCTTCCGGGGGAGACACTACCATCCAGAACACAAACTGCTTCGCTAACGGTATCATTTCTCGGACTACGATTCTATTAAAAACGTTCATCCCATCCCCTTTCCACCAATGAAATCAGGAATCTGCACAACCGGTAACGTAATCGTACACACTACACAGACACTAAATTTCACATTTAGCAAGTCCCAGTGCAAGAAAACTTCCATCTGAAATGTAGTTCACATTGTATAAATTTTTGCTGATAGCTTTTCGTGGGGCCACAGTTAACCAAACATAAAAATTTCGGTTAACCCCCCCCCCATCCTCCTTCCACATGGAAGAAACATTTCTCTTTTTTCCAATTTAGCTTCCTGGATACTAGAATTGGTAACGTGACTTTTCAGACAACACTGTCAACACTGAGAAGAGATGGATGACCTCCATTACCCTATCACCGAGGCTCTTTCAATCGAATTAGGAGAAGGGGCGTTAGGAAAACGAAAGATGGAGAGTACGATTAGTGGAGTACTACAGAAGAATTGCACTGCGATTTGAAAGAGGAGTGAACGTGAGCTGTAGGATTGCCTATTACGAAGCAAATGAGAGGGTGATGGACTGAGAAGGGGGCTTCGGAGTGACAAACGGTAACACGAATTGGTTAGAGGGGTCTGAATTTCGAAATTGCTAAGGGGGAGAACGAGAACTTCACTTAAGCAAGAGTCTGGGGCAGGGGTTGTACAGATAGATGGAAACAAATTTCCAATAGAAGTGAGACCATTTTTGGTTGCATATTTGAAAAAGGACGCAGGCCATTCGTTTCATACCGGCATTTTTATTCTTGCTGATAAGCAATATCTCAGGGGAAATTATTTTATGTTTTGGGATGGTACAACCCTCTCTGGGATCATTCTACATGTTGCAGAAACTTTTATATGAAGTCTGAGCAAAATTGATTAAGGGTGACCTGCGCCTCACAGTAGTTGAAGTTCTTTTGAGAATTAACATTATTTTCAATAATTTGAGATTCCCACAAGAGTCTCTCCATGAGTCTAAACTTTATCATTCGGTTCTAAGTGAGGGTTTCAAGGGCCACCGAATAGATTTGTGAAGTCCGATTCCCCTCCTCTCAACCCCTCAGGTACTATACGGGGCTAATCTATATTTATCCAAACTTCCAAGTTATTAACGATGATAGTGCGGAATTGTGGATCACAAAAACCAATTTTGGGATCCTATCCTCCTCCCTCCAACCCGTCAGACGTCCCAGGAATCTAATCTTCAATTACTCCAATTTTCAAGTTCTTTGCATTGAAAACAGGATTATGTGGGTCGCTGAATTCATTTCGGGAGTCTTTTTCCGCCTTCCTTCGGCCCTTTTGACTTCACAGGGGACGAGAATTGAATTTTAAAAATTAAAATGAAATTATTCAATGTCAGCCGGCAGTGGATCCGTCTGGCGGTAGGAAAAGAACACCAGAAATGAATTCCACGACTTGCTAGCCTTGTATTCATTGTGTGTGTGTGTGGGGGGGTGGGTTGGAAAATTGAAGTAATCGTGGAGGAGGGGGGTGGTGGTTCGTTGTTGCTCTTGAAGAGCTGTTAGGACTTCAGAAATAGGTTCAGTGACCTATAAAACTCTGTTATGAACATAAATTGGGCCAAGTGATACTTACGACCCCTGTAGCAGAGCTCTGGAAACTTCTATATAGCGTGTGTAGCAAGTAGTATACATGGCAACACCAGGGAAATTTCGTATGTAGCTTTGCTACTGCTATACACGTCAAATCCTATGGAAATTAGCGATTTTTTTTTCACTACACATGGGAATATGAAAAGTTGCCGGCCCTGCCCTGTAGCACCCAAGGGCTTGGGGGAAAGAGGAAAGGACCTCACAAACGGACTCAGCTACATTAAAACCCTGATCTGAAAAATAAACAATTTTTGGACTCATACAGAGGAGCTACAGTTACGTGAGAAACTCAATTTCTCAAAAACAATGTCCATTCTCATAAAAACTTCAACCACTTTTGAAGCAGGGGTTACCAACCGATTTTGCTTAATCTTTGCAGATAGGTTTACAAATATGTAGAAGAGATTTGATTGAAACTTTCACGAAAAATCAGGACTGGAAAATTAAGACCATCTTACACAAGACAATTCCATTTATTGGGTTGATTCTGACTGAAATATTCAATTCAAATGTGCAATTCTAATAGTGATGGTCTGCTCAGGAGCAATCTGTTATTTAAGAGGAGGTTAGCGGAAATAGCAAGTTTCGTTATGTACTACACATTCCTTCACAAACCCTGTTCCCTGCTCTTTTGCTCTTTTTGATTCATAGCGAACGTTCTTTGAATACTCGTTCTCATCCTGCTCGTGTCACTCGTTCATTCTTCATGTTAATTTCTATGAATTGTTGAATAGAGCAGGAATATAACCTACTTCCTGAGCCATAACTGGACACAGAGAGACAGATAACGAACATAGCTGAAGGAGCAACCTAGCAGTTTGATAGCAACAGCAGGTTAAAAGAGCAGATATTCAAAAAGAACAAGAGCAAGAACAGGTTGGGTAAAATAGCAACTTCGATCAACACTAAAATTCTAGACGAAACACCGAGGCATCACGAGCGAGTGTTGGTTACATTTTACGGCACCTCAAGAAGGACATTTTGATTATGAGGAGTTATCTGTCGAAAGGGCGCTCACGTATGTGATTCCCATATGTCAAGCGTTCTTTTGACAGATAACTCCTCACATGTAGTTTCGTTTCCTCGGATCGTACCAAAATAACCAGCTCACATTTTTCTTGATAGCAGGCAGACAAAATTGTTTAACAACCGAAGTTTCAGCGAAGAAATATCCTTTTCTGACACAATTGATAAGTTACAACGCCCTCTCGCTAAGCCCTTCCAGAACATATATTTCAATAGTACTCGAACATACATGACTTCCAATTCATCTTTTCTCAAGTTATTTCGAAGGAACTTACAGTAAACTGCGGCATTTCAACTAAATACACTGCTTAAAAAATCCTAGACTAATAAAAAGGAACACGCCAACCTCTTTTGTATCTGCATTCAGAATTACAGCGTCCGCATACCTAGCAAGCACTGCTTCGTATCATTCTGATAAGTCTTATGGACATACTCTGTTTACAAAACCGAAGTTTGAACATCGTTCGGGATGTCCGAAGTCCAAAATTAGAACGTGGCATGCTTCTTTTTGCGGTTAAACCAATAATTCGATCATTTAACGACGCTTAGTATTATCCAGTATCCCATTACATCAAATGTGCATTTGCATCGACATTTTCGAGCGAGATAAATGAAGTTCAAGAAATCACAGATTTTCCACAAAAATTAAAACCACGTTCCAACTGAATACAGATATTGTCTGAGAAGGTCTACGAAAAAAAAAAGGATTTCGATTTAGTAATACGTGCAGCCTGATTCAAGAACACAAGTTGAAATTACGAGATTAACTCGTTTTATTTTGTTCAGTTCCTCAAATTTATAAAATTATTTTCGTATACCAACATCATCATCTACATCCTACAAGCAACATAAGTTTAGAAAGCATTCATGATCAGTAAAATTAAACTCCTAATCTTGTCATTTCGCATCGAAATGCAATTTTGAACACAAAATTAACCTCAAAATCAATACTCACAGGAGTAAGTGGAAAAGAATGAATAACAGCATAAGCAATACAAGTTCAAAACAGAATAACTCAAGACTGAACGTGAACGAATGAAAGGTGGTATCGAGAATAGAGCCACAAGCTGCTCTTCAATCTTTACTTACAAGAAAAGTCAAGTTTCTTGTCAACTCGATCAATATTTCAAAAAGTTTCATTGACACTAAGACACCAAATTTACCATTAGAAAATCCAGAATCTCTTCAAGCTCTCTCGCATAAATTAATTTCAACTTTCACATGACAGTTATTTATAAGTACATAATTTGATTTGGTTATAGAATCATCTCCTGCAAACCACGCTTCAGCAAATTCATGACAGCTTCGACATGTCCAAACTTCAAATTGATAATAATCAGTCGAACACGCTAGCTCACTCTAACCGGCTAAATCGGTAAGTTAAGTTGGTAACATGCTACCAAAATGACAGGAGCTCTACTTTCAACCTTTGGTTAACTGAGACAACAGCCTAACTACTGAGTCTTAGACACGGTCAAAACTGGTGATGTTAGCAAACAGGAATATTAATAATTACATTCTTCAATGTATTCGCAGTTCATCAACAGAAAATTAAAGTGCATAAATTACATTTACAATGGCTTTGAAGTATTTCAGGCTAAATGAAGTTTTTCATACCACAGATACACACTTCTTAACTGATCTTTCAGCAATAAAAAGTCACTTTGTAACTAATTCGTTGCCCCTCTACTGCACATCATTTTCCTCTTTCAGAACCAATCTTAAAGATTAAGTTCAGAACAAATTTCTAAATTTACAATTTGAAAACTCAAAATTTGCCTTCCAGCTCTCTCTCGCTGACACCAATAAACTCAACTTTTCACTCATGAGGTAAGAAATTCTAGCTTCAAATAGAAAATCTTGCCTTCAAGAATCATCTGGAAACAAATTTTTCGGCTGTTCCAACACAGTCAGTTTTTTTCAAAAAGCTCTCACCCTATCAATTGTTGGTTAATGTGTTACTCGAAACGAAATTCAAAATTAGAATTTAACCCTTTGGACAAGCTGAATCCTGAACATTTTCTTCACAGGTATATACTGCTAAGTAGTTTCATCCCAGAGACACAGAACTGAGATTTTCACCGGGGCATCTGATGACACCTTTCCTCTCCTTCATAAAGGTTTAGAATCGACCACCATTGTAAAAGATCAGTCAACAACTAGGAAATTTGATAAGGTAAGGAAAATCATATTTTGTCCCCGCATTGTTGAAAAAATCAAGAATTCTCCCCCATCTTACAAAAGTGATTTGGATGTCCCTAGTCTTCACAATTCCAACGTTCCCATTAGATGCCAAGTTCTGGATTTAAATTCAGAATTTTTCCTCCGGGACAATTTTAAAACGAATCCATCTGCTATTCTATCAAGAATTGTATACATGCGACAAAATCTAGAATTTCAAATTCGTAATTCTTCTTCCATTGCTTTAAATGTCAAACGAGTGACACGAAACTCAAAATCAATCTCGAATCTAAACCTCAGGATATTTCAAAATACACATGTCTGCTTTTTTTTCTCAGTTTCTTTCCACACAGCAGTATCGTCGCCTTCATCACGTAGGATACATATTCAAACATTTACATCTTAAATGCATTTCAGCATTCAGGATTCACAGCTTGAACCCAAGTTTTCTTCTAATACTCTTCCTAAAGCAAATAAAATCTAGCTGTCACATTAAATTCAATCACAATTTGAATCAAAAGTATCTTCTTCAAGCGGGTCAACAAATTCTTCAAATTAATGTGTTCACAACTCACATCAGAAAATGTACCAAACTTAGGTTTCGAATCCAGCTTCCTCTTCTCATGCTCACTCTTGAGCCAATTTATTATTGACACTTTAGTACTCGCACACTCATCTGCTGTTTCATTGCTGCCTCGAGCGTAGGATTCTCCACTAACTTAGTTGCACATGAATACACTAACAAAATTTACAATGTCACCAAAAATTTACTCCCTCTTGTTCAAGCGGTGTACCTCCACTCTCAAAACAGTGCACCTCAGAGATAGATATCTAATCCTGGACATATTTTCCAAAAAATATTTCAATTTCCATCTACAGATACAACATCAGCGATTGATGTCTTCTACACTTGCTTTGTGTTCAAAGATCAGGAGATACAAAACTGCATTCAAATTTGGAATTAATTCATCTACTGTTCAGCTACAAAAACTATAATCCATTATTTTCTTCTAGAGCTTTCTTCAAAACAAATTACTGTACTCACACTTCCAAAATGGAGACACACTATCTTACCAAACTTGTTTTCTCAAAATATTTCCAAAAAGAATTCATAGGCTGGCTGAAAAGTGAGATTCATAATGAGAATCTTCTTCACATTTCCACACATTGCAGGCACTCCGTCTTCATACTTAGGCTCCCAAGTTCAGAAACTGCCTGAAAAAAAAACAGCCTTACCCAAGGTCTCAAAATCTGCCTCCATTCCTACCTCTACATAAATCAAAATTCACATTCTGAATCAAACATTCTAGAATACAATGATTCAGCAACTCTCATATCGTGGAGTAGATACAAAATCCTAAATTTGATTCCAGGTGTTCCTCATGTTACAACAGCAGAAAATCCAGATCTACACAAACGAGACAAGTTTCTCCATCAGAAATCAGAATGTTCTTTCGAAGGTCTTTGCCCAAAGAATAGTATTCTATTCTCTTACTGGTTGAACTTCGATACACTTACTCGAGACAAACTTGCACGTTCAAGTTTGGCAAGCCTGGATATGTTTTTCAAAAGACAGCTCTACTTTCGTCCAGAGACAGTATTCGAAATCAATGTCTTCTTCACAACTCACCCTTCACACAACAGGAGACATACCATTTTGAATTCGCATCCTGAAAGCCTTTGAGAATTCATAAACACAACGAACTTTTGTTGTTCTACTACTTTTATACACAGGAAATGAAATTCAGAATTAAAATCCGGAACCTTCTTCACAGCTCCTCTTAACACGCCACAGCAGTTTCACCTTCACACCTACATTTCAAATAATTTTACGTTTATATTCATACATTCCCAGAGTATCCATGCACGAATTTTTCAACTCACTACCAGCTACAACCCAAAATAAATCGCAATCCGGTCTGAATGAAACTTGATTTTGTACTATCAACTCATAACTCTCACAACACAGCACATAAATACACAATTCTAAATGTGACTCCAGAAACAGTTCTTCACACTTGTACTAAACTCGAATTCCACACAGACGATACAAAGTTCACTCTCAATTCAGAATCTTCCTTTCCAGTTCAATCCCACACAAATTCTCCGGAAGCACCGATCATTCTAGACTACCAATGGTACAAAATTTAGAAATTTCGATTCCAAATCTTCTCACGCCTACTCTCGACAAATGCATCATCGATACCCTTTCTCAGAAGAAAAAATCTTAACAGTCTGAACTCGGATGTACTCGAAGCCCATCATCATCTACATAGTTCTCTACAGTCTAGCCAATACCATCTCATAGGACTTTAATGTGAGGTTCATCCTCAGTCCACACACCTGGCTCGACAAACTTTTCTTAAATCTGAATAACAAGTTCTGACCAGGGCATGGATACAAGAACCGATTCTCACCCCGATCTGCTCTAGTCTAGTTAACAAATAATAAAGTTACTCACCGGCATTTGATTCCTGTATCCAACGTTGGACTGATTCATATACGGTGCCATGGGCCGCGTATTCCAGCCATGATTGAATGGCGCTCCCTGAGGAGTTTCATTTGGTTTCTGATTAGCGTACTCGTAGTTATTTTGATACCTGTGCACAGGATTCGACGACTGCAGCAGCTGATTTAGGGTCGGCGTCGGCCCCATTTGTTGGGATATACTCTGGCCGGACATGGGGAATCTTTGAGGACCGTGCGGATTGAAATTGCCAGCGTGCGCGTTTAAATGGGGGCCGACAGGACGTATGGGGCCGGGTCCGGGCTTCGAATTTGGAAACGGATGCCTAATGTTACCGAACTGGTTACCTATCGAATTCTGGTGTATATTATTAGTATTACTATTACAATTACTGCCTGCGCTGCCGTCGGCGCTGTTCATTTGCACCGGATTTGAACCATGCTCCGGGTGCGTGAAATTATTTCTAGGGGAAAATGGTAAATTGTAGTTTTGTACATTCGGTCCAGCAGCCGTTTCTGGTAACCCTTTATTATAACCAACTTCATTGCCTCCATTATCTACATTCTGTAGATAAGCTTTCTCTGAGTTGTGTTTGGCATTCAACTCATCGTTTTGCTCATGTTGCATAGGAGGACCGATATTCGAATCCGGCCTGTACTGGCTCATATCTACGTTGTAATTGTGAGCGGAGTATTTCGTTTTGCTGGATGTTTCGGATCCTACGCTACCCGATCTAGCCCCGTTCTTCTCGGTACCATTCTGCAACGGATTATTACCTATCTCCGATGATTTCTCTAGTAAATGTTCACGATTCGTTTCATTTAACTGCGATTCAGCTTGTGTTGCAGCCATTTTACGAACGGCTGCAAAAGCAGTCACTGAACCGCTTTCTTAAATACATCCAGCGTTTGTTTACGTTATACCGAAACTGTGTGCAAACCACTTCACTAAAAAACATACTTGTAACATCACTTGATATTATATTCACCACTGCTATCATGTAAAACTACGCGACGCAAATGACGCACGAACATCCGAATAGAAATCGCCATTGTCACAGATTTTATGAACATAAAACTCAGGTGAATTTTTTCTCGCATTCACGTAGATCGGTTGTTGTTGGCCCAATACGAAATGAAAGGAGGTTAGGATGGAAGGTTAATATGTATACATCCGCGTCTTTCAGAAGAATTTCTAACTTGTTCGATTCAATATACGATCAAAACCGATAAAAGTTATTTACAACGAATAACCGAAACTTTATACTTACTATTAAACGCGAACGGATTCTCAAGTTCGATATAACGAAATAAATGGCGAACAAAGAACTATGTTTCCAGTGAACAGTGAACACGGTAAAGTTGGTAATCCGAACGTTGGTACAGTGCCTCAACATACGAGGAAAAAATGGGCAAAATGAGGCATTTTACCCGCCTGATATAATTTTTAGGCTTCGAGTTCGTACAGATAACCAACGCAGAGTATAGTTTGAACATCAAAAACGTCATTCAACAGTCTGAATATAGGATTTTAAGGTCCGTTTTGATTCTCAGATCAGATTGTACCTTCTTGTCAAAGCGAAACATGAAGAATGAAGATCAACGAAGAAAAAAAAACTTGATTTCCCGAACTCAAATAATTTTTTATTCATTTATAAAATAAAAAACGTAGAACATAGCAAAGAATTCGCCCTTCTGCTCTATAGGTGTACATTCAGAAATTTTTATTTCGAAAACTGATGAAAGTATTACACGATCTATTGATGAACAGACATAATTTATCATCGATGATGTCTCATCGTCAGTTAATTTCAAAATAATTACAGGACAAACATACAGGCGTTAATAAACTCGATTTAACCGGCCCACTAATGTTATACTTCAAACCACTGTAACTCCGGTTACTTTTGTATTTTCAGACATCTTCTGCATAATCTGACGCAAGCGAGGCAGACTGAACTGCAGTAATCTTTTAGTCTTTCAGATTCAAGTAATAAAGCTAAAGAATGAAAAACGGGGTGATATTTATAATAGAAAAGCTTACTTAATTAAGTAATTTTAAAGTATAAAATGAATATGAACGAGTAGTTATTTTCCGAAAGTATGTCAAGTAACAACAGTTGAGCTGGAAAGTGGGTGAGCGTTAAAAACTTGGGAATTGAAATTTAATTTATGTATATCAAGTTATCAGTCTTTTTCAACACATGAAATGTAGAATAGTCAGCTACAAAACTGGCATTATTTATTTTAGAATATCGATACTGGAGGTCTGTAGCTTCAACGCTATCTGCATTAATATTGATAGTCTTATGTACTGTAAACAAAGCCGAATTTAAGATTTCGTGGCGCTGGGGCCCAGGGAGATGTGGAGGCCCCAAAGTGTCAAGATACCCCCCCCCCCCACAGTTCAAAATTACAAGTAAAAATAATTCGAAGTACACATAAAGTATGAACAACATATATTTGTAATAACGACACTTTCATGACTTTTGTGAAGGCCCCTAATTTCTGAAGGCCCGGGGCCCTGGGCCCCACCCTAAATCCGGCCCTGATTGTAAACGATGGTAACTCTCAAACCATAAATTTACAGATGATAAGATCGTTCTGTCTAATAACTTGGATTATGTGTTATAACAAAATTCATCACAAAAAGAACAAAACACACTCAGTTGGGGTAATGGGAAATGACAGTCCAGCATTTAGTTCAGCAAGCTAATCTGTAATGAAAACAATTTGAGAAAAATAAGGTTTACTACTATTTATCGTTAGGCAGTCAATGTTCAACTGAAACACTAATAATAATAATAATAATAATAATAATAATGATAATGATAATAAAATAAAGAGAAAGACCGCTTTATTATACCTTTTTTTTTATTCTTCTTCTTTATTTATTTTTTAAATATATATTACGTAGCTCAATAGATTCGATTTACAGGGATAAGTTATAACAGAAGAACTTATAGACCATTACATAATTTACCATATTTAAAATCTAGATTGAGGTAAGTTACTCCATCTAATCAGTCCATGACTCTCCTACAACAACTCGTAAGTTAATTCATTTATAGCTCAAGAAAAAGATGGCCTCAATCCACTTTTGGTTATTTCATGCTTGCTGGTCATTAGATGTGAATATACAAATAGCAAATAATGTTCACACGAACGACATAATAGATTTATGGTTCTGGGTAGTTGAAACTCATACTAATTGACAATAGATTTATGGTTCTGCGTACTTGAAACTCTTCCTAATTGACAAAGCAGATTCTCTCACAAGTTTTCAAAGTTCTCCGTGTTTTTTTTTCTTTTATGATCTGAAAACTTTTCCAACCAGAGCTAAATTCAAATGATAAGACAAATCATTGGCTTCTCTCTTTAAAAAATTGTATTCTCTATTTTTATCGCCTTCTTACCAAATTCTTTCACCAGTTTCTCTTCAGCAGGACATCTCGGTGTCCGTGATTCTCATGTGAAGCTAGCGACACCACTACAAAAGTGATGGTCAGTACAGTAATACGTTTTGTGATAAAAGCGTAAGTAGTAAAATGTTTAGTTAAGTTCTTAAAAAAAAAAAAAATTCCCATCGAGCTTTTTTGCCTACTTTTATCAACAGACTTAATTTCATTATTTTGACTTTATATAATGTATGGACTGTACGGACTGGTAATGTTTTTTCAATTCACCAGGGTTAACTGTACTCAGCTGATATCCTCACCGTTTTGATTTGCTTTCGATACCACATCTCTTTTTCCGAATATTAGACGCATGGTTCATCTCATGTTTCCTATCAAGTCAAAGGTTTAGCGGACGATTATTACGAACCGGACTTCTGGAACTTGAATAAAAATAATATTTAATAAGAAACCCAAAATACGTTTAATGAGTACCTGAATCGAACACATTGATGTTTTAGGCTGGAATCAAATATCGTAACGAAATTATTTAGTGCAGTACAACAAAAATAACTTGTATATAAAACAAAATAACCAACAAATCCATCATTAAGATACTAACGAAAACGGAAAAAAATAACAGGAACTGACTCCTAATAAAATCTATATACAGTCGCTTAAATGTACGGTCGAACAATGAATTTTTAAAACTACGGTATTAAAATAATGCTTCGATTCAATTTCAACATGTTTTCTTTCAAATTCAGTCTACACTCCGTTGTGAGTTCGTTCATCACGTGAATATTTCTCTTACGCTAATACAATACGGCAAGTGTTCATCGAACTTTCTTCATTCCTCTGGCCATCCATGCCGACAGCAGATTATTGCTGAAGTATAACGAAAAAAGATGAATTTGAGCTGCCAGTAATATAAAAGCGTACCACAGAATACCGTACGGATAACCCTGAAATAATCATGACAACTAATGGTTATTCGATTCACAGTTTCTTTAGAACGCACATTATGTTCGGGTGGTTAAAATACCAACCTGCCAAAGGAATACTTCATCACTAGAGCCCGTGTTGATGTACGTCCACACATCTCCGGAATAATATACGGCAGCATAAATGATCGGTCCGAAACCGAATATAGTTATTAAATACATAAAACGTCTAATGGAAGGTATTCTGTTTCTCTTGATTGCTGATAGAGCAAAAAATGTGACTAATATACTTAAACACCAGATGTATTCCCATAGCAAGGGCTGTAACACATAGTTTACGCGATAATAAAGATCAGTTTGTTGGAAATTGTACTAATTTACGTGATAATAAAGGTCGGTTTGGCTGAAATTGTGCTCACATGAAACCAGCCTTGTTAGGTTCAACGTACACAGCTTATATAATAATTACCTTGGGTACTTCTAATTCTTCAATTTCTAACACGAAAATATCCAATCTATCGAGAATATCAGCAGATAGTTTTGTTAGCATTGCAAAAAACAGCAGGTAGTGAAAGAATATACAGTATTTCAATCGTGATTTATTCTGAGCACTGAAAATCATATTTCTGATTAGTAAATTATATAACATGCGAGCAGAAAATACTGATGAAGTATTAAACGCCGAGTTTTATGTTTCACAAAATAGATTTCAACTTTAAAATACAGCAGGACCTGTGTACGAATCACTCCTCAACTTCTAGTGGAACAGTACTGTTACTCTTTTATATGTATCATAGTTCATAGGTAACAATCACTAGTTCGAGTAGACGGGAAGGCAAATAAACAAATATGCTAAAAAAAAAGAGGGTAACATCAGTCATGTGTTTCTGGTTAGACAGTGACAGAACGAACCCAAATTGGAGCTATACAACTGTCAAATAAGTACTGATACCATATCCTGATACCAGCCTAAACAGCGTTTGTTCGGTAATACCTGTTACAAACTAGCCACCTACGAAGTAGTTTGGGCTTTAAAGGGATTATTAGGAGCGGAATCCGCAGATTTAATAATAGCTGTAAGAAAATTACGAAAATACGATAAGAGCTAAAGACAATCACGAACTTACCTTATAAAATACTGCTCTGCTATCTTCTGGCGGTGCATATAATCGTGGCCATCTGTCCCCGCAGGAATTGGTCCACTTTTCGAAGCCATTTCTTTTCAAAATTTTTGGCAGAATTAACGAGTTCTTTTCATTTTGCCAATCCACCAGTAATTTGAGAATTTTAAGTAACCTACTAACTTTTAACTTTACTAATGGTTCGTGGCGCGCGACGGCGCATGTTCTTGTAATGCTGTAATCTTGACCAAACGAGTATTCTTATCATTTTTCAATCAAGAAACAATGCTGATAAGCGTCCGCCCAAAAGAAAAAGAACTGATGCGTCTTGCATTCGCGTCTGCAATAAGGGTTCATTAGAACGTGATTATTAGGTACTTTTTGTTGAAACTATGATGAAAAATTCGTTCTTTCAGTGTTGGTCAATCTGGCTGCGTCATATTCATATTGCAGGGATGCGAAGCGAATAGTTTTTGGGCTTAGCTTTTGCTTTGGCTTCACAAGTTTTTACCAGTTGGCTTCAGCTTAGCTTTGGCTTTTTGGTCTTTGAAACAAAAATGGACTTTTTGCTTCGGCTTAAGCCGTTATAGGCTTAAGCGGGATGCGAAGCGAATAGTTTTTGGGCTTAGCTTTTGCTTTCATTTCACAAGTTTTTACCAGTTGACTTCAGCTTAGCTTTGGCTTTTTTGTCTTTGAAACAAAAATGGGCTTTTCGCTTCGGCTTAAGCGGTTATAGGCTTAAGCAGGGATCGCAAACGAAACGAAAAGAAATAACGAAACAACGAAATAACGATTGATTTTTTTCTAAAATATTGAAACGAAATAACGAAATAAAAAAAAAAGACGTTTCGTTTGCCATCCCTAGTTTTCTGATTTGTGATTTTTAGGATCGGCTACTAGTAGCCGAGCCGATTGCAACCACTTTCTAGGGTCGGGTACTAGTAGCCGAGCCTACTGTAATCGAAATTTCATTTCATTTCCCGGGTGAGTTCAGTAAATAGCAGGGATGGCAAACAAAAAAAACGAAATAACGAAATTACAAAATAATAACGATTGATTTTTGTCAAAAATATTGAAACGAAATAACGAAACGAAAAAAGAAAACGGTTTCGTTTGCCATCCCTGGGCTTAAGCTTTCCATCCCTGATCAATTATTGTGAAGTTAACATTGCCTAGGTAGCGCTAGTGCAAGACACCAAACCACAAAACTCGACAAACTGGACGCTGTTTAAAACACATTCAGCGCCATGTTGGTCAATGCTGACCAACACATCACTTTCTCGCAGGGCCACGTTGGTCAATGGTAACCAACACCAAATTACGTAAAAATTTGAAAAAATTTTTTGGCCTAGGATAAAAGTTTTAAAATTATGCATGGCGCTCAACAAAAGGGAACTAACCCACAAAATCCGCTTTTTGAGAACACGTGATTCGAAGTTCAAGAGTCATGTAGAAACTATATATGGCATTGCGTTTATTGATAAGCTGTTTTCAACGTGAGTACACATTTTTGAAAAATTTTACGTTTTACGCACTTTCCAACGATGCTAATAACTCATTTTGTTTGCAAATGTGGGTTAGTTCCCTTTTGTTAAACAGCGTCTAACTAAAGGACAAACTATAAGTAACGCTCAACACATTGGAAAAGTCTGGGGGGATTATTTCAGCGTCCCTAATCTTCTACAATAGTGATTTTCAATTTCACGTAATTTCATTTAAAAAATGTCCATGGAGGTAATTCTTTTTTATTCTGATAGCTCAATGCTATTGCTGAAGTTATTTCAACTAACTTTCCTTAAAAAAACGATTTTTATAATACGCCGACGGCATTCAAAGATCACTCCTTTTACACATATGTTTCATGTGAACGAGTTAAATTGGACGCTATTCAGTAAAAGGGAACCAACTATCAAAATCTTGTTTTTTGAGAACATGCAATTCATTGTTCAAGAGCCATGTAGAAACTAGGTATATGACATGAAAGAGCGTAAAAAGTAGAATTTTTCAAAATTGGGCCTCCGATTCAAAAATGTGTACTCACGTTGAAAAAAGCTTATCTGTAAACGCTATGTCATATATATGGACGCTGTTTAACAAAAGAGAACTAACCCACATTTGTAAACAAAAAGAGTTATTAGTATCGTTGGAAAGAGCGAAAAAAGTAGAATTTTTCAAAATTGGGCCCCCATTCAAAAATGTGTACTCACGTTGAAAAATGCTTATCAGTAAACGCAATGCCATATAGTTTCTACACGGCTCTTGAACTTCGAATCACGTGTTCTCAAAAAGTGGATTTTGTGGGTTAGTTCCATTTTGTTAAACAGCGCCCATATGTAGTTTCTACATGGCTCTTGAACTTCGAATCACGTCGTGTTCTCAGAAAACAGATTTTGTTGGTTGGTTCTGTTACGCTTAACAGCGTCCTATTCAGCACGGCTGAAAAATAGAGAGATGCACGACAAATACGTAGTGACGAAACATTTAGATCGATTCTTCTTCGAAAACGACAGACTCAATTCCAGAACCGGGACTCAGTATTTTATAATTATTCCTTCCTGTAAGGAATCTGAATCGTCTTCAGCAGATTCCAGAATATGGATCTGTGATTCTTTCTGGTATACGCAATAGGAATCTTTGGAGATTCCAAAGGTATGCGGCAAAATGGAATCAGAATCAAGGCTTCTTTTAGATTGTCTGTGGTGTGCTATTCTTCGTAAATCTTTTTGGGCTAATGGCTGACTTCATTATCGGTATTTTCAGGTTCCCTCTTCACTTTGGTATTGCATTGCTTTGCATGCCTCGTACATTTTTCAACATCTTTGTGAAGACAACTAATCACCCGCAGTCGGCAGGGTGTTAATGTTCAAATTCAAATTTTCCCATTCCGTTGCTTCTTATGAAATCAAACCACCAGCATAAATAGGATGTTCTCTGAGGAGGAGGTGGGGTAGATAAAAAACTTTGTTAGGTAAAATAAATAAAGGATCCAGAACATTTAGCCCAAATTTTGATTTGACAAACGAAAAAACTCTCAAGTAGGTATAAAATGTTATAAACAGATTAAAAATTTTACTTCTTTCTGTTTCGGGAGGAGGAGAATGCATCCTTATACACCCTCCTCTCTCATTTACACTATTAAATCAGAACGTTAGATATAGAGTTCTCATGCGCAACAAATCCTGTCTGTCCGTCACGCGAGTAAAAGATGTTGTTCATTTTCAACTTTTCTAGTGGTCAGACATCAGAATATCAACTAAAAGAATAGGTAGAATTCTCAGCCATATGTAGGTAACTGGTGAAGTATATTATAGAAGTAGATATAATATGTTATAGTAGAGAACATATGTGAGGGCGTGTACAAAAAAGGGACCAGTTGACCAAAAGTAAAATTTTACTCGAGAAGCGATTGAAATTGAGTTGTTTTTTTTGTAACTACCGTTCTGTTACTTACCAATATTTCAACCGTGAAGGTCCTACACACTACCACACGCTCCCCTAATCTCTCTTTCCGGAAAAAATTTCCAATGTTTTCCAAAGAATTTAAATGTTTGATGATCTCCGAAGAATTTCATCGAAAAACTTTGGGAAAATTCTCCAATGATTTTCAAGAAATTTCATCGGATTTTTTGGAAGAAAATTCCGATACTTTCCGGAGAGTCTTTTCGAAAATCTTTAGAAAATATTTCTAGGTTAAGTTGACTACATTATAAGATTGGAGGTTCTCAGCGAGAAATGCGAGACTCCCCTTCAGCAGGAACGTAGGCAACTTATCCTGACATCGAGTAAATGTACTTGCCTGCTCTCGCACTTCACAGGGCAAGAACAAAATATGTCCAGTATTCGTAGAACATTGTTTTCGAACAATTTAATTTTATACAGCCCCGTAGAGAGAAAAAGAGAGCCTGGTGGGTATTTTCACGGGGCCCTCTCTTTCCAGTTCATTCATTTCTTATGTCAGATGGGAAAAATTGTAAGCTACAGGATACCAGAGGTTTCTCTGATGGTGTAAGGAGTGCTTGCTGATTTGATGTACAGTGTGATGTAGCCGCCAGAAAAGAAAAAAGCGAAAAATTGGCCAACTGGTCCCCTTTTGTATGCGCCCTCCTCACATATATAATTCTCCCCCGACAACAGTGGAAAGTTAGCTATTTATCTACCTGCATTCGAGGATTACTGATTGTTGAAGAGTCAAACTTAGCTCAAAATTGAGCCAGAAAATAGAAGCAACATATGATCTACTCGTTGAAAAGCAGTTTATTTTGTACTTAGATGTCATCGTTCTTTTTGCTCTGTTAGTTGAAACTTCAGGAGCTATAGACTGACTAAAAAAATTGGGTTTTTCGAAAAATTGGAGGAAACAGTTATCTACTTTACTGCGGCATTTTTTATAACATTCATTACAAATATAACGAATAGAAATTAGAAACCAGCAATTCAAGATCGGATGATTCATTTCTTGTTTGTCTTCGAGCTTGAATTGAGACCCTATTGATACAGGCTCATTTTCTCCTTTCAATGGTCTACGAAAGTTACGGACAGAAGAAATAAAAAATTTGATTATGGTTTGATTGAACAAAAGTATGGCCGATTCAAAGGCATATTATTGTCAATACGAGCCGAATTCTTCGATCCAGGTTTTGTATCGCTGTACGTCGGCCTGTGAGACGCTTTTCTTGCACCGTGACACGGCGTCGATGAAGTCGTCCGTCGTCACCGGTAAATCGATGTCAGCCTTCTTAATTTGTTTGATCTGAAGGGGAGTTTGTCCACGGATTTTCTTTCGCATGCACATCATGGCCGCATCCCTGCAGACACAAGACGAAAAAGAAATACAATTATAGAATACCTATCTAATTGAAAAACTGAGTGAAAACTAGTGTCCTCGCCGGGTAAAGCAGTTTGAGTGGGAGTGTAAGTGGAAGCACGGGGGATAAAATATAAATTAACTCACCGGCACACGTTCGCGATGTCAGAACCGGTGTATCCTTCTAAGCGATCTGATACTTCCGAGAAATTGAACTTATCTTCTAATTTGGTGCCTTCCATGCAGATTCGTAACAGCGAAATTCGAGTCTCCTCTATAAAATAGCAGGAAGGGGATGATGAATACTTCTAAATTACGCGTTGTGCTTAACCAAAATAAGAATATAACTGAGGAGCTCACGTCCAAAATGACCTAACTGCAAAATTTTAGTTTTGAGAAGAACAAACAAAACACTTTATAAGCAAAACAGTAAGGCAGGTAACGGATTGGTTGAGCTAAGTATCAATAAGTTCAACCTTCAAGAAAAATTTGTCGTTTTTGTTTTTGCCAAGTATGCCCCTAGCGCGGCAAGACAGCGTATTGAACACAAAAATTCATGAAATCAGAATTCTGCAGTTAGATCACTTTGGAAGTGCGCTCCTCAACTGAATAAGTAGTGCTTGTCAAGGCGATCCTGTCCCGGAGAAAGAAAAAGAGGACCTGGGGGAATTTCCACGGGCCCCCCTCTCCTTCCAGTTCAATTTGTTCTTTTGTTAGATAGGAAAAAATCATAAGCTACGGGAGAAGAGAGGTTTCTTTCATGGTGTAAGGAGTGATTACTTATTTGATGCACAGTATGATTGAAATTCAGGCCTTTTAAAAATATCGGGCCCTCTTGGAAATACGAGCCCGGGGTATCCCCCCCTCTCTCGCCAGGGATGAGGCCATCCTATACATCTTACTCACCATCTCGAATAGCAATCTGACTAATTTCTCCGATTCGCCGCGATACTTCGAAGTGAGCGTAGACGACGAGACGTTGAAGAAGGTGGTACCACATTCAGTTGCCACTGCTTGAGCTAACATCGTCTTGCCAGTTCCAGGAGGGCCTATCATTAACACTCCTTTCCACGGTCTTCGAATACCCTACGGAATAGAAAATCGACTCGATGTCATTCAGTTTCAGTCCAAATAGGTACTTTACCTCCACCACGGCCGAATCATATACCTTGAAAAAATCCGGCATTATGATAGGCAGTACCATCGCCTCCTGCAAAATAGATTTGGCTTCGTTGAGTCCGGCCACTTTATTCCACTTGACATTCGGATTCCTGAGAAGAATATCTTTTTCCAGGGAGTCGACTAAATGGGGCTCGTAGCCGGCTGGGTTGAAAAGTCGGCTTTCTTCTTTCTCCGAGCTGCCACGACTCGAGCTGTCATCGTCGTTACACTTGTGGTAGTAACCGTTAGCGCTATGTTTCTTACTTTTACCGTCAGCATTTATCGTCATCACTTTCTTAACCACCGGCCTGAAGTTGTATTTGCGGTTTTTGCGCGCGTTGAATACGCTGCTAAGCTGCGGCTTGGGTCGGTTATTGCACGGATGGGAGGAAGATCTGCAAGAACAAAAAAATGTATAAGTGCCCCGGAATACAAATCGACAGTCAAGGATTGCTTACAATTTGCCCTTAGAACACTGATAACGTGAGACTTCGATGTCGGAAGGACTGTTGTTACCGATTTTCACAATAAGGAAAATTCGACAGTCCTTTCAAAATCCGAGCGAGAGAAAAAATTCCGAACCTGTTGCGGGTGCCATTTATGGCGGGGAAAATGGGTTGCAATTCCGGGTCTCGTCTGCGCAGAGTGGCTGCCCACCGTTCTGCAACCGAATCGGTGGATCCACGTCGCAACCAAAAAGCACTCACTGAAAAAATGGATCGTCGATGAAATTTCGAAAAGCTGAATGAAAGACATTCATGAGAGCGTTAACGACAATACATGTTATAATTTCTACAATTAGCTAGATTTCGAGCTCGTAGAGTCTCGTGCATAGCGTACAATACTTCATCTAGGAGTTTATGAGTTTCCATAGTAACAAAATCCAGGAGTAAATCGAGTCTGGGGTGACTAAAATGTAGAAACGACACACCGTATTTTGGTTCCGGAGAATCCTTATTTCTGGAGACAATGGAAGCACTTGGGAGAACTAAATGGTCTGTCCATGCTCCAGGGAGCCATTTCACACATTGAATACCGTGTTCGGACGTAGTGTCAAATTTAGGTTAAATGAACCCCGAGGAAAATGGGTAACCTCCTCCCCCTTCTAAGAAAAGTATTCCTCTCGTCCCGCCCCGGTGTAGAGTACTCAATGATGCTAGGTAAAGGGGGTTAGAAAAGAGAAAGGGCCAAAAGTAGACGAGTATTTTACTTACCTGTAGCTGACGTTGAAATTTCTAAACTAGGAATACATTTTCAAAATGCCAAATATTTTATTACCTAACAATTTTACGGCGGGCCGCTTCTTTGGCCCGCGGGTCGTAGGTTGGAGACCCTTGGTCTAGTTCTTCATTCTACTTAAGCGAACCTTGAAGAAAGTTCACGAACTTTAAACTAATCTGAAAGTCTCACAAGTTCTTAAACTAGTCTTGCTTGAATATTCTCAATGAATCTATACTCGGCGCCATCCTCATGTAATCTTAATTTGGTGTTTTAATTACATTTAAGCTGGAAAGTTTCAGCACTGGACACGTTCAAGTTATTTCCAGGCGCGTAACCAAGGGGGGACCAGGGGGGCCAGGCCTCCCTAAAAATCTTGGCCCCCCCTGTGGCCCCCCCGCTGAATTTGAAAATTTTGTAAAATTTATAGTATTAGATAAAATAAAGCAAAAGTTTTTAAAACTGGGCCCCCCTTCAAAAATTCGTGGCCCTTTCTGCCCCCCCCGTTAAAAAATCCTAGTTACGCCGCTGGTTATTTCAATCGGGGGGGGGGGGGCTGGCACAGACTGCACACGCCACTACGCCGTAAGGACGGCCTCGTCTAAATTGATCTTAAGAGTATCAAAAAGAATCATAAGTAAGTCTGTTAGAGTCATAATCAAATCTGTAAGTGGAATCCTGACGATTCAGAATCATAAATCACTATTAAACAGTTTGAAACGAGTTTGAAGGTAGCAAAAACAATTTTAGAATAACTGTCCGAATGAATCCTAAGAAATCTTAAATGAGTCTGGAAAACGTAGGTAAATCGTTGAAAAATCGGAAAGGGTCTACAAAATGAGTTTGGACAAGTCATTAATTAATTTGGTCCGAGTTTTTAGCTAGCTCGTAGTCAAGGGAGCAAATTGAGGCATTGCCTCCCACTACCCTGAACAGACATTGCATCGATTAGAATAAGTTGAATTGAATGTACATATGGAGGAAACTTCTCAACCTTTGATATTAATTTATCTAACAAATAAGCACTCCACGGGAAAATGTGTAAGAACATTTTGTGTGTATTTTTTTATTCTCTATCATATTTGTTATAACTTTTTTTTTCTTCTAAACTCAAAGTTTAGTGTGATATAAGCAAAAAACTGTTTTACGCCTCCATTTTTGCCCTCTCTAGGGGACGACGCCGGCACCGGATTCGATGGGACTTCTAGGATGTTATTCACGGCACTTAATTAGACCAATGTACTAAGTTTCAGCTTTCTATGATTTTTTTCCTTTTTTTTTTACTCCTGTTTGGGTTAACTTATGTGGACTTTTGGAAGAGACTTGTGGGCAGAAGTACATTTATATTGCAGAAAATATGACAGCAAATAAGAATTATGGTGAATCGGAAAGAGATGTGTGCGACCAAAATTGCAAATGGAGCAAAAATTGTAGGAATTGAACGGTCGTCGAGTATGTACGAGTATGTACCTTCTCACTCAACTCTTTTCAGATCTCTTAACAAGCCTGCCATGTCAAAAAAAGTGCTGTTGTGCCTTTTTGTGCAATGTAAGTCACTGTATCTGCACGCTCTCACCATCTCCCGTTGTATTCTAGCTGGAGTTCGCATAAAAGAAATGACTTCGAGTAAGAAGTAACAGAAAGTTCTTGTTATTTTATGATGTTAGAAGAGATGTTTTCGCGCCTATTTTGTAAAACGCCAGTCTCGGTCATGGATAACCCCTTTCCAACATATCAACCACCTTACCTGTACCGTACCTGCTTCATCTCTTCGTCTTTGTGAAAGTATCGAAGTACATACAGGGTGTCTGAGTTTCAGGTTGCTAAGCGGGGAGGAATGAATAGTACTTGAATAGACAAAGCAAAAGTGTTATTATCACCTTTTGCCTAATCACAAAATTGAAGGCGCCGCATCTTTGTAAAAATCGAAAAATTCACAAATTTTGACATATTACAAAAATCACGAGTAATGATGTTGCCCAGTCTACAATGATGCCATGGTACAGCACTCACTTAGAGTAACAAAACAAGTTATTACGATATCCGGCCTGCTCTGAAAATTTAAGCAGGTAAATGGCATCCAAAATTCAGAAATTTCTATTTTTTACAAAATTGTGCAAAAAGCCTACTTTTACTGAATCCCAACATGAACAACCAAAGGCCGGCGTACAGTTCTCATTATCAAAACTGATAGCCCTAATTCAGATGAACAAAAAATCATACCACTATCTCCTTCCAGTTTTCAGAATTTAAAAAGTTAAGACGCGTTGAAGTACTTTCAAATTTCAAAAAAACAGAAAATTTAACTCGCCCTAAAAATTAAACTGTTAGGGGGAAGGCTATTTGGTTTCTAGGCTCCGCTCAAAAGTAAGTTTCCCGAAATTCGTAGGCAGAAACAAAAATTTGTATTCCAGTGCCTATTTTATGGTGGTTAGACAACTAGTTCAACAGATGGAGTCTTCATGTAACGCCAGTCATTCATTCAGGCATAACGACTATTGAAAGTTACAATAAATTAGAAGCGTTTGTTATTTTTCTTTTTTTTCTTTTTCTTCTTTGATCATAAGGTTCATTTTTCGATCATTTCAGAAGCTTCATGAACTTCAACGCGACATAACTTTTTAAATTCTAAAAACTGGAAGGAGATAGTGGTATGATTTTTTGTTCATCTGAATCAGGGCTACCAGTTTTGATAATGAGAAACGCCGGCCTTTGGTTATTCATGTTGTGGTTCAGTAAAAGTAGGCTTTTTGCACAATTTTGTAAAAAATTGAAATTTCTGAATTTTGGATGCCATTTACCTGCTTAAATTTTCAGAGCAGGCCGGATATCGTAATAACTTGTTTTGTTACTCGAAGTGAGTGCTGTAACATGGCATCATTGTAGACTGGGCAACATCATTACTCGTGATTTTTATAATGGGTCAAAATTGGTGAATTTTTCGATTTTTACAAAGATGCGGCGCCCTCAATTTTGTGATTAGGCAAAAGGTGATAATAATACTTTTGCTTTGTCTACTCAAGTGCTATTCATTCCTCTTCGCTTAGCAACCGAAACTCGGACACCCTGTATATTACACGACGTTTCGTGATCAACGTGGATGTAATGAATTCCAACAAAAATTGTATTTTCCGGTATCAGTTTCTCTTCCCACGCGATCCTGATGGTCATCGAAAATGTAACCCACCCCCAGTTCATTCTCCTTCAACCGAATTTTCATCAGTACCCCTCTCCAACGGCATATGGACGTAAAAAATTTTGCACTCACGTGACCTAATCGTAAAAAAAAAAACAAAAAAAAAACGGGCCAGTTGAAGAAAGTGAGAAAAAAGAACTTCGAGCGTCGAATTTCTCCGTCGTTTCCGTTAACGACCCTTTCGGGAAAAAATTTATTATTAAAGAAAACATACCACGGGCATTCGTGATGCCCGGCGGACGGCGATCGCCGTTCCAGGGAAGTCGGCGGCAACTGCCCGCGATAACAATCGCACGCCACACCGCCAGCCCAAAGCCGAGTCGAGTGTTGGTGGTGTAATTTGTGTATTCGTGCACCGTCCACTACCCCTTTGAGCGGCTCCCGGTTCGTTGAACTCATTAATCGATACATAGAAAAGCATAGAGTACCTCATACCGAAGGTGAATAATTGTATCGCGAATCGCGTCGTCGCTAAATTGGTACTTCCGGGAAGGTGCCGCATTTGATGTGCCAATTACGCCATCGAACTAGGTTCGGGGATCACCCTGAGAAGGCTGAGCCCTCGCTTAATCGAGACGTCACTAAATTAGTACTTCAAAAAAGTGCCGCGTTTGTTTCGTCAGTTGCATCATCGAACTGGACATTCAGTTTGCGAACTTTTGACTAACTATACGCTGAGGTGGCTAAGCAATCTTTCGCAACTCCGTCTTGATTCCTCAGCTTTGAATCCATCGTTGATCTCGAGGAGTAAATGAAAGGTTACTTAACTACAGGTCTCGAAGTTTGTACCAGTTTCACTTGATAGCAGCGTATTTTCGTCAGAACGGTTTCATATGTTATCCCAAACAAATACCGAGCAAGACTAAAACATTAGTGAAGACACCACATGTACAGACTAACTATGAACTCGCAGACATGAACCCCACAGCGCCACAGTCAAAAGGACTAGTCAAATTATACCAACCAGACAAACCAATAACACCAAACTACAAAACTGCCAAAATGACAGTTAAATTCCTAAAAGACAACTACAATTTCAAAACAGAATACAATGTTAAAAATAAACTTATAACTAGAAACAATACCGGACCGGAAAAAAATAACCAACAACGAACTAGTCTCGCTAGAAGTCGCGAACATGTTCGAAAATATATCAACGGACGAACTCTAGACACTATACTTGACACCAACGACTACAAAGGTAACTTTGACAGACTACGAACAAACAAAAGTCTTAACTTAGGATCATCTTTGTCCCCAATTCCAATTCTAGCCGAAACCTTTGAGAACAGTTTTAAAAATGACATCATAAACAAAAGCAAACAAATGACCACAAGCATGACTATAAACCGTTTGACTATTTTAAAATATGTACTATAAATATAAAAGAACTTACAAAAGAAAGAAACTACAAGAACAAATGGAAACCACAAAAATGAAGACAGGACGAAACTATACTTGGAAAGCAGAAGCGCAAACTTTTGATAGCAAAACCTCACACTAATAACGAACCAAACAGAACTCAGCAACAGGAATGGGTTCGCCAGACCTTACCAACAACCAATCAGAACTCAGAACATGACAAGACAGTTCCCCTCGGCACTGATGCGATGCCCGAAACGGTAGTTTCCGGGGCTGGGGGTGTGGTGTCTCAGGGACCACGTTGGCATGCGTGCATCGCCATATGTCCCACCACACCATGACAAGACAGTTAACCATTCGGACTCGGAACTGAAGTGGCTGACTCCTAGTGGCAGGGCTGAGAACCTGTCTAGTTTGAGTGATCATAAGGGGGGAGCACGAGAAGCAGTCCCCACGCCTCCGCCAGAGTTGGGATTTTTTTTCCTGTAATGCAAACAAATTTTGATACTTGGGAATTTTGACTTGAGTCAGTTGGATCAAAAGTTAGAGGCGAAAGATTTATTCGTACGAAGAGAGACCAGAGCTCCCATTTCTGACACCGGAGTCTGGTTGGCCGAGTGGATAGCGCACTGTTCTCAGAATCCGGAGGTCCCGGGTTCAAGTCCACGTAGCAACTTGCTATATTTCGACCTAGGCCAGTTTTTCGGCAAGATTAGAAGAGGACTAAGACAGCCCTAACAGCCTCCGCGACGTCTCTGACGTAATGCTCGAAAAGGCGGATTCCAGGGCTCAGGTTGAGAGTAAAATTAGAAAAGAGTTGGGTCAAAGTTGGGAAAATCCAACAAGAGTCGAAAGGTTTTTTTTGCTAATACAAACAAATTTTGTTGTTACTTGGGAATTTCGACTTGAGTCAGTTGGATAATCTACCAATTTTTGCCCCTCCGGAAAAAACTCTTCGCTACGTTCCTGATCGCTCCCATAAGAAATGTACAGGTGATGATTCAATATTTTGAATTTTTAAAAATTTAGAGTTATTTGAGGGTAAATGCTTATTGGAATCATTTTCCGTAACACTAACTACAAATTAAAACAGTCATCGAAACTACATGTGGAATCCTTATAAGATGAGACCGATCTTCGTAAGGCGTGTTGAAGGATAGGAAATATCAACTTTGATCGCTCAACCGGTTTACATATATATGTGTGGGGGGGGGGGGAGGTTACCAGAAGTTTCTACGTTTCATTCTCCATCCCAATAGGCTACCACCTGAACCAGTGCAATATGTCACAGTTCTTTAGTCTAATTTTTCGACTCCGGTGCTATTACTAAGTTTCTTTTCCGAGGCATTCGTATCAAATTATCGATTCCTGGTCACTTATGACAGAAAGTGCGATTTGATCTGCGTTCTTGCAAGTATACCCAGCCTTACACCCGTTATTACCGGGAGGTTAAAAAGTCTTAATATTCGGATTCCTAGATGACCTTTCGAACGTGTTCGTGTTAAGCGAGCATTCGACGGGCTCGGCGATACCATGTAGTCAAGGTCGGCCAATTTTAAGGCGATGTAAGTGCGTTGTTCGGTTGTAAAGGCCAAATTGTGACTTTGTTTTGAATCTAAATGAACCCGAATGATGAATTGTGGTGTCGGAGTCGAGATAATTGGTCGTTACGGCTGAAAAAAGAATAAAAAATTCCGATTGGGTTTTGCTGTTGGTGGAGTTAGATACTCTGTTGCATGTAAGCATGTTACCCAATCTTACCACTATGGATAGGCTGATGATGCTCGATGTATGTACATGCATATTATATTCTCTTACTGCACAGAATCACGGTAGAAATAAGTCATAGAGTCCAGACCACACAAGGGACTGAAATTGCAAGTACCTGAAGACTGATCTGAGAAATGGCCTGTGGTCTTTGTAAAGGGGAAAAAAAAGCTAACCAAGAAGAAAGAAAGAAAGAAACGTTTATGCAGGGAAGGGGGAACTTTTCAAAGACTTACCTCTTGGGACATTTTATCCAAGTTCGGTTCTTGTTGTAAGCAAAGGCCTACCAATGAGGCAGAATTCTTCTATGGGATGGATCCGTAGTGTTAACCTTTAAAAGTGTTTAAAAAAAATTTGTCAGTGAAACAAGCAACATTTTTCAATTTTTGGAGAATTTTAATAAAAAATTCTTATTTTGGAAGGCCAAGAAAAGGTGATAATCCTCTAAATCCTCCCTCGAAATCCACTATGCGAGCAGGTGATGCGTTCCTCAGCCTGTGTCTTTATTCGGCATATTTGGAGAATTTATCAGTCATTTGGCGAAATTGTACAAAAAATTGTTTTCATTCTTTTCTTAACGATATTTGGAGGGTAAAGAATCAAAACCCACTGCCATTTTACTTCAAGGGCGCAAATAGGCAAAATACTGTACTCGGGTGCAGCTGCGCCTGTGAATGTGGAGTATGTTATACACATCGCACATTTACAGGAGCAGCAAAGATATTCGGACTGCCAACGCGAAAGAGTCGCCATCTACAATTTTAAGTACGTGAGAAAAAAGGAACTAAAACACTACACATTTAAAAATGGTCTCAATGGAAGGGAAATTTTATGTACTATAAATTTGATTCTTGCGAATACATTAATTTCTATTTACTTTGTCAAACAATTTATACGTCTGAGTGAGCTCTTAAGTGACTTGATGCAATGATTTGAGACTCATATGTGCTAGAGGTCGACGCTCGAGGTCCCACAGCTAGACTGTGGATTCCATATTTCCGAACGATATCATTCGTGAAAATAATTATTGCTGCAGAAAGAATGGGTAACTGGCCCTGGCATCTTGAGTGCGTGCAGCAGATGCTTAAATTTTTCCATGCGGCAGGACATTTTCCGTACGCTAAGGCAGTTTACCTTTATCACCTACGAGACAAAATGAGTGATTCTGAGTACATTGAATTTCCGAAGTATTTCACCATACGAAGAAATCAGAATTACTTTGTCGTTATTTGGAGTGATATGACCATCAAACAGACCCTGATGAGACTCACGAAAAGCAGAAGAGGATTGACATGCAGTCGTGGTATACAGTCAAGTGTGATTCAAAAATGGATTTTGAGTATGCCCGTTGTTATGGCCATTTGTGAAGAAGTTGAGGAGTTCACAGGGTGCAAAAAACATTCACGCGAACAACATGTCGACCTACGTCCTTCTCGGATTTTGCGTGATAAGTACTTCAGATGTTGAAAAATGAACACAGTGGTTTTTAACATGTAACCCATTCCCAGAGTCGCCGAACATCGATAGCATCCCTAACCACAGGTGTTATAGAGGATACTTCAAAAAATTGCCACGAAAGCATAAAATTAAAAAGAGGTATTGTATCCCACTTTTTTATTTATTTATTTATTTATTAAAAAAATTTTTTTTTAGGAAACAGAGTGAAGTCTTTAGGGTCTATTAACAGCAGTATTCGTATTGAAGGAAGCGTCATACCTGTCGACCCTCTCTTAGTTTTCCAAAGAATCTCATTCTTGAAGAAAACTGATGAAGAACTGAAATTTTTGGCACGAACTTGCTCCTTTTCCAACATCTGTTTTCGTGGAAGGGGGAGGGGGTGATTTTTTTTATTCCATCACTGGCGCGAGTATTTGAAATGAATCTTCTCGTATGCGTACAAGTCTACGTCGCATCGATTACAATAAGTTGTATACATGGAGGAAATGTCTCAACGTTTGATATTGGCAACGAAATACACAATTTTTCAATTTTCAATTTTCAATTTTCAATTTATTCGACAAATACCCACTCTACAGAAAAATGTGTGAAACCATTTTTGTGTATCTTTTCATTTTCTATCACATTTATTTGAACTTTTTTTCCTAAACTCAAAGTGTGTAGCGAGATATAAGCAAAAAACTGTTTTACTCCCCCATTTTTGCCCCCTATGGAACGACGCCGGCACCGGATTCGTTGGGACTTTTAGGATGTGGTTCAGGACACTTAATTAAACCAATGTACCAAGTTTCAGCTTTCTATGATTTTTTTCCTAGTTAAAACCTAATTCATGTGGACTGTCTGTCATCATTCTGTACATGTGTGATGCAGCATAGGAAATCCAACCATAAGTTGGATTGTTTCTATGTGCCTTCTCAAAGGAAAATAACAGTACCGACATGTTCACACTATCCAATCCGAGATGAGCATTTTTCTGACACTGAAAATCGACTTACATTTACGTGGTACCTTATAACGGAATTTTTTCTATTTTTGCTCTCCTGAAAATTTTTTCCGGGCCTATGGTGGAGGTTCTTGGGCTGCATCATATTTCCTGAAACAATTTTCTTTTCATTATAAAACTGTCATTGGCCAGATGCAAGTACACGAGAAGAAATATAATTGAGGAGCAAGCTGTTCCGATTTATGCTACCCAAGCCCTTCGCTGACTATTCGAGTCCATTCTCTTCTAGGCGCTTTGCAAGTCATTTATAATGTGAAGACATTCGGTAGTCTGTCTGTCTGTTGTCTGTTGATCTTATCTGTTTGTCCATTTGTTTGTTTAGATCATAGTGGTTAGATCCCGTTTGTTTTCAGATAAAAGGGTAGAGACGGCTAATAGACAGATAGATGACATGTAAAAATACAGACCAGCAAAGAGATATAAGGAACAGACAGTTAATGTAAGGAGCTGGAGGATAGACAGTCGGGGAAGACTAACTCTATGAGACGAATAAAACGTACAGACAGGTGACAAGATAGACTGGCAGACCAAGGCATAATATCAAATACAGGATTTAGAGAGTCGAAGTATTTTGGCTTTCAACTCGGTGCATTGTGGAACAGAGACAAAGGTACATTGGTCATTAAATACACAGAACTTCCGAAATCTTGACTACCAGACCTTACATTTTGGCACTCGGTTCCAGAGACTAACTGCCTATCTGTTTACCTGCCGTCTGGCTGCGAACTCGTCTGCCTGTTTGTCACAAAATCTGGATAAACCTTTATTCCCCACCGGAAGATGAACTTTCACCGACGGCTCCGGCTTCAGCTCCGGCTTGACCAACAATAAGATTTTTCCCAGTGCTAGTTATTTTTAACCCCTTCGCGACGGTGGGACAGGGAAAACCCAGCTTTCCATTTAAATTAACATTGAAAAGCTGGGATTCCTAGTCCCACTGTCGCGAAGGAGTTAAGAGAAGGGGTGAGGGTGGAGGTGTGCAAGAAGGAGGTCAATGAAGAAAAAGAAGAAAAGGGGACAACGTGGAACCAGCAACTGGCTGTGCCTCCGGCTCCGAATCCAGTAAGATTCTAATATTAGTTTTGGCTCCAGCTTCAGTCAATATCAAAACACTCTCGAAGGACGGGAGGAGAAGATTTGTGTGTTCTATCCCTCCCCTTCTGACATTAAAATTCGCAAAATCACGTCATTTGTTCAAGGTGCATAAATGAAGTTCACAGGACTTAACGACAGGTTACCAGTAAAATCTGAATGAAGCATTCCTTTCACTTTCTTAAAACAATCGTGAGCTGTTCGACTGATATGCAGGAACGTCACAAAGGATCGAACAATGCCTCTTCCTTCAAAAACAATTTCAGTTTGCTGGGCAAAATTAAAGCCTGGCAAAAGAAGGAAACTCTCGATTGAGAGAGATGACCCTCCTCCCCAGGCTCACCTACTTCTGAGATTCAAATAATTAAATAGCAAATAGTCTTAATTTCTTCAGCACAATTGTTTTTGTACTCCCATACATCAAGATGGGTATTTCTGCTCCCCGGCAGCACTACATACGAGTATAAGTAAGAGATTTGTAATGGCGGTACAGATAAGACTACGAATGCTATGACTGCCCACGGGTCTGAAAATGTATTCAAGAATTTTACCAAGTACAGACAGATGTGATGAATTGAGAAGAGGAGAGGAGGGTCGCGTACACAGAAAACATATTTGGGGGATGTCTGAAAATCTTTAGTAGGGTTAGTTACACAGTCTATTTTTTAATAATTTTTTTTTTTGTGCATAATTCAATATAATGTTCAGTCAATTACAGTGTGCAAGTAATTTTATTTTACGAGCCCTCAGTTTTTAACATTTCTTAGACAATTTTGGAGAGTGTTTAACCCCCCCCCCCTGAGTACCCCCCTGAGGGTCGCGAGAAGTGGGTATGAAGAAACATGAGGGTCTTCACTTTTTCTTTTTTATCAGTGACTTGGATAGAAATTTATGAAGAGAGGGAGGTTGACGGGAAAAAAGAATAAAATTAGCAAAGTACTGAGACTTACACAAAATTAATGCAAAAAGTGCCTTTCTGGAAGCCAGTGGTGGATGGGACATATTTGTTAGCCCCTCTCCCATAAAAGCATCACTGCTTCTCATTATCCATTACACCTGTCTGTTCTTGCTGAAGTTTATGGATCTGCTATCGAGTATGCCAATCACGTAATTTGGACGGAGTTTTCCATATTGTTGTCATCCCCTTTAATACTGCATATGTAGTATATTCCTGAATTTATTGTTCTAATGTTTAGTTGCAAAATATAAGTGCAAATAGCTGATCTAGCGTGTAGGCTCACGGAAGAGAGGAATCAACGAGTATCAAAAAAATGTTAAGAATTTGTTGACTCGTATAATTTTTCAGTGTTTTTTTAGGGTTGGGGCCTCTAGTGGATAGGGAGTTAAGCCCCTCTCTACTTCCACCTTGGTAACACGTTTTTGTACCAACACAAACGTAATGAGAGTACACAGCTATGAAAACGAAGGCAACACAGAAATAACTTCAACCGATATAATAGAGGGCGATTCGGTCAGTGATGCCAAATCCAGAGGAGTGATGCAAGCTCACCTACATAGTAAGCTGAAGGGAAGAACCTACCCAACCGTCTAAGTGTCCTTCTTTCCTTCTCTTTCTCTCGCGCTTTCTTCCTTTTCATTTTCTTACTCTTTTTCTTCCTCGACCGGACCACTATATTCGGCTATTCAACGTGCGCGAAAATGCCTTAGTTTAATATCATACACCACATTCATACGTTTATGCAGGATATGTTGCCTATCCATCGGCTTCAGAGTGAATAAGAATCGTGGAACACCTTGCACCCTTAGGACCAGCTCTAGTGGACTACCCGGTGAACTCGACCCGAAATTATAATTTTCAAATTTTCAATCCGCTCTTCTACCTCTTCATACCTGATATACGAAGTAACAGTCCAGATTCCAGCCCTTCAACCTCAGCAGTAATCCTCCAGACACAATCTCTGAACTAGAGGTTCAACAGTTCCGACGCAACCCACGGTGATCCCAGCGTTGCAGTCACTCGGGGAGCCCGGAAGTAAACGTGATAGACCAAGAAGGAAGAAGGTTACGAATTGTAGGCTATTTGTAAAATACTCACTAATGTGCGTGACAGGAATGATGGGCACACATGGAAGACGGCATGCTTCGACGCTGTTTGAATCTAGCAACGGGAATGGTCACCTCGAATTCGTACTCGACGTCGGCGGCAGTGGCAGCAGCAACGTTCGTATCGGGGTCGAGCTTTTGCGGCTGACCCATACTTCGCGCGAATTAATACTAAGAACGCGACCGAAAGTAGAGTACGCGGTAATTCGAGGAATACGGATCGGACGATGACCACTCGGGGTAAGAAATTGCGCAATTTGTCACGGCGCACCAGTTTTCTTATGCGTGCATTTTGTTCCTTCGGGGCGAAAAATTTGTAACCCGTCTGTACTCGAACGAGGTCGCCTCATTTATTACAGTCACGAGATGGCGATGATGTCGACCGCAGGGGCGACACAGATCGCGGATTACCGCGGTTATTAACAAAAATATAAAATATAAACTTACCAGAGTTGAGGCAGGAATGAGCTCCGCGAGCAGTAAGGCGACGGCGGACAGAATGCGAAGCTGCTGATCAGGATATCGCCATCTGGCTTCATTTTGCTTTCTTGCACCATGCCTAAAACCACGAACAATAGGTTAGTATTTCCTGTGGGAACAGTGGCACCACGATCGGGAGGAGGCATCATTTTCCCCCTTTCTCCTTCCTCGTTTCAGCTAAGGAAACTGTAAGATCAAGAACTTACATGAAATGGTACGTTGTAGAGCGAAAAGGTTGGATGCCCATTTTTCTTCAAAATGACAAGGAAGAAATCGTATATTTTTTTCCCGAAAATATTTCGTTCACCATTATTCCATTAGTAAAATTAAAATACATGTAAACTTTTTCTGAAATCTGAATTTTGGCGTAGCTGGATGATCCTAAAATTTCCCAAGAAATCGAGAGGAGCTTGACCTTTCAAGGCGTCAAATAGGTCCAAAAAATTTAACTTTGATGATAAGTCAATAAATATCGAAAAGTTTTTCAAACAAAACATGTTCCACGCTAAATTTTACCTAGGGATGGTTTTTTGAGATTTTTTCGTAACCACCCCAGAACTTCTGTTCAAGACAGAAGAGGGAAGGCGACTCAAAAGAAGAAAGATTTGCACATTTATGAGTCCGATTCCTTACTTATCTTAAATGCTCCGATTTTCACTATATAGTCAAATTATTTCGAAAAATAAGTTCAGACATCTTCCAAATCATTGATATGTTACTCATATTAAACATGTCGACTTTCACATTTTCGGGTTTCTCCTCTTGAGTCCCCTCTGTAATTCCTCCAGATGCCCTAATTTTTACGTCAGGGTAAAATCAGTATCAAAAATGAGTTCAGCGACTTTTTAAACCTCTAATATAATACCTATACAGATCATATCGATATTTCCGTTTTTCCACACCCTCCCCTACACACATCTAATCTTTCAATTTTCACATTATGGTAAAGTCATAATTGAAAATGAGCTCGGTGACCTTTCAACCTTCACACTCGTTCACAAAAATTCTTTTTTCTCGCACGTGTACCACGATATACTATCCTCGTCTTCAAAAAGAAAAAAAGAAATAGATTTCATCTAATTTAAGAAATTTTTTTTTTTTTCGAGAAAGCAAAATCTTCCCCTTCGGTAACTTATTTCATCCAATTCTGAACAAGCCTCAAAATTCAAATAAGCTTTAAATGAGTCAAGCTGACTCAACTTGAAACATTGAACAAGCCATCGACATTAGATTTCTTTCGCGTCACTGATTCTGAAACACTATTAGTTTAGAACCCTCATGCCAATACTTCGATTTTCTAATTCAAATTAGTTTTGTCCATCTAAGGAATAGATCCAGATCTTAGAGCCCAAATCAAGCTCTAATCGAATACTTAATTTGATTTTTGAAATGAGTAACCCTTCGACTTCTAACTCAACTCCTCCCCTTGTACATTAGAACTGGGTTTCCAAACATAATTAAATGAACAGAAAAAGCTGATCATCAGATTTTTGATCAGCTGTCAACCCACTCAGGTCCCATGTCCCCCCCCCCACCCCGCAAAATTTAAAATCCTTTTGTTAATCTTTGTGCAGAAATGTGCAACACACCCCACTGTTTGTGCACATTCCCATACACAGATACAGGGGCATCTGTCTTGGGGGACTGTACACACGATGCCCCCCAATTCGAATTTAAACTTGAAAACCATGTCAATCGTTTGTACAGAAATGTGCACCATACCCTACCGTTTGTGCACCTCCCCATCCCCTATCACAAGCAAAGTAAAGTCAGCTTATTTGATTCATTGCTTGACTTTTGAGTGAAATCTCGAATAATAGCAGTTTTGTGCATGAATGAGCTCTAATTATCCTCTCTATTGATGCTGCTTGCCCTGAAACAGTGACAAGTTGGGTCCGTTTCGCTAGAACAACCCCCCTTCTCCCGCCAAAGTAAAATTGCGAAAGCAAAACATGCCATAATTTAATGCAATTTCGTACCACCTTTCTCGAGTATTGTATTCGCTTCCTTCACTGTAGTTGAAAAAAGGAACCAGTTTCGAGGCAGGGCAGGGAAACTAAGCACCCCACCCTCATACAGGCATTTTGCATCAAAAATTGTACAGGAATTTTGTACCTATTTTTCTAATACCCTAAATCACGAATGTTGGAATATCACCTCTTCAAAATATTGGCGAATGGAGTAGTCCCTGCCATACCATCCCCCACCATTATTTAAGGCATTCGGCATTCTGAATAGTCCGGAAATTTTTTACCTATGTAGTATCATTTTGAACCTTCTTTCTTGAATTTATGTACTCTCGCCATAGTGTCTGCTCAGCAACAGAAGCAGCATCCACTACATGGTCCCATATGGAGTAATTTAATGCACTGAAGGTGCAGAAATTCTGTACTTAATTGGCACCCACTCGGTACCGCCAATTCTGAATTTTGTACCCATCTCCTCCTGACTTATTGGTGGAAGTTGTAACTTCCACTCCCACCACTTTCTCCCGTCACAATGCATACGTTCAGCATCTGCAGCTGTTCAGAAATTTCTCTCTTTAGGTGTACTAGAACTTATCCCTCGGAAAAGAAACTCTTAGGAATCTGAGAGTTCTCATCTACTTCGGTCTTCAAATGGGGTTGGTGCAGGGAGAACGCAAGGGGATAGGGGTGGTGACAATTAAGGTGAAAAATGGGTGCGTATAAGGGTGTAGGTAAGGACGTATGATGGGGAGTAAAGATAGAGGTGTTAGATGCGGGGTACAGTAAGCTAAGAAGGGTGCGGTTCGGGAGATGGATGAGGTGGGGCTTGTAATCGGAGTGGGGGAAAAGGCAGAGGGTGGTACTGGGTGAGTAGGAAGTGGTTGAGAAATCGACTGTGGGTGACCCGTTGGGTGGATCGATGAAGTGGTGGCTGGGTTGGAAACTGGACCAGATATTTCGTTCTCTCATCAGTTTGTCTACAGATAGTACCTCATGAGTGGAACCGAGGAAGGGGCTAGAGAAGGACGAGGGAAAGGTGAAATTGATGAAGTTATATACGGGAGAGGGTACCGGGACAAGAATTAAGAGGGTGGTGGAAATGAGGAAAGAGAAGTGGAGACGGCAAACGATGAGAATTAGACGGGTGTGGGTGAGAGTGAAGGGAGATTGATGATGGCGAGGCAAAATAAGAAGAGGAAGCAGGCGGAGAGGGAACAGAAGGAACGATCCTTGTCCCTATTCACGATGCCCTTTTCCCTTTATAGTCGAAACCAAAACTCCACCGACCCCCTGTAAAACAGTACGCTGGGCATGCGGTCTCATACTCATCTGCCTCCGCTTGCTCCTTTGGACGAAGACGGAGACGCGAGAGCAGGTAAGGATTAGATGGATGAACGAGCGGAAAGGTGGAGATGACATGTGTGAAAATCGGCGGAGAGGGGCAAGGTGGTGGAGATGGTAGGAGGGGGTAGGTGGATAAGATTGACGGAGGAGAGAAATTATGAATCGAGAGAGGATGTGTAGAAAGATGAGTACGAGAAAGAGAGAAATAGTGACGTAAATCTAGAGGGACGATGTTGACGATCTAGAGTGTAAAGGAGAGAGTTGGTGACATAAATCTGAACTCAGAGAAATATTTTGATAGTTGCAGATAAATCGCGTAAGTGCCTTTCTTTTAATTTATCAGTGCTTTTATTTCGTGCCTTTTTAATCATACAATGGAACTCATGATCTTGATATTTAAATTTGGAAGGTAAGTGTAAAATATTCTGAGCGTAATTAACTCGATATGAGTGGTATACGTATAATATGCGAATATGTCGTTTAAAATCGAATACGTACAGAGACACTCGGTCTTTCAACTTACTCACTTTATGAAATCGTAGTTTGTCATCAATACACTTTAATGCATTTTTCTATTGATGGATCAGCCTATATGTGTTATCAATGAAGCAGGTAAGTTTATCCATTTCTACTACCATTCGTTGAATTGCTGTCTGCTTTCAAAAGTTCTAAAATTGTTTAAATGTAGTTCACCCCACTTTCGCACATTTTAGTACTTTTAACTTTGGACTGTTTTCGTGATACCTGTACAATGATGAAGGGAGGGGGTGGGTGAAGGTCATACCAACGCCCCCCCCCCTCAAAAAATGATTTGCCTTTTGTTCAGAGGTTGTGCCTATTAAGTACAAGAGTAGCGCATAGGTACAGTTCATCAAACCAATGAGTGACAGCCGTTCTTTTTCGATTTTACTTCGCGGCTCTCGACTAGAGACGTTTGAGGAGAGGCTATGCAGGTAAGGTTATCCGTTTCAATCCGAGATACGAAGTTTAAGGTCACTAGAAAATTTGTTTCCTTAAATTCGGCGAAAAGGATGTAGGAGGAAACGCCACCACCAACATAACTTCCTCTTCGGGAGAAAACAGATATTTTTAGCCCTGCCGGATAAATATATCCAATTATGATCCCTCTCGACATAAATCCACCAGGGTTTCTGCCGGAACTACCATCCATGGGAGAAATTTTATTCTTTAGTCACTCCATCAAATTCGCTGCAATGCCTTACTTAATATATGCATAGAGAGAAACTGACATAGAGAAGACTAATTGACGTATAAATTTTACTTCGAGAAGATATAATGACAAAAGTTAAAGAAAACAAAGGGATATGGAGTTGTAAGCCTGATTTTGGTTGTGGTCCGCTGATCAGATCACTTGTCTTCTGTGAGGCCATATCTGTCTCTAAGAAAAGAGAAGAGGTTTGGTGATGAGAGATAGATGAAGAGTAAGGTAAAAGAGAAGTAGGCGTTAGAAGAAAATGAAGGGATATGGAGGTTGAAGGATGGTTTCTTTTTTTAATTACAATGAAGGAAGCGAATATAATACTCGAGAAAGGTGATACAAGATTGCACTATTATAACATGTTTTGTGCTTTGCTTTCGCAATTTAACTTTGGCGGGGGGGGGGGGGGGTTTATGGCGAAACGGACACCACTTTCACTGGTTCAGGGCATGCAGCATCAACAGAGAGGATAATTAGAGCTCATGCAAGCACAAAATTGCTATTATTCGAGATTTCACTCAAAAGTCGAGCAATGAATCAAATAAGCTGACTTTACTTTACTTGTGACAGGATGTGGGGTGTGCACAAACGGTGCACAAACTATTGACATGGTTTTCAAGCCTAAATTCGTATTGGGGGGGGCATCATGTCTATAGTCCCCCAAGACAGATGCCTCTTTATCTGTGTATAGGAATGTGCACCAACAGTGGGATGTGTTGCACATTTCTGCACAAACTATGCACAGGCGATTAACAAAAGGATTTTACATTTTGCGGAGGGGGGCGTGGACATGGGACCACCCACTCATGATTTTTTCAGCACCTCTGTACGAGAGCAGAGTTTTAACACATGCCTTTGTATTAGTCTCTTTCATGGTGGACATGTAACTACATGTTGACGCCTCTGGGTAGTAAACAACTTTCAATTAAATTTACGTAAAGGGCGTAATTAAGCGCCCAGTAGGGCAGAACATCGATCAGACAATGGTGTACTCGAGTGCGAATTTTATTAATTAAAATCTCGGTCGCCGGCCAGACTCTCGACTCCGATTCCTGATTAAAGAAACCAAATTATAGATACCTAATTAACTGAAAATCGAACTTTTCGGTTCATGACGTAGCATTTGCTGAGAATCTATGTAGATAAATGGGCGATGGATGGAAAGTGTCGAGAATGAAATTTTCCTTAACAGCCGGCGCAGACAGCTGACATTCGCAATCGATGCATCGGCGGTGTCATTTCTCGGAAATCCGACTTGCGGAATTAACCTTGTCAATCAAAGTTGTAAGTTCACTTTTCAAAGGCGCCATCCGCGATGTTTGGGTTATTTACACCGATGAAAGAGTATGGGAAATCGGGCAGCTTGTATATATTCAGCCGGTAAAAGTGAAGTTCATTAACTCGATACACTCTTTGTGCTGAAACTCGATCAAAAGAAAGGAGTTGCAGCCTGAAAAGGTATTGTACTACAAAGGAAATACAGGAGAGAACTGCGGGCTTTCGTGTCTTCAAATTAAGACCCGGGAAAAAAAAGAACCGAAGAATTCCGAACTTATAGAATGAGACGGCCGTGATTTTCGAAAGGGTATTCAGAAATCGGTTGTGAAATTAGGTTTGGTAAATGGAAAAGACACAGAGAGGAGGAGCTGAAATAAGAGCCAGACAGATCTTGTTCCTCGGCAAGTTTTTTTTCTACATCAGGGAAGAGTAAGCCAGATTTCCCGTTATAATACCGAGGTTAGAACAACTAAAAAGTTTTACCCCTCGGTCAATTCAGGCGTGGATAGACGAGGAAGTAATGGAGGCTGTTGCCCCACCTATTGAAAAAAAAAACTGAACTTGAAAATATAAGAAAATTGGTAAAATCTCACCGAGTCTCAAATAAGTCCGCAACATTCTTGGAATTCTCAAGGAATACAAAACAAATACAGAAGTCTCGAAAGTCCTAAATAAGTTTCGAAACGGTTTAATCAAAAATCGTGATTAAGAAGACTCCTAAAACGTCTTAAGCAAGTATAGAAGAATTAAGAAGACTCTTGAGCCGTTTCAGTGAGTTTTAATAGAGTTTAAATAAACTTCAAGCTGCGTTCACCTTTCTTAAACAAATATGAAAGAATCTTTGTACGTGTTAAAGATTCTTATTACAATCTGGAAAAGTCGTGAAAAGTCTTGAACGAGCTTTAAACACTTCGTCAGTCTTACACACGAATGTTGCATAGGCTTGAATACGAGTGGAAAAATTTTAAAGAGTCTCACGGAATCCTAAACAAACATGGAAGAGTCTCGAAAGCTGTAAACAAGTCTTGAAATGTCTTAAAAAGCCCTAAGGGGGTCTTTAAAAGTTGTGATCAAGAGGAATTCTAATCAAATCTAAAGGAGCCTTAAACGGCCTGCAAGAATCATTAAGAGTTTTGAGCAAGTCTTCAACAGTATAGCGAGGCGTATGAATTCAAGAGCGTCAAGTGTCACCTACCTTAAAAAGTCGGGAAAGGGTTTCTATAAACTGAAAGATCTTAATAATCTGGAAAATTAAAAATTCTGACGTCGTAATCAAACAAGAGCACTACAGCGTCTTAAAAAGGTCCGGAGAAGTCTTCAAAAAGCAGATAGTTCTAAGAAATTTAAAGAGTCGAGTCTTAAACGGCGTTAAGAATTCTGAAAAGTCTTGATCATGTATTGAAGAGCCATGATCGAATCTGGAAGGGTCGTAATGAGTCGTAGGCGAGTTTTGTACATTTTTAGGAAGTCTTAGACAAGGTTAGAAAAAGTTTAAAACAAATATCCGAGATTCTAAAAGATTCTTGTACGAATGTTGAAGATTGAGTAGCAGGAAGAAAACTGAATGGTATTCTAAGAATGTTGAAGAATCTCCAAAAATTGTCAACCAGTCGACACTTGAGGGGGATAAAAAATGTTTACAGCAAACATTCAGGTATTTTCATTTTTAATGACAATAAGTCTGTACGAATCGTTCAGAACTTCAAGTAATTGCTCTCTTGTCACTCAATTACCATCCACGGACGGTTAAGGGTAATTCCAGTTAAAAGGAGGGTAGAGAGGAGGTAATATTAAAGTTTTACACATTCTAAATTACCTATTTCTGGATTGCTTCTTGGATCTGCCATTGAATCGATTACAGTCAAACTTGGCCAAATACAATGCCATACATACAAAACATGACCAAATCCGACCAAAAACAATATAAATCAAACCTAATCAAAATTAAATGATCAGAAATTACTAGAAAATACCTAAAACGATTGTGAATACCAAAAAAGAAAAAATTCACGGAAATTTTAGAAACTAATCGAAAAGGACTGGGAGGGATCAAACCAACTAAGCCAATGAAACTTTACCAAAGTGGACTGACCTCTACTAAATGAAACTGCATTATAGAGAATTATCAATGCCAAACAATAGTAACAAATCACGACTTCTTGTGAATGGGAATAATAGTTTTTTCTAAGGGGAAGGGGGAGGGGACGGACAACAGATATTTTGACTGAAATACAAAAATGTCAGTTGGCACTTTAAAAAAAAAGTTAAATGAAAAGTAAATTAATAAATAAAAATTCTCACTTTTGTAATTTTGCAAACTGGCAACTGGAATTTGCCGACTGCTAACTTTTCAAAAAATATTGAGGGGGGGAGTCTCCTTCCGTTTGTTGCTACAGTCTTGACTGTTCAAAAGTAACTAAAAAGAATCAAGAACGATCAAACTGACCAAAAACAAACTAGAACAACGATGATCAACAAAAGGGCTATAGATTACCAAAATACGCTCACCAAATCGGACCAAAAATGAGAAAAAATTACCAAATCTGATTCAAATTCAATGTAAATTACCTCAAACGACGAAAATAAATAGAAAATCCGACTTCAAAGAACCTTAATTAAGCCTGGAGAATATGACCCAATTTTAATAAAATCAAACAAACAAAATATTGAGGAACAAAAACACTTTCACCAATATTATTATTAAATTACCAAAAAAGAAGAAAAAAATCAATCTGCTACATTGGATGTGTTAAATTACTTTTAAAATCAATAAGTTTTTTAAAAATTTATTAAAAAATTGAAGATTACTGTACTAGAAAATCAATATAATATAAATGAAAAACTTGTAAACCTGTACAAAACTTGGAAATTTTAAAAGACCTTTAAGGAATTAAAATTCACTAAAATTACAATAGATGTAAAAACAAATTTTAATTATATACTCGCAAAAGATAATCTCGTCAGGTTTATTCGAGTTCAGGGTTTTTACAGGTTTTGGTAGATATGTAGACAGACGCACTTTTACGAGATAATAATGTGAAACTCCTCCAAAAATCATCTTTTAGGGCTGGACAGACACCTCAAATTGGACCCCGTGCTCACTGAGAACGAGCTGTGCGAAGTTTCTTTCCCTGTATCTGAAAAACTCGTTTTTGACGCTGAAGCCACACATACACCGAAAGTCTGAAAATCCATTCTTTCCCTCTCGCTTCCACCGTACATCCGGAAAAAACTCCACAGACAAGTAAATAAGCGGTCAGTCCCATTCAGTCAGTCCATTTATCAGCCAGTCCTCTTCCCACCGTAGACCTCTTTAAATCTTCGCATCTTTCTAACACATTATACAGAAGATTTTATTCAGTCCCATTCTTTTGACATCTTGATAGATACAGGGCTGTAGCATTCTGTTCAGAGTTCATCCTAAGTGCAGTAGGAGGAATGCAGTACTCCCAGGGTCAGCAATCTTTTATTTTCTCACCGGGTGTAAATACAGAACTTCTAAACAAGGAATCCTGAAACACCCCCCTCCCCCAAGGAAACTGAAATACAAAAAACACGCAGTAAGTACCAATGAGTTTCCAAAAATGAGTTTTAAAAATATTTGGATTTTCCACAGGGACGTACAGTTGCCCCCCCCCCCGCAGGAATTTTTCACTCGGTAGTTTGGAAAGAATTCACCATTTCAGTCAGGCGGAGTTGGCAAAATCCATAAAGTCAAAAGTTTTTTTTTATGCTTCAATACTTGGGAATTGAGTAGTTGAGATGTAGAGAACATCCAACAAGTCAAAGGTTTTTTTTTGCTTTGATAATCGGGAATTTTGAGTCGAGTCAGTTGGAACTTTCACAATTTTGCCCCCCCCCCCCAAGAAAAGCTCTTCGGTACGTCCCTATTTTCCATCTGGTACACGTGCTTCAGTGCAACTAGATTTTCGCCGGCCCTAAGTGCTCCTGCACCATGTAATCAGTTCCTCATCTCAAAAACTAGTAAACAAAATCCTCACAGAAACGGAACGGTGCACAGAAGCCCGAGACCTTAAAAACGCGAGCATTACTAGAAAAATTGTGAGCGAAACAGGAATATGTTGTAGAAGCAAAACACACCCATCGGAAAGGGATGGCAGTTAGTTGATACCATCATCACTTCATCACAAATAAGAAAAATATGAGTGTCTACAAAATGAAACAAGCTTATGACAGGGACTTCGTTATAAAACATTCCATCGAGGGTCAGCGGGCGCAACTAACGAACGTAGAAGAGTACAAGTTCAGTCGTGGTCTGGCGAAGACCTCCAGTACCAGAAGCAAAGAGAGAATTACGAAATATGCCACCGAAAGGTCCACCAAAGCTCGACATACTTTGAACTAATTTCCAATTTTCTTCTCTGCAATGGCCTTGACTAAATTAGACATTATCTACAAAGTCGCAGTTGCAACACACCACTAATAGGAAACTGCGGTATACGTACTCGAGCCGTTGAAATCGTTTAAGCCTCGAACACCAGCAATGTCACCACCGCCGCTGCTACCATTTGGCGCGCAAAAGCTTCTCGAGATTGAGATCACAACACGTACTCACGTCCAACGCGACGAGAGCGACGAAAAAATGGAACGATCTTGATACCCGAAGGTTTTTCCGTATGTGTTGCTCCTTTCGTGCAACAAAGTCAATTACATCAAAGACAGGGTGTAATGGCTGTATATTTTCTTTACGTTGACCTAATTCTTACCTGCCTTTTTTTCCCCCAGCGTTACTCGGTTCAAAAGAAAATGCCAGCTCATTTACCCGAAAAAGAAATAGTGGGCTGGCTACTGGCAAGGTGCGGGAAATGGCTACCTGTCTTCCCATGTGTAAAGCTGACGAGGAATTAAAGTAACACGCGTAGGATTTAAAAGTTTCATGTACATGCTCTTCGGTCGTTGCGAATAGTTCGCCTGCGTTTGTGAAGGGGTTGTAGTGCTACGCGCAGTTAGAAGAAAGAGCAATTGGGCCACCAATCGAGCTGGAAGTTTGCGTGAGCATTCGAATCATGACAGCCTACCAACGACCGTTGAACATGTACCTGCACGATCTCAATGAGAAATTGGAGCTGATAAAAAACAAATACATGAGTACATTGAGGCGCGGGGATTTGGGATAAAATAATTTCTTATACCTTCCCTGATTTTCAGAAGCATCAACTCGTGTGCTTCCATTTTCTTCTGATTGTGAGTACCTATATCACTGGTGAGAAGGGTAGTCTATTTCGCACTGAAGACAGTTTGGACAATATAATATTTTGATACAGTTATTTTGCTGTATCATTTTAACATTTCGTTATTTCATTTTATAACGAAATTCCTCAAATCCGGGAAAATCCCAGAATAATGGAAATCTTCAATCATAATCTCGATCTACAAAAAAGGCAATATGCATCAAATCCAAAATTATAGACCTGTTAGTTTAAACCCAACCATATCCAAAATATTCTCTAAACTGATAGAAAACAGAATAAAACGATACACCAACTTTCAACAACCATCTGAACAAGCCGACTTTAGAAGAGATTACTCAGCAATAGACCGCACCTACACTCAGTAAATGAATTGATAGAAAAATGCACGGAACACCAAATCGATCTAATAGTCCAGGAGAATTAGCTAAAAAAAGAGGTGTTTGATGGAATTAATTGCAGCGAAGCTGAAACTTGGTACCATTGTTTATAGTACCCTCTTCTGAAAAACCCCGTGATTTCCCCTCCTCCCCCGGTGTGAGCATCACCTCTCAGAGTCCAAAAAGTGCCTCCGGAAACAGTTTTCGGCTTGTATCTAGCTTAGAATTGAGTTATAGGTAAAATTATTCCTTACCAAAATTGAAGAGCGTAAAATTTTCTACAAAAATGATATATATGTTTTTTTTCGTGAATCCCACGCCAACCAAGATAATCGGCGTTCAAGATCACACAAGCATGTAAATATGGAGTAACCTACAACGTACGCGGTATACGAACGCTGAAATAATCGCGAAAACACATGACTGGATGCATAGAATGTTACATGATATACTTTCAACTTATTATCTTTATTATTATAAGAATTCATCTTCATCCAAATGTACAAGTATACAATTTTCTATGTTTAAACAACTTCCTCTATGAACGCGTGGCTACAAGAGATACCCATTTTACAGCAACCACAAGCTCGTGATCCCGATGCGGAAAACTTAAGTTCGTGTAAACCCGCTCGAGATCCTTGGAAAATCGACCCTCGTTAGCCCTGTCTCAGCCCGGTATTCTCCCCCTCCAGCAGCCAATCAGAGCGCTCCATTCGAGGGGAGCCATCAGGTTAGCCAATCACAGCGCTTCATTTACGTGTAGCCCTCTCACTACCCGAGCTATACACAGGCGGCGTTGAGAAACCCGTGCTATACCCTTTATGTATGCCCTTTGTAGATCCGTCATATAGCCCCTCTGTATGCCTCTAAGTATCCCCTTTGTGAACTGTCGTATAGCCCCTCTGTTTCCCCTTGCATGGATCCCCTTTGTAGACCCGTCGTATAGCCCGTCCATATCCCCTTAATGAATCCCCTCTGTAAACTCGGGTAGATCCCCTCTTGTAATTCAGATATATATGGGAAGGGGTGATGAGCTCTCAGTCAGTTTAAAAAGTTTGAATATCCCTTCTATCATGCTGCACTCGTGATTCCCTCAATTCTTTATGCTGAGCACTCGTTTCCGGTTGACAGTTTGTGAACTTTTCCAAACCTTGGCAACGATAAAGCATATGACAGGGGCGCTAAGAATCCACTGCTGGAAACCGCTAGAGGTAATACCGTCGATGAGTCAGTCCGCCTGCACTCTTTATAATTCGCATGAGTGTTTGTTTGATTCGCGTTTGGACGCTAAAGAGTCGCTCTTTAGCGGCATGATGAAATGCGGCGCGCTGATTGGTGTATTTGGACGAAAAGATGATCAGGGACAGTATGGAAAGGGGCAGCACTAACGAAAATTTGTACGGCACTAACCAGCACTAACATAATGCACTAACGATTCTGAGTGTTTCGGGTGAGCTAAGCCTCATGGGCGGTGCCACCGTTTTCCCAGCAGCTCTCAAATTCATTTTTTTTAAAGTATGGAAGGGGGCAGCACTAACGAAAATTTGTACGGCACTATCCAGCACCAACGTAGCACTAACGATCCTGAAATTTTGAACTTCGAATCTGTTCGTATACCGGGTACGTTGTAGGTTACTCCATATTTACATGCTCGTGTGATCTTGAACGCCAATTATCTTGGTTGGTATGGGATTTACGAAAAAAAAACACGGATATCATTTTTGTAGAGAATTTTACGCTCTTCAATTTTGGTAAGAAATATTTTAACCTATAACTCAATTTTAAGCTAGATACAAACCGAAGACTGTTTCCGGGGGCACTTTTTGGACTCTGGTGGTGATGCTCACACCGGTGGAGAGGGGTAAATTACGGGGCTTTTCCGAAGAGGGTACTAAACGGGGATGATGCTCACACCGGGGGAGAGGGGGAAATTACGGGACTTTTCCAAAGAGGGTACTAAATAATCGTACCAAGTTTCGGCTGTGCTGCAATTAATTCCATCAAAAATCCTAATTCCCCATGACTATAAATCTCGCATTTATAGACTACAACAAAGCATTCGACTCGTTAAATTACAACTTCCTACAAAGATCACTAAAAAGACAAGGAGTACCAGAAGATCTAACACAAATAATAAGACATATACACAAATTTAAAAGCTAAAATAAAAGCAGACATAGTAGGTAAAGAGTTCGCAGTGAGGAAGGGCGTGAGACAGGGAGACCTCTTATCACCACTCCTTTTTAATATCGCTCTAGAGGAAATCTTCAAAAATTTGTACTGGAGCGGGATAGGACTAAATGTAAATGGAAGAAGACTAACGAATCTGAGATTTACAGACGACATCATTCTAATTTCATTATCGCTGGAAAAATGACAAAGAATGATTAAAGAACTAGACGATACCGGAAGGGGAGGCGGGACTAACAATAAATGCAGCAAAAATCAAAATCCTATCAACAGAAAAAAAGAAAAGGGAGATACAAATTAATGAGCAGAAAATACAGATAGTTGAGGAAACAATATAACTGGGACAGACAATTGCATGGGAAAATCATTGGGAAAAAGAGATAAGAAGAAGGATCACAGTGGCATGGAAAAAATTCTGGACACTAAAATATAGGTATATTCAAGGGCCCCTGCAACTCACAAAGAAAATAGCAAACTTAATCAGGGTAACACAAATACTATGGAACGATCTAATTTGGCTATCAAAAAGAAGGACCGAATCGTATCAAGATTGAAGGACAATAGATGGACACACACACTCACCTTCTGGTACCTTGGACATCATAAAAGAAAGAAGGGCCGGCCCAAATCCAGATAGGGACAAGATATAAATTGTTTTCTAAATTATAAACACTTTTATAGAATAGCAACAGACAGGAGGGAATGGGAAAGGCTACGAGAAACCTTTGCCCAATACGGGCCTCGAGTTCTCCATGCGTTGCAATAAAGAAAATTGAAATGTATCCAGGTAAATGGAACTCGAATAAAGCTATATTATTATTACTATTATTATTGTAACATTTATCATTCACCTTTATAATACATCGATAAAAGAAAGACAACACTGAGCGTTACTGATATACTCTTTGTCACTGAATATCCAAATCACTTAGTACTGTGTAACGTATAAGTAGTAACGAACAGAGGTGGTCAGTTCACGAACTTTAAAAATCGTTCACGTTCACCTACAAATATAGTAGAGTTCACGTTCTTTTGCTGCTTGTGAATGAGTGAACCGCGTTCACATCCTTTCTAATTTCCGTGGTATTCTTTATTTTAGTCTTGATTTTACAACGCGCCCATCCCTGCTAATACGAAAAGTCATTCCTAAACCCAACTTCCAGCCAGCTGTAAGAAGCTAGTCTATTTTGCAGTTATAAAGACAAAAGTTATCAGAAGATAGCATTTCTGATGTCTTATGTTATACTCTTGCCTCAGTTAGTCTAAGACATTAAAATTTTTGTAATTCTTTTTTATTCAGTCACTTCAATATTTTGAAGTGAATCACATACACGGAACTAGATGATTATTTCTGGAGGGAGGGGGCCAATTTTGCATGTGGGGGCTCAGCCCCCTGAATCCTTCTCCTCTAGTTCCATCAAGAGAGAATCATCATTTTTTGGCTTTTATTCATGTTCGCCCATAATATTTACCTTAGGTACATTACTCTCAGTAGAAATTTTCTACAGCAACACTGCAAAATTATTAAAAAATTGCGACAGCAAAACTAAACCAAACAAAACAGATAAAATTACAGTAGGCTAATGCGTGAAGGGGGAAGTACAGCACCATTCGAATATTATAATTGGAAACAGGGAAAAATGTGAAGAAAATTCTTCTAATGCGGTGGAAATATATAGTTTATTATCAAAGCACAACCACCCTTGACCATAATATAAACATGCCAACAAGAGTCACCCAGGTGATTAAAAACTCCTAAGAATACGTATACTTACTTATTCATTACGTAACTTTCGTTCTCTTCAAACAGCTTTCTAGGCTCGCGGCCAAGCAGATCAAGAACAGATATCTATTACCTCACATATCGCTAATCCGCGCCCCTGCAATTTTCATAAAAGACAAACACGACATGCCAATCTGACTGAAGGTACTAAAAGAGAAAAACTTACCCAGTTACATCCCGCACTGTGCTGCTACTTTGTCCAATGTTAGAACTTCTCGATAATGACCAAAGTTTAACGACTCGCACGCCGAGTATCTGTGCCGTAAACTAATCCGAAAACAGGTGCCACACCACGGCGAGTGATTGATATTATTTGCACATATATATGAGCTGAATCGATGCGATCGTCTACTCTGCTTCTGCAATGAACACAACCACACTACAGCCTATACAGTCATTACAAACGGCAGGTAACTAACCTTTGCAGGATAGAAAAGCTTATACACTTACTTCGATTAACGATACCGGATTTTACTCTCTGACAAGTGGGTCCGACTTCCGCAATTAGATACGCAATCGTTGCGCCATTGCGTTTACACAATAATTTTCGTGATTCCGTTCAGTTTGTGTGTGGCTAATTTCAGGTAGACTACAATTCCACATAATTGAATCCGATAGTACTATACATACTTAGTGCGATCAAGATTCACATTTTTTTCCGGCAAGCTCAACGAACTTTAACCAAGCACGGGTTTACAGATGAGGATATGGGAGATATAGAGGTATCCCTCCTTAAGGAAATCTTAAGAGAAAACCATGCCATAGACGATTGTGAAAGTTATTATAGAGTTTCAGTGTAGATATATCCCCTTCTGATGGATTTTCTATTTTAATGGATCTGAAATCACGATTTTCAAAAGAAGTACTCGAAGAAGCCTTTTAGCTGATGTCGTTATTTCCAGAGGGTATAAATAAGTACATTTAAATCGAATTCAGCTTTCGCAATACACTGACTGTCTCCTGAAAAGTTTTGAACACTTACCTACTCACCAGCAAATAGCATAATATTAAAAGAAGGGCTGACTCATTACAGCAGAAGTGAATATTGCAGAAGAATGAACATTTTGATCTTCCAGATGTGGCCATATTGATATATTCTGAACAACTGTGACTTTATACTAATATAGGCGATAAAACCGCGTGACCAGGTTCGCTATTATGTCGACTTCTGAAAAGGTGATCAAGGTTGATGTTCCCATAAGAACACGTGTAAAATTGGTATAATTTATAGCTTTTGTAATTGCTGAAAACAGATTTTCTTGAGTCGTATAACATTTCAAATTGAAACTTGAAGTCTCTAGTTTATGATGAAAGGTAATTTCATGCACTTTCTCCGCTCCAGTTAGATGAATAAGTTGATTTCCAAATTAGGTACTGTTTTTCTTATGGAAGTTTACCATTGGTACAAAAAGCGCTTGTAAACAACTAATGCATGGAAAACGGAGCCGTTTTAAGCTCATAAATGAAAACTAGAGACATCAATCTATAAATTCATCTATTATATGCCGCAAGAAAACATTTTATTGACTAGAAAAAGCTAATTCAAGTTATATGTATTCTTATATGGTGATAACGTCTACGATCACCTTTTCAGCGCAGGGCTACCAACTTCGGAAACTTTTGGTTACGCCGCCTATACATATTATGTAGGTACCTGGACGCTGTTCAGCAAGAGGGAACCACCTAGCAAAATCCGCTTTTTGAGGACACGTGATTCGAAGTTCAAGAGTCATGTAGAAACTATATAAAACAGCGTTTACTGATAAGATTTTTTCAACGTGAGTACACATTTTTGAATCGGGGGCCCAATTTTGAAAAATTCTACTTTTTACGCTCTTTCCAACGATATTAATAACTCATTCTGTTTACAAATGTTAGTTGGTTCCCTCTAGCTAAACAGCGTCCAATTTGTATTTATCTTTGAATTTACGCCCTTTTAATAGTATATTACGTGTCAGGTGCGGAAAGTAAACGATTGCCGGCGAGTATAAAATTTGCGGAGCGAGCGTAGCGAGTGACGCAATCGTAGAGACAATTGGTTTACTTTCCAATCCTGAAGATGGGAGGAAAAGGAAGAGTTCTTTTTACTGATACATGAAAATGTTGTGACAAAGGAGCTCTTAGTAAAATTTATTTAAGGGCTTCTTTCTTAGGCCAAAGATGAACTGCTGCGGAAAGTAGCATTTATAACCAAATTACCGCGTCTAGCGGGTGTCTCATTTTCGGTATATCTAGCAAAGAAGAGAACAATGAGTAGAATTGGGTGGCAATGACAGAGTGGGAAACAGTGAACACCCCACCCCCTCCTAGACGGACAGATGGAGTCGAAGGCAGACGAGGCCTGACTGTGTCGAGAGTGTCGGCGGCGCTGAGCGACTCAATCTCGAGATTCGCCCGAATATGGTGGTAGAGAATCCGCTTTGGGAGCTCTATTAGTCCAGGAGATGTGATAATTGATGACCCGATTGTCAGCCGAATTACCGACATCTCGGTGGCGTGAACCTCAGGATAAATGCTGTAGAGGGCAGAGCTGATTAACTACCAGTCGGGAATAGAGGGCAGTGATGGTTAATATGTTCTCTACCCCAGCAGGGCCAGATACCATAGTAATCCAGGTAATAATGACAACAGAAGGTACAATGGTGACGAATAAAAGTGCTGATGGCCGATGACACATCATCCACGGAGAGGAAGAGAGTACTTAGTGGAGTGGCGGGTGATCTCTCAACATCGCTGTCATCAACGAGTAGTGAAATGTGGTCTCCAAAAAAGAAAGATCGCGTGTAAAAAATGAAGTTCTTGAACGCATGTGTATGAAGGAACTGCAAAAGTGACTAGATGCCCAAGACAAGCGGGTTACAAAGCTGAAAAATGATAGCCAAAAATCAGATGGGAAGGAGTCGACATCAGGAATGGTTTGCGAGACCAGGGCCCTTCATGGCGAAACTCTCAGATAGCAAAGGTGTCCTTCAGGAGCTGCTACAGCTGGTGCTCCAAACAGCAGGCGATTTTTTTCCATCAAAGAAGAACCTGGAATGGATATTAGCTGGCCTTGAGACAACAATCAGTGACGAGAATGCATGGGTGGTCCCGCTGAATACCGCCTTCACTAAGGAACTTTCTTGTCGGCTGCACCTGTTGCAGGTTGCTTTCCCATCACGAGTATCAATGAAAAAGAAAAGTATAAAACAGGTCCAGAACCGAAACTATCCAGATGTGGCTTGGGAGCGGAGGCCACTTACAAAGCTACAGTAGGCTTTTCTCCAGTGATACACATAAAAAGACTTCACTGTCGCAGCAGCAGTAGCAGCATCAGCAAACTGATAAGAAATCAGTCAGTGAGACAGTCAGTCACAATACACAAAAACACCACTAATGAGATTGGTGATAAATAGTGTCTCCATTTTTAACAAACCAAAAGGAAAGCCATTAGGCGGAGCTAACACAATTTTGCTACAAATCTTACGTGAGGTAATTTTACAGCTCAGATGCGTTGTCTCGAATGAAGCACTTTGTCGATCAGAGCATTAGAAAAACCGATTTCTAAATTCGATACTCATTCGATTAGCAGAGCATAAAGAGTTATCTGTCAATACAAATATATGGGCAGAACCCAAGAGCTATAGAAATTTCAGCTCTCCTCTCAGAGCCACAATGCGTACATTTATAGACATGTGCCTATTCAGAATCAAAGAACACTTTACAGGAAACTTGAGCAGATATTATTTACCTCAAACATTTTCTTGAAAATGAAGTTCCGCCACCTCTCCCATCCACTTCTGGGAATAAAATCGTCGATCCGCCCCAGAATTTGGTACGTTTAGAGGATCTAGATACTCTCCTCGGAAGGAGGTGGGGACTGCTTCTCATATAGCCTGGTGAACTGTAAAGAGGTCAAGCAGGAACAGGCAGAGGAGGGGAGGCAAAAACTTTTTGATCAGATCTCGAAACATGACAATATTTTTGGTCGCTCTGTTTGCAATCCTGCGCAATTTGTTTTTCCACAAAGACAAATTTTCTGAGTTGAAAAGAAAATGGTTGAATGGCATCAGTGATATTTTTCGCTGTAAGGCTGATGCGGAGGAGCGTTGAATCTCTGATGTCAAATACTGGTCGAGCAACAGGATTAAATAATGTAGGTATTACGAGTAGTTTAGATCTAATAAAAAACAGATGACTAATCATGATCCCTGAGCAAATCATCGATTTTATAACTAGTTGGTGAATATATGGGTAAGTGCGAAAATCCGAGAGGCTCGTCTCTTATTTGTTGTGTTTTCTTATCAGGTCGGCAGCAAATTGAAATGTAGACCATTTAGACATTTTATTATTTGGAATCATAAATTTTCCGAACATAATAGTTGAATAATAAAGTTTTAAATTTAACAAGTAACAGAGCTGAGCGTTTCCCGGTTACACACGGCCCCTTTATCTTTAAAGCGCCGGGAAGGTTCTATGAGGCTTTTGCCAACAGATAACAGCTATCTACATTATAATAAAATTTGCTACTGAGACATTATATGTCTTTAATAGTAATGTGTATGGTAAACGGAACCAATAATAAGAATAGTAATAAATAATATAATATAAGTATAATAGGCTAACATGTCTCCGTATGTGGGGGGGGGTTTCTACATTACACATACTTAATTCTCTTTCCAATTAGTTTTAGTTAGGGACGTCCGAAGTGAGTATTTGGTAGTAGTGTGTGTGAAAAAGGAGGGGGAGGGGGTCAATTTCTGTCAACTGAGAAATATATTCTATCAATTGACGAACTTCTTTACAATTGACAAGCAAAAAAAAAAGAAAGAGCAGAGAAACAACTAACGCACTTTTGTTATTTGGCCGACTGTTAATCGGATTGTGCCAAATAAGGAGCGTTTTGCTAAATTTGCCCAAACCTTCTTTTTAATTTTTATTTTTAGGAAAGTCGCCGTAGATTTCTTAAATTCTTATTTCAAATCGGAGTATGAATTACTGTCGAACCACACACACAGGTTGGAAATATATAGAAGACATGCTTACAGTAATAAGCTGTCCAGATGTCTTCCGGCTACGTCGCCATACTTAGCACTTAGGTACTTTACACCTATACTACCGAATTTCTACAAGATCATTAGCAGAAGAAACAACTAGTAATGCCACCCGGAGTACGCGATTCAAAGTAATGCTTTATTGGAGACACATAATTACCATCACTACTCTGTTGGGGCTCAACATCATAAATAAATAAGCCGTACCAGTGACACCACCAAGAGATGTAGTTTCCAAAAGAAATGTGTAGCAGTTTCGGATAATTGCCCTTCCTCCCGCAACACTCCACCGTGTTCTGACTGGTTGTCTGAATGCTACCGGCGTTTCGAACAGTCACCAGTTGTGGAACGCATGGAAATGGATCATCGGCTTCCATATCTACTTGAGATGTGTCCAGTACATAACCCTCCAACTCCAAAGCATCTTGGCAGAAAACCAGCATCGTTTTTTTCGATACACGGTCTTCCTTTCTTGTAGGGCACAATGGATCTGTCCACAAAAATCCAATTATTCAATCGTTTGATAAGTGTAGGTAGTAGGTACTATAGGTATTTTTTATAACTTAGAAATATCCTTATTCGTAGCTACAAACTAAAAACCAAGATTATGAGTCAATTCATTTTGTAGATAAATGTATAACCATACCAGGCCCGTAACTGGCTTTGCCTTGGCGGGCAAGAGCGCTGCCCTGACTAGCACATTCTTAAAAAAATTAAAAAATAATGAATAAAAACAGCTAAAAGTAAAAAATTATATTTAGGTTGTATCATTAAGGTCCATGCCCTGGTTGAATATCAAATGCCCTGGCACACACAAGCGATTAGCTACGGGCCTGAATCATATACCGATGAATGTTATTGGAATATTCTTATCCGGGTTAAAAACATCCTTAGATTAATACTTTTGGAATATCTTATCCATGTTAGAAAAGTTCATACACCGTAATACAAAAATTAAAATATTAAGAGAGGAATTTAAACTATCTCAGACCGACCTCTCCTCATCCTGTGTAGAATTTGGAATCTGAACCAAAACTTTGTGATAATGCTTCATCTTCACATATTTTTTCCCCCATTTACCTTGAAATTTGTTGTCGGATCAATCAATGAATTCCGTGTAAGTTTGTTCTGGATATTGGGGGACGGGGCGTCTTCGGAATAAATCATTATCCTTCAGTAATAGAGGTGTAGTAGCCATTATATAGCTAGATGTGGTAGTAACTGGAATTTAATAATAAACTACAGCGTAGGAATGGGCAAGATCCATGGTTTTAAGATCAAAAAAATTATCAAGATCACTAGTAGATTCTTGAGTTAAAAAATCGAGATCTTTTATCTAGTCTCCAGGTGATCTGGGGTCATTATATGTGACCAATGGTCGCTCAAAACAAGAATAAATTGTAATCTAAACATAAAAATAAATGATGAAAGTGATCATAAAGATTACATAATCTTTATTTGTGGTTAAACTCTTTTTTTTCTTCTAAATCTGAGATCGTTTTCAATATTCCCAATGATCTGAGAATCATATAATGTTACATCACTGAATTCATGATCTTGCCCAGCTCTGAATTGGAAGTGGGCACCAACCTACAGCAGTTTGATAAACATGAATATACTTACCAAATGATGCTGGTTTTAACCCCCGTCTTTTATAATGTAGTTGTTCAAGTTCAGATTGAGATGAGGATGATATCGATTTCCCCTCCCTTAATTACTCCCTCCCCGAAATCAATGTCTCCCACAAAGAGAAATATTATTACATTAAGACTGAAGTACAATGTAAACATTTTTGACAATCTCAACAATATGAAAACACGGACTTGTACAACAACTGGTCACGAGAAGGAGTATCTCTTAATTTTTAGTTCGAGTTTACAAGAAACTGTTGAACATACTTTAACTTAAATATTTGTATCTGATTTATTACCTAGAAAGCTCTACTTGTTCCATATTGTATTTGCACCAGTTGTTCTCTCATATGGCGACCATTCTAAACTAACGAAGGTGACTTTTAGTCGCAGAGAAAAGATTCCACTCCAAACTAATGAAGGTGACTTACACATCTGTAGGGGCACTTGGTGTAAAATGACACAAAAATTTTCGTTTTGCTGTAGCTCGTTCAATTGTGATCTGTTTGCTACGAAACCAAAACCATAAGATAGAGCATAGTTATCTTCAGGAAGACCAAATTGAAATCAGAAAAGCATAATTATAGAGCTCACATTACAACATATGTGTACCAACTGAAATTTGAATCGCGTTTTCTGCGCGCTGTCTGCTATTGCGTAAATTAGGGGAGGATATGGCACCCTAGCACGCGATGCATGCGACTGAAGAACTGAACGTTTGACGGGCGTAATACTAGCTCCATTTGGCCAGCCTCCTGAAATGTGATTTAGGGGTTGAAACTCGGTGAGGGAATTGTGCTCGAATTGTGCTTAAATGGGCAGCTATTTATTTTCAATTGTGCTCGCCCTTAGGTATTTCTCCCCTTTAGGGGACAAGCACAATTGAAGATAATAGCTGCGCATTTATGCACAATTCGAGCACAATTCCCTCACCGAGTTTCAACCCCCAAATCGTATTTCAGGGAGCTCACATTTCCCCAGCCCCTTAGGCAGTCCTCCCCTCCCAGGGGGTAAACACAATTGAAAATAATAGCTGCACATTTGAGCATATTCAGGAAGTGTACTCACCAGGTTTCAACCCCCAAATCGCATTTCAAGGAGCTCGCAATTTCCCAACCCCTTAAGAATTTCTCCACTTAGGGGGCAATCACAGTTGAAAATAATAGCTGCACATTTAAGCACAATTCGAGCACAGGTTACTCACCAGGTTTCTACCCCCAAATCGCATTTCAGGGAGCTCGCATTTCCTCCATCCCTTAGGCATTTCTCTCCCCCGGGGGAGGAGAATATTGGGACTTGGCGAGGTGAGAAGAAAAGGGGAAAGCGGGAAAGCATTGTGAAAACGAAGGAGGGAAATTTAATTTGTCACATAGGTAGGTAATGATTTTGGACAAAAAGGTGAGGGTTTCTGGATCAATAATAAACATAAGAAAGATCTGTTAGAATTTAGAGGAATAAATGATAGAATAGCAGTCTTAGTAACAAAAAAGGGAAACAAAAAATGCTCACCATGATCCAAATTTATGCACCAACGGCTATATCTACGTAAAATATGACGAGTGTATTTTCAGATATCTACAGGCTGCGTTCAACGTTTGTTTGATTGTTATGCAATAAGGATTGTTACTGATTATGGGTTGCCTGTTGCAGTGTAAATGCATGTTCGTCAGTTCGTTTTAAAGACTGAATATAGAAGGTTATTTTATAATGATTTAGAAAGATATACTTACTTTTGAGTTGCTTTTCATATTTATGTGGTTAAAATCTCTTTCTCGATTTCATTTCTAGGTAAGTTATTATTGATGTAACACTGTATCATTCTTTATATTGTTTCCTAATAAAATTAAAAACATATTTCTAGCAATCGATTGGATGTGTCACATTTAATTTGAATTGCGACTTACATCTATATAATATGAAAAAGACTGCGACGAATTTGACGATAAACTCTCAGAAATGTACAACGAATTGAAAAAACAAAAAAAAATGAAGACACATATAATTGAATCGACCTTTTCCAAAAGTGATCATAGTGAGTGATTTTCAACTTTCACTTTTTTGTACTACTGTGTAGAGAATTACAAGCGCTATCTGGTGGCTTTTTGTAAAAAAAAATCGAAATGTAAAAATGTTTAGTATGCAAAGATGAAATCATGTTCCTCTCCAAAACTCATCATGATCTGTGTTTACTTTGCCTCCAGAAAAATGATTTTCCATTTCCAAAATTCATCACGGTCAACTAATAATTTTTCGCAATTTACCAGAAATTTCCGGATTTTACCATGCTCACTTTTGGAAAAGGTCGACTCAATTATTATGGGTGAACAGAATCTAGATCCATACTAGTTTGGAAAGAGAAACGATAGGGGTTGGAAATTAGTTCGATTTTGTCAAGAAAATAATTTTAAAATTTTAAACACTTTTTCAAGACAAAAAAAAAGGCCAAAAAGTGGACGTAGGAGGCGCTAACCGCATGAGTTTAAGATTAGATTATATTATACTGGTACCCACTGAAACAAAAAATATTACAAATTTTGAGGCCCTCCAGAAATCCTCCTTCAATCCAGATCACAGAGAAATCTCTTGTACCTAATAGATGGCTACTCTGAGGAAGTATTATGATATACATAAGGAACAAACTCTTTCAGGTTGCTTTCACGAACAAAACAAATGCGAATACCATAAATGAAAAAAAAAATAGGTACTGAAAAATTTAGATGATTGCGTGGAGATAGATCAGCTGAATAAGATCATACTTGGTTTCCTAAGTTAAGTAAATTACAATGCATAGAAGGTCGCAGAAAAAGAAACTCCCTCAACCTTGTCGGATAGCATTAAAACCCTCATTCGAAAAAGAGAAGGAATCTACTAGGAGCATAAAATAGATAAATAAAAATCGGTCCCTGGGGAAAAGATGTACCACTTTTATTTGACAAACACAAAAAATCAAGGGTTATATGTATATGACAGATAGGAAATTAACAATCATGCAACTGAATTTTATGCACAACTGTACAGTGACAAAGACTATATAGATCCAAAGGAAACGGTAGATTGTGAGTAAATGGTAGAAAATGTACCATGAATTCTTGAGGGAAAGTGGAAAGTATTATCAAAAAACTGAAAAACCAAAATGCCCCGGGTCATGAAAACATATTTAACGAATTTATTAAGATAGGAGGAGTAGTAATTGTACCAAAAATCTTGACTAGGCTTTTAAACAAAATTCTGCAAGAGAAGAAAATCCCAAAAGACTGGAAGCGTTCAGATATTATTCTTATCTTTAAAAAAGGAGAAAGAGGCAAGATGAATAATTATAGGCCGATCAGTCTAAAAGCTTAAGTATTTCAAACATTTTCGCTAAGGTTATAGAAGGCAGGATAAAAATTTTCTAATTCAACCCAAAGAACAGGCGGGATTTCGGTCGGATTACTCTACAACGGATCATCTCCATGCCATTAATCAGTTAATCGAGAAATATAATGAATATCAGGTTGAACTCCATCTGGCATTCACAGACTTTACCAAAGCCTTTGAGCCACTTACCCACAAAATCTTGCTGCGTTAGTACTAAAAAATCAAGGGGTTCCGGAAACTATCAAAATTACCAAGAAAATGTACGAGGCGCTAGAAAGTAGAATTGTAACAGATGTATAGTTAGAAATTATTTTCCGGTCCAAAAGGAAGTCAAGGAGACCCCTTATCTCCATTATTATTCAACTGTGGTCTAGAGGAAGTTTTCAGAAACTTGGATTGAGGAAAAAAGGGTATAAAAATTAACGGGGAACACTTAAATAATTTACGCTTTGCTGATGATGATGTAGTGCTGATAGCAAGCAACAAAGAAGAATTAAAAGATATGATATGAGAACTGAACAGAAATGGGCTGACTGCAGGTCTTAGCATGAATTGGGCCACAATTAAAGAAAGAAATAACCAAAACAGAATTTATGACATTAAAATTAACGAAGAAAAAATAAAAGAGGTGGAAATTGTAATATATTTGGGCCAAAAAATTTCATGCAATAAAAATCTCAAGAGGAATAAGCTGACGTAGAATAACCCCGATTCGGAATAAATTCTTGTCTCTAAAATTCATTTTGAAAGAACTATGTTACAGAGTCGGTTAGTTGGTTTAGCTCTCTTATACATGGACGCTGTTAAGCGAGACAGAACCAAGCGACATTTGTTGACAAAATAAGTTATTAGTTTCGTTGGAAGGAGCGTAAGAAGTAGAATTTTTCAAAATTAGGCTCCCGATTCAAAATGTGTACTCACGTTGAAAAAAGCTCATCAGTAAACGCTATGTCGTATAGTTTCTACATGGCTCTTGAACTTCGAATCCCGTGTTCTCAAAAAACATTTTGTCGCTTCGTTTTGTCTCGCTTAACAACGTCCACATGTCCATTACGATATGGACATTACACCAGAAAATATTATTGAACGTTTCGCCAAATCTGCAAACCGGAAAATGGTTTTGTCATTTATTTAGGCTTCGACTTATAAATGTTTATCTTCATTTTTATTTTTTGCGAACATATTACTATGCTTTGTCGTGTAATAATAAGTAATAGTATTCTCATATAGCTACCGACATATTCTTTCTCTGTAATACGGAACCGGGACACATTTTTTTCAGTCGACATTCAAAAAATGTCAATACCTCACCCTCCCCCCCCCCAAAAAAAAAGAAAAAGACTTGCTAAATCCGCACCTGTTCAACGGGTGCTTAAGGACTATTTTATCAATTAAATATGTTCAAGATCCAATAATAACGAATACGGTAATAAATCTGTGAATATTTTCTCCTTTCTCATGTTCAGCATGCTCAACAAGCTTTTCAATTGGAGCTCAAAACCAATTTTTCGCATGCTAAATCAAAAGAACTAAAATTGAACTGATTATTTTCAAGATGGAAAACAGATGATGATGCATACTGTAGCCATAGGACAGCTGAGGTGAAGGGTTTTGAATCTTGAATCTCCACTAAAAATCAATAAGTCGACCTTCCAGATGTATGCTTACACATATATGCTGAAAAAAACAGAATTTGTGTCCTAACCATGATACCTATTACATCCCAAAAGTTCAAATTCTGAAACAGACTGCTATTCAATGAAACAGATAACATATTCTGGTAATTCTCAGCACACTTGTCTATCTAACAATAGCAACAGTAGGACAAAATTACTCCTCTATGATTACAATATTTATATTCGTATTAACGTTCATAAAAGACTATAACAACAATGAACAAAGTATCTAGGAATACTTATGAAGACTACAAACCTTTCAAATGAATAAGAGCAAGTCATGCGCCCAGGCTGATGAAAACTCGGTCACAGAGCCTCAATACACCCAAACACCCAAACCAAAAATGGGACTCGTGGCAAAAAAGTGTCTCGATTTGCAGCCAATCAGCATGCAGGGCCACCTAAAATTAGTCGGAGCTGGTACGATTTTGTTAGGTATATTTCTCAGACGAGGTAATTTTGTGTCTGAAAACGGTGGCCTAGAATGAGGCATTTCATCAATCGAGGCATTAGGAAAGCTCATTTTCTTTATCACTCATTTGAAGGTTAGAATATGAAAAAGTTCAGTGTTTATTTCGGAGTGTGAGTGAACTTGGTAAAATTCCATTTGTGGGGTATGCCGATTCACTACAATGATGATGGCATAAAAGCCGAAAGCGCTCTGGACTACAGAAGAAGAAAAAGTGAATCGGCACACCCCACAAATGGAATGAAGAAATTTAGTACAAACATTGGCGAATCCAAACAGTTTTGGAAGCTTCAGCTCGCCTCCCTGAACCACTATATGCCTACACTACAGACATTATGATATATCTATTTCGAATAAAAGTGAACAATTTCGAGTAAACTTGAGCTGATATTATTATTTACCTCAAGCATTTTCTTTAAAACGAAGTTCAGTACTTCCCATCCAGTTCTAGGAATAAAATCCGATGTCGGAACGTTCCCGATCTCCAAAATCGCAGCGTCGAAAGACACTCTTGACACTCTTTTTGAGTCAAAATCGTGTCGGTCCTTGACAATCACGTAGACTCCGCCCACTTGTATAGCAAAATTGATCGGTCAAAAGTGTGTCAAGAAGTCAAAAATGCGTCGGAGTGCTCTGATTGGTTGAATGATTGTCAAAATGTCACAATACCGTGTCAAAATTCGCAAAATTGATGCAGGTCAAAATTATGTCAGCCCTTGCAGATTGAGTTTACGAAAATGACGACGATCTAGATACTTTCCCTGAGGAACTGCTTCTAATACAGCCCGAGGAATTGAAGACAGTTTGTTTCTTCAGCGCTACGTAAGCTCATATCATGAAATCAAGATCAAAAAGATCATATACGATTGTAGTATTTTTTGGCGTGCCTGTGTTAATCTGAAAATATGGAGCGGGCAAAAACTTTTACAGTCAGATCTTGAAATATATAATATTATTTTTGTTTGCTCCGCTCGGAATCTTGCTAAAATTGTTTTTCACAAAGACAAATATTGTGTTAAAAAAGAAATTGGTTGAATGGCATATTATACGTTTTCTAGCAGTAAGGATATAGGTATGTGACGAAGCGTTGAATAAGAAGGCTTATTTCTCATCTGTTATGTTTTCTTATCGGGTAGACAGTAAATTGAAACATAGAACATTGAAAAATTTTACTATCTAGAATCATAAAGCCTCCGAACATAATTATAATTAAATAATAATAATCTAAATTTAACAAAGTAACAGAGGTAACATACGTTTTCCGGGTACTTAAGGCCTTTACATTTAGAGTGTTGGAAAGCTTCTACGAGGCTCTTTTGCCAACAGCTATAACAGCTTCTGCTACTGAGACATGTCTTTAAATGTAATGTGTATTTGGATAAGAAATGGTAAACTGAACCAATAATAAGAATAGGTAGTAATAAATAATTTAATGTATAAGCTAACACGTCTCCATATGTGATATGCCTACTAGCTCTCATAAACAGCGAACAGAGCTATCAATATTAATTATAAGATGTGCTATTAAAACATTTCTGTAATTGTAACACATAACTGAAGAAATAGTAAATTAAACCAATTAACACGAATAGTCATAAATATAATATTATAGGCAATATCGCCCGAAGTGACTGTTTTAGCGGTACCGAGTGGGGATAGGGAATCAATTTCTGTCAACTGAGAATCATTTATTGTCAATTGAAGAAAGTCTAAAGAGGAGAAAAAAATTAACAAAATTTGGCCAGCTATTAACTTAATCCTATTTTGCCAAATGAGGAGCTGATTTTGCTGAATTTGCCCACTTGTGTCTAGTTCTCAATTTCTGAAATTCTTATTTCAAATAGGAATATGAATTACTATCTTACAACTCGAAACTGAGTAGTTGAAAATACACAGAAGACATTTGTGCAATAAGCTGTCCAAATGTCCTCTGGTTACGTCCCCATATCCAGCACCTTCTGTACGTCTATACTGAAAAATTTTTACAAGATTATCGGCAGAGCAGACGACTAAGCCCGCCTGGAGTACGTGATTCAAAATAACGCTTTACTCTATAACGACCCTTACCAGGAATCTGACGGTCCATCTGAAATTCATGAATGAACAAACCGTACCACTGACACCACCAAGAGATGTCGTATCCAAAAGACATGTATATTGTTTTCTTCTCATTTCCGTTCTTCACGCCGGGACAGAATACCGTTTTCTGAATGATTCCCTCATCCCTGTTTTCAACGAACACGAGAAGCGAACCGCATGAAAATGGATTGGTATTGCCGGGATGATCTAATAGATATGTGTCCAGTTGATAACCCTCCAAGTTCAAAGCATCTTCGCAGAAAACCTGCAATGTTTCTTTCGGTAAACGTTGGTCCGTTCCGTCGGGGCACAATGGATCTGTCCACAAAAACCAAATCATTCAATCGTTTGATAAAAAATTGACTATATGTATTATATACCTTCGATAACTTGGAAATATCTTTATGCGTAAGTGTACAGTGGCAGCTCTAGAAATTTTCCAAGGGGGGTGTGTTGAAAATAAGACTTGTTTTTTGTATTTTCATTTTACTTTTATTTTATTTTCAGTAGTCGTCATTTCTCAGTTGATTCTTGATATATATTATGTATTTTGAAGTCCACAGGTCCACACAGGGCTACGGCGCTGCAGGTGTACACACGTTCACTACATTTTTATATAATGTGCTTTCGCAATGTTTTTTTTCTTCTTCGGGGCCCCAAAAGGGGGGTCGACCCCCCCCCCCCCCCTCCATAACCCTCTTTAAAACCTTTTTCTTTTTTTAAGTACCCCTCCTTATTTTCTGAATACCAATTCGTTAAAAAATCCATGGGCAAACTTTTTTCTTAAACCCTTTTAGAAAATTCAAAGTAATAAAAAAAATTAAATTAAAAAATTTAAATTCAGTTATTCCCCACCCGAAAAATGAAAAAATGGATAAACCAATTATTTTTTTTAAAAATTTGGCAAACAATTGAAAATTCTTAACTTTTTGAATTAAAACGGGGAAAAAATTAAATTTTTAAGAAAAGGGTTGGAACCATCAGCCTTTTTTCCTTTTTCCTCCAAAAGGGGAAAAAAACTGTTTTTGGAAAAAAAAAATTTTTAAAATGCTAATAGATTTTTTTAAATTTTTCTTTTCTTTTGATAAAATTTGGGGCCAAAATCCAAAAAAGGGGAAAAATTTAACTTTTTAAAAAATTAAAGGGGCAAAATTTTTTTAATTGGGTTCATTTTTTTAAAAAGGATTTTAAAATTTTTTTAATTTGAAAAAATTAAGGTTTCAGTTCATACAGCCCTTTGTTTGGGGTTAACCCGAAATTTAAAAAATAAAAAGAACCCCTTTGGTTTTGTTTTAAGATTTATGTTTGTTTCTTTTTAAAAAATTTCCCCTAACAAACGTGACTTTAACATTTGCCCATAATCCCCCCAAATGAGGTTTACAAAAAAAAAAAATATTCTTAAAGTAAAAGAAATTTTTAAATGGAAAAAATATGGCACGTATTAAACTTAACAAATCCCGAACTTTTTAATTTTTATTTAATTTAAATCCATGTATTTTAAAAAAAAGGGGAAAATTGATCAAGTTCTTTTCCATTGAAGTTTTTTAAGTTCCCTACAGTTCCCCCCTTTAAATTATAAGTATTTACCCAAAAAAAATTTTTTTTGTACCGGGGAAAATTTAATCAGTTTTCTCTTTTTTAATAACCTCAGGCTACGTGTTAATCGGGGAATTGCCTTATTAATTTAATTTTATTTTTTAAAAAAAACCAAAAAATTTAAAAGCTAAAAAAAAATATGACCCCCTTTTATTTTTTCCGAACTTGCACCCCTTAAAAAGAAAGAAGTAAAGTCCGGAAAAAAAAATGATTTAATTTAAAACCATAAAAAAAACGGATTTTTATTAGCTAAAATTCTTCTTTTTTTTTCATTCTTGACCTTAAAATTTCTAACAATCCCCAAATTTTTAAAAAAAAGAAGGGGGAATTTTTATGAAAAAAATTCCTAGTTTAAATTTTAATGAATGATTTTACAACCCCAAAAAATTTTAAACCCCCAAAAAACCCGCCTCCGGGGGTTCCAAATTTAGAATAAAGGCCATTAATTTTTAAATATAGTTAAAAAAAAACCCCCCCCCAAAGGGTAAAGCCATAAAAGGGGGGCCCCTTTTGGGGTCGGGCCTAAAATCTCTCGAATTGGGAATTAAGTTTTCGGAGCTCCCTTAGGGGGCGAAAACGTTAATTTTAATTTTAAAACGCAACCCCCAAGTATGGAAAACGTGAGGTTGTTAGCTACCCCAAATAACTTAAAAAATTTTTTTCCCAAAAGGGGAACCACATTCCTAACAAACCACACAATAAAATTTGAAACGCCAAAGGGGGAAGAAGTAGTAAAGGGGATAACAAATTTTTAAACAAATTTGTTAAAAAAAAAAAAAATTTGAAAAACCGAAATTCTTAAAACCCCCCCCCTTAATATTATAAAAAGGGGGACCCCCTCGTGTCTCCATTAAATGCAAAAAAAAAAATTCAAAATTTTGAACGATATCAATAGAAAGGGCCCCCCAAAACGAAGATGCCCCGGGCAAAGCGGGGTGAAAAATGGGGCCAAAAACAGGGAGAAAAAAGGGGGAAAATCCCCAACAAATTTAAAATGTTTGCCGATGACAGGGCCCCCAAATTTTTCTAACAATACCACAATTTTCAAAATTTGAAACGCTAGAGGGGTAGAGGAGGTAAGTATTGTATGAAGCAAAATAATACACATAATTTGTTTTATTTTTGAATGAAGTCGGCAGTGCTCTACCACACCATCAAATTATTATCTAACCTAACCAAATTACCGCGCCCGGCGGGTGTCTCATTTCCAATGTCTAGCAATAAAGAGAACAATCAGTGGAGTTGGGTGGCAATGATAGATTCGGAAACAGAGACCCCCCCCCACGGATAGATGGAGCCGGATGCAGACGAGGCCTGGCTGTGTCGAGAGTATCGGTGGCGCTGAGAGACTCGGTCTCGAGATTCGCCCGAAGACGCTGGTAGAGAATCCGCTTCTGGAGCTCCGTTAGGCCAGGCGATGTGATAATCGATGACACGATGTCTCCCCGTTAATCTGACTGAAGTCAGCGCGATTACCGACATCTCGATATCGTGGACCTCAGGACAAATGCTGTAGAGGGCAGAGCTTGTTAGCTACCGGCCGAGAATAGAGGGCAGTGATGGTGAATCAAGTACGTTCTTTGCCCCAACAGGGCCGAATGCCACAGTGATCCAGGTAACAACGACAAGGTACAATGGCGACGAATAAAAGTGCTGATACCCGATGATACATCGTCCAAGGAGAGGAAGAGAGCACTCAGTGGAGTGAATGGTGACCTCTCAACATCGCTGTCATCAACAAGTGGGTGAAATGTCAAAAAAAAAACTGTACAACGCGAAGTTTTTGAACGCATATACATATATGAAGGAACTACAAAAGCGACTAGATGCCCGAGACAAGCGGGTGACCAAGCTGAAAAATGATAGCCAAAAACGAGGTGAGAAGGAATCAACATCAAGAATGGTTTGCGAGACCATGGCCCTTTGTGACGAACCTCTCATGTAGCAATGGTGTCCTTCAGGAACTGCTACAGCTGGCGCTCCAAACAGCAGGCGATTTTTTTCCAATAAAGAAGAACCTGGAATGGACATTAGCTGGGCTGCAGAAAGCAACCAATGATGAGAAGGCATGGGCGGCCGCGCTGAATACCGCCTTCAACAAGGAACTTTCTTGTCGGCTGCACCAGTTGCAGGTTGCTTTCCCACCACGAACATCAATGAAAAAGAAAAGTATAAAACAGGCCCAGGACCGAAACAATCCAGATGTGATTTGGGAGCGGAGGCCACTTACAACGCTACATTAGGCTTCTCCAAAATCACGCAGATAAAGACTTCTCTGTCGTAGCAGCAGTAGCAGCATTAGCAAACTGATAGGAAATCAGTCAGTGAGACAGTCAGTCACAATACACAAAAACGCCACAAATGAGACTTGTGGTAAATAGTGTCTCTATTTTTAACAAACCAAAAGGAAAGCGAACTACAATTCGTCGGAGCTACCACAATTTTGCTACAAATCTTACGTGAGGTAATTTTGTGACTCAGATGCGTTGTCTCGAATGAAGCACTTTGTCGATCAGGGCATTAGAAAAACCGATTTCTATATTCGATATTCATTCGATGAGTAGAGCATAAACAGATATTTGTCAATACAAATATATTGGCAGAACCCAAGAGCTATATGGAAATTTCAGCTCTCCTCTCAGAGCCACAATGCGTACATTATAGACATGTGCCTATTCAGAATCAAAGAACACTTTACAGGAAACTTGAGCAGATATTATTTACCTCAAACATTTTCTTGAAAATGAAGTTCCGCCACCTCTCCCATCCATTTCTAGGCAGAGGAGAGGAGGCAAAAACTTTTGATCAGATCTCGAAACATAACAATATTTTTGGTCGCTTTGTTTGCAATCCTGCGCAATTTGTTTTTCACAAAGACAATTTTTTTGAGTTGAAAAGAAAATGGTTGAATGGCATCAGTGGTATTTTTAGCTGCAACGCTGATGCGGAGGAGCGTTGAATCTCTGATGTCAATTACTGGTCGAACAACAGGATTACATAATGTAGTAGTTTAGATCTAATAAAAAACAGATGACTAATCATGATCCCTGAGCAAACCATGGATTTTATAACTAGTTGGTGAATATATGGGTAAGTGCGAAAATCCGAGAGTCTCGTCTCTTATTTGTTGTGTTTTCTTATCAGGTCGGCAGCAAATTGAAATGTAAACCATTTAGACATTTTATTATTTGGAATCATAAATTTTCCGAACGTAATAGTTGAATAATAAAGTTCTAAATTTAACAAGTAACAGAGCTGAGCGTTTCCCGGTTGCACACGGCCCCTTTACCTTTAAAGCGCCGGGAAAAGGTTTTACGAGGCTTTTGCCAACAGATAACAGCTATCTACATTATAATAAAATTTGCTAATGAGACATATATGTCTTTAATAGTAACGTGTATGGTAAACGGAACCAATAATAAGAATAGTAATAAATAATATAATATAAGTATAATAGGCTAACATGTCTCCGTTGTGATATGCCTACTATGCTGTACCAAAATAATATTTTTAGTGATAAGCTAATGTCGCGTAAACCAAAATTTTTGCACAACCTGACTTAGTTTCCTACATTTTTTATGATTCTCTTTCCATCTAGTTTTAGTTAGGGACGTCCGACGTGACTATTTGGTAGTAGTGTGTGAGAAAAGGGAGTGAGGGGATCAGTTTTTGATTTCTGTCGAATGAGAAATATAGTCAGTCAATTGACGAACTTCTTTACAATTGACAAGCAAAAAAAATAAATAAATAAGGGGAAGTCACTTATACAGCCGAAGTAGGCTTATAAAGACTTCTCTGTCGCAACAACAATAGCAGCATCAGCAAACTGATAAGAAATCAGTCACTGAGTCACAAGTCACAATACACAAAAACATGACAATTCTTATTTGTTGTGTTTTCTTATCGGGTAGGCAGTAAATTAAAATGTAAATCATTTACATATTTTATTATTTGGAATCATACATTTTCCAAACATAATCGCTGAATAATAAAGTTCAAAATTTAACAAGTAACAGAGCTAGCGGGGAGGTTCTACGAGACTCTTGCAAACATCTAACAGCTATCTATATTACAAAATCTGCTACTGAGGCCATGTCTTTAATTGTAACGTGTATGGTGTATCTGAATAAGAAATGATAAACTGAACCAATAATAAGAATAGTAATAAATAATACAATGTACATATAATAGGCTAATGTCACCGTACGTGATATGCCTCTACTATGCTGTACCAAAATAATATTTTTAGTGGTAAGCTAATGTGGTGTAAACCAAAATTTCTGCACATCCAAACTTAGTTTCCTGCATTACGTATAATGCTCTTTCTAATTAGTTTTAGTCAGGGCCGTCTGAAGTGACTTTTTGGTAGTAGTGCGTGAGAAAAGGGAGTGGAATCAATTTCAGTCAACTGAAAAATATATTTTGTCAACTGACGAACTTCTTTACAATTGACAAGCAAAAGAAAAAAGAGAGGAAAAATAACGCACTTTTGAAATTTTGCCAACTGTTAATCGGATTATGCTAACTAAGGAGCCGGTTTTGCTAAATTTGCCCCAACTTTTTTTTTTTAAAGGAAAGTCACTATGTGGTTTTGTGTTTTATCCCATGTTTGTGTCCAATTTTTGATTTCTGAAATACTAATTTCAAATCGGAGTATGAATTACAGTCGAACCACAGGTTGGAAATACATAGAAGACATGCTACAGTAAGCTGTCCAGATGTCTCCGGGCTACGTCGCCGTATTTAGTACCTGCTGTAGGTACACCTAAAGTGAAAATTTTATACAAGATTATCAGCAAAAAATACTACGTGAGAGCCCTCCGGTCGTACGCGATTCAAAGTAACGCTTTATCGGAGACACATAACCGTAACCTTCACTCCCTTGGAGCTCAAAATCATAAAGAAATAAACCGTACCACTGACACCACCAAGAGATGTAGTTTCCAAAAGAAATGTAAAATACTTTCTTATGATTTCCCTCCTTCCCGCGACATGACATCATGTTCTGAAAGTTTGACTGAAGGATGAGTTGTTTAACAGTCAACAATTGTGAACTGCATGGAAATGGATCGGCAGCGTTCATATCTACTTCACTTGTGTCCAGTTGATAATCCATCAACTGCAAAGCATCTTCGCAGAAAACCCGCAATGTTTCTTTCGGTAAACGTTCGATGTTTTGTCCAGGGCACAATGGATCTGTCCACAAAACAAAATCATCAATAATAAATAAATAAAAATAATGATAAAAACAACTAAAAGCAGAAAAAACTTTTTGTGTTGTACTCTTATGGCTCATACCCTGGTTGAATATCAAATGCCCTGGCACACTTAGTTACGGGCCTGAACCATAATACCGATGAATGCTATTGGAATTTGCGTATCCAGGTTACAAAAGTTCATACATTAATACTTTCTAAATATCTTTATTCATGTTAGAAAAGTTCATACATAATACAAAAATTATGAATAAGACAGGGGTTTAAACTATCTCAAACCAACCTCTCCTCGCCCTGTGGAGAATTTGGAATATGAACAAAAACTTTGTGATAAGTTTATCTTCACATCTCCCCCCCGCCTCCATTTACCTTGAAATTATTTTGTCATCAGATCAATCGTTTATTTTTGTGTTAGTTTGTTCTGGATATTGGGGAGAGGGGCGGCTCCGGAACGAATCATTATCCTTCGGTAATACAGGTGTAGTAGCCATATAGCCAGGTGTGGTGATAACTCGAATTTAATAATGAACTACCGCGTAGGAGTGGGCAAGATCACATGATTTTAAGATCGAAACGATTTAAAATATTATCAAAATCACTACTAGATTCTTGAGTTAAAAGATCGAGATTTTCTGTCTAGTCTCCAGATGATCTGGGGTCATTATATGTGACCAAATAATCGCTCAAAACAAGAAGAAATCGTGATCTAAAGATAAAAATAAATTATGAAAGTGATCACAAGATTATAATCTTTATCGTGATGAAACTCTTTTTTTCTAAATCTGAGACCATTTTCAATATTCCCAATGACCTGCAAATCATAATATTAGATCACTGAGTACATCGCTGCTCGGGAAGAACCAGGGGCAGAACTATAGATGGATGTGGGGGGTTGACACCCCCCCCCCAACACACACACCCACAATAATTTGGCAGTTGGCAAATTTTGAAACAGTTCATTCGAATTTTTCATTTTTTATAAATGTTTGTTTTTTATTTTTTTCAATTAAAAAATATTTTGATTAAAAAATCGGCAAATTTTCAATTTTTAAAAGATTTGGTCGACGAATTTTTAGTTTTCAAAAAATATTTGTCGGCAAATTATTCTTCATCACCTCCCCAAACTGAAAGTCAAATTTCGTTTCTGAAAATGGAGTACCCGGGACTCCTGTCAGAGACTATAGTCAGTCAAAAGCCGAAGGTTTCAAGCTGAGTATCGAACGTTATCTGAAAGGTTGAAACAAAGCTGAGATGTGGAAGACTGGTGATTCAACTTACCGACAACCCATTGAAAAAAAATTGAATAGATCGCGTGAAAAAAATTAACGCTTAGAACGATCAAACTTTCGTACTTTTGGAAGTAACAAAAACTCTATTTCTGTGGACTTATCAAGTTATCAGTTCTCAACTTTCTCAAACAGCCATTCAAGCATTTAGCCATCGATATTCAATGTGAACTGGATCACGAGTCTACCACTGTGTTTGTGAATTTTGTAATGTGACACAAGAAAAAGGCCTGTGTGTCTGAAACTGCTGAATGGACACTCGGGCCCTTTTCTTCTGATACATCACATATAAAGAACGACAAACATACGATTCTTCTATCTTTCAAAGCAAAATCAGTGTTGACAATTTTATAAACATTAAAATGTAGTGGAACGAAAAGTTTTGAACAAAACTAGCGAAAATATAGAAGAAATTCGTTATTTTTATTCACGAAATTTTACCACGAGAGACTCCGGCAAGCGTTAGGGGCTTAGGGGTGCTCAGTACCCCCTAGCACCACTCTGGCTAGGGGCCTGGTGTGATGATGATTTTTTAAAGTGGTGGTATTTCTGCCTAGAGGGGCTCAAGATACCTTTAAAGGAGGCTCATCCCCAGCTTGCCCCCTATGGCTACGGAACTATCTAGAAGTTGAAAGCAGAAGACTAATTTTCCAATATCACAACCTGAATCCGATAGCAAATGTTCTATTATTTAATTAACGTGCTTTGGTGCTGGTGAATATAGGAGGGAAATTTAGTCTGAAACAAAAGTCAAAACTCCTTGTGTTTTTCCCATAAAAACGAAAGGGAGCTTGCGGCATGGATTCCCCTAAATCCGATCGACCTGAAACTTTGTAGATTTTTTAAAATTAATGTCCTTGAAACAATTACGGGGAATATGGTGGTCCAACTTAGGGCATGGCTCCCAGGAATTGGATCTTTCAGTTTTTTTGTTTTTTTTAAAAGATCTCTACACGTACACGCTCACAAAAGAACGCTGGAGTTTACAAACGTTGGTGAAATGTAAGCCTTTATTCCCTCTGTCGAATGGTATACTTCATTTTAGATAAAGTGTATCTGCGGCTGCGTACAAGCTCACTGAAAACAAGTGGTCCAATATAGGCAACTTTCCGTTATATGTACTTACCAGGTAGTGCTGGTGTTTTCTGCTTTCTTTTTGAATATTTATCTTCAAGTTTAACACTTGATGATGATATCGTTGCTTTTTTATTAATTACTCCCTCTCCGAAATCAATGTCTCCCATAAAGACAAATATTATTACATTAAAAATGAAATACAATGAAAACATTTTTGACAATCTCAACAATATGAAAACACGGCCTTTTGCACAACAACTGGCAACGAGAAGGCGTATCTCATAATTTTTAGTTTTGAGTTTGCAAGAAATTGTTGAACATTAAGTTAATATTTGTATCTGATTTACCTCTAAAGCTCTAATTGTACCGTATTGTATTTGCACCAGTTGTTCTCTCATATGGCGACCATTCAAAATTAACGAAGGTGTCTTTTAGTGGCAACGAAAATATTCTAGTCCAAACTAATTGTTATACTTTTGTCGCGGTGTTATTATTCGCGCTCGGCGACACGTTCGTACCAATACAACACTAATGAAGGTGACTTATATGTAGGGGCACATGGTGTAAAATTACACAAAAATTTTCGTTTTGCTGTAGCTCGTTCAATTGTGATCCGTTTGCATCGAAACAAAAACCATAAGTTAGAGCATGTTCAAGTTATCTTCAAAATGATCATATTATATAGAAATCAGAAAATCATTTAATTATGGAGCTCAGAATTGCAAGTGTGTCACAGTACAACATGTGTGTCAGTTTACAACATTCATGTTGTAAAATCACAAGAATAAAAATGTGCCACGAAAACAATCCGAAAATCTTTAAGATTTAGTTACCAAACGTTGTCAAATATGTCAGCTACATACTTTACAGGGGCGTAGGGTCTGAACCCCTCCCCCTGGCATCAGCCGAAAATGTGAAAAAATTATAATTTATTCTGGTAATAGTAAGTATTTCTGTAATGTTGTAAAAGTGAAACGAACCCCCTCCTCCCTTCATACCAAGTCTGGCTACGCCACTGCATACTTACATGAAACGATAAAATGCGATTCTGACGTGAGGTGGTGCCGAACCTGAGTGAAATAACTTCTAATACGACCAGTTTCAGTTCTATCCATGACAGGATATACAAATTTATTACAATCGACTGTTCTTTTGGCATAAATTTATATGGTCAACTCCATCAACTGTGTGTGTGTCACTGTACAACATGTATTACCACACATTGAAGTTCATATACCTATTTCATTTAACACTGATTATTTTCCAAAATCCATAGTAGGTACCATTCGTTTCGGCTTCAGTAGAGCTATACATAATGACATATGATGTTATTATCCCAAAAATAGCAGGCTGAAACTCGAAAAAACCACATTTTTGAAAAGAAATTTTCTCCTGATAACGAAAATGAAATCGATTTCTCCGAGTGTAAAATATTCGAATCATTATTGCACATGTTGTATAGCGCTAATAGAATGGGAGATTGGTTCGTCGTTTCATTTTACACCATGTGTCATAATATAGGTACCAAGTGCCCCGATACGGAAAATATCTACTCTGTTTTGAGAAAAAATTAGGGCCGGATTAACCACACGGGCCTACTGTGCCTGGAATAAACCAAAAAAGTGGCTCTTTTCATGTTTTCTTTTCCTTTTTTCTTTATTTTATTATTTGTAGGTTTTTTTTTGTTTTTTTTTAAAGAAAATTTTATTAGTTTAACCCAAAATGCTAAAAAAATGAAAAATTAGAATCTACAAAAATGAAAATAGCCGACCCCATTAACTTGCTTCGACCCTACACTCGGTCGTTCTGAAATTTAAAGTACCTAGGATGGGCTGAAAATCGAATTTGAAAACACAGTAAGAGGATAATATAAGTACGGTCTTAAGTTATTTTACCCACGTTTTACTTTATTTTCATCAAGTTTTGTGCCCTCTAGTGAAACTTTAATCTTTCTAAAATGGCACAATTTTCAAAATTTCAATCTTGAAATAAAAGAAGTGTAAAAGGCAGGTAAGTATTTGGAACAATAACACACGTGTTTAATTTTATAAGGTGCTCTATCAGACCTTCAAATTTTCTTCTCACTTAGCTGGTTTTATCTGCGGTGGCAAAGAAGAGGACAATCAGGTAGAGTTAGGTGGCAGTGATGGGGAACGAGGATCCTTGCCCTTAGCCGGACAGATAGAGCAGAAGGCAGACGCGGCTCGATTGTGCCGGGAGTGTCGGCGGCGCTGAGCGACTCGGCTCTCGAGGCTCGCCCAAATATGATGGTAAAACATCCGCTTCTGCCGCATGCAAGTGGGGCTCCATTAGTCCAGGAAATGTCGTGATAATCGATGACGCAGCGTTTCCCGCCAATCCGACTGAGGTCAATCTCGATGGTGTGGACCTCAGGACAGATGTTGCGGAGGGCAGCGGTGATTAGCTACCAGCCGGGAATAGAGGACGATGGTCAATCTAGTATGTTCTCGGCGCCAACAGGACCCGATGCTACAGTGATCCATGAGACAAAATGACTACAGGAGGTACAATGGCAACGAATAAAAGTGCTGACACCGGATAGCACATTATCCGGGGAGTGGGGTGCGACCTCTAAACATCGCGGTCACCATCGGATAGCAGTAAAACGAAGTCTACAAAAACAATAATCGTGACGTCAAACATAAAGAACGCTATTTGCTTTAAGTTCATAGTAGTGTAACCATCAAAGATGAATATGACTTCGAAAAAAAACGAACCATTGATGACAAGATTTCGGGAGAATCTAGCAAATCACGCGTGTCCATCGCCCGAATTCAAGAAGGCTCCAAAAATTATGATCAGACGAGGAAGAGAATGCATGACACACTGTTGCAAAGGAGACTCGCCTGGTTCGGGAATTCAGCAAGCAAACTGAAGAGCATGTACAGATGATCGATGCACAATCGGCAATGCTGAAGGAACAAGTTGCCCTCACTGACATAAAGAATGAAGTAATAAGCAAACTGGAGGTAGAATCGTGTGTAAAACATGAAGTTCTTGAAAAGCTCCAAACCCATATAAGTCAAAACTACCCGAGCGACTAGATGCTCGAGAAAAGCAAGTTACGAAGCTGAAAAATGGTAACCAAAAACGAGGTAAGAAGAAGATGACAGCAGCAACTGTTCGCAAGGCCAGGGCCCTCCAAAAGGAGGAACAAGGAATGACACTGGCGAACCCCCTCACGTGGTAGAGGTGCTCTTAGGGAGCAGGCGACTTTCCCTTCCATCAAAGAAGAATCTGAAGGAATAAGTAACCAATGACGAGAAGGCATGGGAGGCCGGTTGAATAACGTCCTCTGTGGTGAATATTGTCTCGATTAACAACTAATCAAAAAGTAGAGCTACCTAAAATTAAGCGGAGCCAGCACAATTTTGCTACAAATCTCACGCGAGGTAATTTTGCAATTCAAGCCCATTGTCTCGAGTGAAGCATTTTTCGTCGATCGGGGCATTAGGAAAGCTGATTTTTTAATTACATAGGTACTCTTTCAGGATCAGAACACGAAGAAATACGTATCAGTACTAAAGACACTAGCGGATCCAACAAGTGCGTAGCTCCGTTATAGGAGGGGGAGGGATACTAAAAGTTCTTTTCTATGTCCTTCCTGACCCTTTACACCCTCCCTCCATGACTTTTGCCTCGTATAACTCCTGAAAAAAAACCTATTTTTTTTACTAAGGGAGTCTAGACACCTAGGATCCGACTCCTATTTACGCCCTTAGGATCCAAAAAGCTATGGAAATTTCAGCTTTCCTCCCAGAGCAACTACGCGTGTACTATAGATATTGGCACCAACTATTTTTAATAAAATACAATTATTGCGTGTAAACGGGAACATGAGCTAATTTTATTCATCTCAAATATTTTCTTTAAAACGAAGTTCAGCCCTTCCCAATCCATTTAAAAGAATAAAATCCTGGATTCGCCCCTCAATGTTGGTACATTTAAAGATGGCAATGTATACTTTCCACCATTTTCTGGCCGTCTAGTATTAGATAGGGGTCTTGAAGGGTCACCCGATATTGATCGCATAGAAATGGATTATCGGTATTTAATTGATCTGTGTCCAGGTCATAGCCCTCCAACATTAAAGCATCTTCGCAGAACATCTGTAGTGTTTCTCTCGGTAAACGATCACCCTTTGGTTCGGGGCATAATAGATCTGTCCACAAAACAAATTAATAATTTCAATCGTTTGATCCATAATTTGAGAATATATCGCTGTCTGTATGAAATAAAAGTCAGAAATTAAGATTCAGTTTATTGGTTAGATAAATACACACACTGACCTGCCAGGAAAAAAGGGAACTGTGCGCAAAAAAGTCATTTTTGTGATAACAACTTACTGTTTTTGACTAATTTTTGGCCGCTCTTACGCGTGGTGTTGTCCAAAAAATTCTAAATAATTTTCCCAAACTGTTGTAAGTCTTCAAAGTTGAGTGTCTTCATAACGTGAAAATGTTATTAAGTTTGTTTATCCGCTCTCCTGTAAAATTTATATTTTGGCGCTTAGGTCCCTTTCTTCCTGGCAGATCACATACCAGTTAGTGCTTTTGGAATATCATTATCCATTTTAGAAAAGTTCAAGCGTAATACAAGAATTAGGATTAAGAGAGGGATTCGAATTATCTCAGGCCTCCCCCTTCTCTTTTTCTAATTTGCTCTCAACCCGAGCCCTGGAATCCGCCCTTTCGAGCATTACTTCAGATACGCAAGGGAGGCTGTTAGGGGTGTCTTATTAGCCCTCTTCTCTTCTGGCCGAAAAACCGGCCTAGGTCGAAATCTGGCGCCTTGCTACGTGGGCTTGAACCTGGAATCACCGTATTCCGAGACAAACGCGCCATCCACTCGGCCAACCAGAACCCGATACTCACACCACGTGAAATTTAACTGTACTAGAACTCCGTATTAATGGGCTGTAGTTCTACGCCCCCCCCAAAATGAGGTAGGGGGTTGGAATTAGCGGCACAAATTCTATTGTAATTTATGCTAATTGTGCTCCGAAGTCCCAGAATTTGTGCCGCCTCCCGTGGGTCTACATTTTAATAAAAAGTTTGGGGGGGGCAGGGAAATGTTGGCCGCCCCAAATGAAGATAGGGGGTTGGAATTAGCGGCACAAATTTTATCGTAATTTGTGCTAATTGTGCTCCGAGGTCTCAGAATTTGTGCCGCATTTTCTAGGCTCACAGTCCAGTGCTCAATTTGGGGGGGGGGCTGGAAAAATTATGATATTTTAAAAAAAAACTATCTTCAAAAGGAGAGATTAACTGGTTTCTGCTGTCACCGAATTCATTTTTCAGGTTCTTTTCACGATATCTCATATCCTACCCAAATTTTGGGAGGTACACCACCCATTCTATCCAAAGTTCTGTTGTCTTTGTTCATACTTTTTTTAAACTCATGAGGCGAAAGTGCGATAGTTTCAGGCAACGACACTTCTGTTTTTGCGCATCGGATTTGGCAACAATGATAACGAAGAAACCCGTGGTGAAAGTAAAAATAGTGTGGATATGGGCCACGACCCCCCCAGGAAGGGGTGGGGGCTCGGATGTAATGGCACGAATTTTTACCTAATTTGTGCTAAATGTGCTCGAGGTTCCCACAATTTCTGCCCCCTTCATCAGGCATTTTTATGGGCGAAAAAATTTTCCGAGAGTTTCGGTGCCCGGATCCGGCGAAATAGAATCGAAATGCCGAGACGAATTTAAAACCATCGTCAAAATTGATTCACAGGCTCTTTCCAAGCCTCTATAGCCATCGCCCTCATTATAACCACATTTTTGACTGTATCTCGGTAACGGAGGGTCAGCGTCTGATTAGGTCGACGAATTCGAACTCAGCGCGAAAAATTGTGTAGGAATTTGTTATCTCATCTATTTGGAATTTCGAAAATTTTGAAAATTGTTCCATACCATATGTATACGTCAGGCATTCTTTTGGGCGAGAAAATTTTCCGAGAGCTTCGTGGCCCGGATCCGGCGAAATAGAATCGAAATGCCGAGACGAATTTAGAACCGTCGTCAAAATTGATTCACAGGCTATTTCTGACCCAGTATAGCTCCCGCCCCAGTATAACCACATTTTTGACTGTATCTCGCTAACGGAGAGTCAGCGCCTGCTTTGGTCGACGAATTCGAACTCAGCGCGAATAACTGAGTAGGAATTTGTTGTTATCTCATCTATTTGGAATTTCGAAAATTTTGAAAATTTCTCCATACTTACATCAGGCATTTTTTTGGGCGAGAAAATTTTCCGAGAATTTCGGGGCCCGGATCCGGCGAAATAGGATCGAATTGCCGAGACGAATTCAGAACCGTCGTCAAAATTGATTCACAGGCTATTTCGGATCCAGTATAGCCCTCGCCCCCATTATAACCCCATTTTTGACCGTATCTCGGGAACGGAGGGTCAGCGTCTGATTTGGTCGACGAATTCGAACTCAGCGCAAAAAATTGAGTAGGAATTTCTTGTTATCTCATCTATTTGGAATTTCGATAATTTTGGAAATTTCTGCATACGTACTCAGGCATTTTTTTGGGCGAAAAAATTTTCCGAGAGTTTCGGGGCCCGGATCCGGCGAAATAGAATCGAAATGCCGAGACGAATTCAGAACCGTCGTCAAAATTGATTCACAAGGCTATTTCTGACTCCGTATAGTCCCCGCCCCCAGTTTAACCACTTTTTGACTGTATCTCGTCAACGGTGGGTCAGCGTCTGATTTAGTCGATGAATCCGAACTCAGCGCGAACAATTGAGTAAGAATTTGTTGTTATCTCATCTATTTGGAATTTCAAAAACTTTGAAAATTTCTCCATACTTACATCAGGCATTTTTTTGGGCGAGAAGATTTTCCGAGAATTTCGGGGCCCGGATCCGGCGAAATAGGATCGAATTGCCGAGACGAGTTCAGAACCGCCGTCAAAACTGATTCGCAGGCTATTTCTGACCCAGTTAGCCACCCCAGTTAACCGCATTGTGACTGTATCTCGGCAACGGGGTCAGCGCCTGATTTGGTCGAGAATTCGAACTCAGCGCGAAAATTGAGTAGGAATTTGTTGTTATCTCATCTATTTGGAATTTCAAAAATTTTGAAAATTTCTCCATACTTACATCAGGCATTTTTTTGGGCGAGAAAATTTTCCGAGAGCTTCGGGGCCCGGATCCGGCGAAATAGAATCGAAATGCCGAGACGAATTTAGAACCGTCGTCAAAATTGATTCACAGGCTATTTCGGACCAGTATAGCCTCGCCCTCATTATAACCCATTTTTGACGTATCTCGGAACGGGGGTCAGCGTCTGATTTGGTCGACGAATTCGAACTCAGCGCAAAAATTGAGTAGGAATTTTGTTATCTCATCTTTTGGAATTTCGAAAATTTTGAAAATTCCTCCATACTGTACTCACGCATTTTTTTGGGCGAAAAATTTGTCCGAGAGCTTCGGGGCCCGGATCCGGCGAAATAGAATCGAAATGCCGAGACGAATTTAGAACCGTCGTCAAAATTGATTCACAGGCTCTTTCCAAGCCTCTATAGCCATCGCCCTCATTATAACCACATTTTTGACTGTATCTCGGTAACGGAGGGTCAGCGCTGATTAGGTCGAACGAATTCGAACTCAGCGCGAAAAATTGTGTAGGAATTTGTTATCTCATCTTTTTGGAATTTGAAAATTTGAAAATTTTCCATACTTATACTCAGGCATTTTTTGGGCGAAAAATTTTCCGAGAGCTTCGAGGCCCCGACCCGACCGGCGAAATAGATTCGAAATGCCGAGACGAATTCAGAACCGTCGTCAAAATTGATTCACAGGCTCTTTCTGACCCAGTATAGACCCCGCCCCCATTTAACCACAATTTTGACTGTATCTCGGCTACGGAGGGTCAGCGTCTGATTAGGTCGACGAATTCGAACTCAGCGCGAAAAATTGTGTAGGAATTTGTTATCTCATCTTTTTTGAATTTAGAAAATTTAGAAAATTTCTCCTTACTTATACATCAGACATTTTTTTGGGCGAAAAAATTTTCCGAGGGCTTCGGGGCGCAGACGCGGCGAAATCTATTCGAAATGCCGAGACGAATTCAGAAACGTCGTCAAAATTGATTCACAGGCTATTTCTGACCCAGTATAGACCCCGCCCCCAGTGTAACCACATTTTTGACTGTATCTCGGCAACGGAGGACCAGCGCCTGATTTGGTCGACGAATTCGAACTCAGCGCGAAAAATTGAGTCAAAAACAGTCTTTAATTCAAAATTTTTAATTTTTTCGGGTTTTGAAAATTTCTCAAAATTACATCATGTCTTTTTTCGGGCAAAAATATTTTCGGAGAGATTCGGCGTCGGCGCTGGTGCTAGTTACTCAGCTTTTCGAAACGAATTTGATTCTGTCGTCAAAATTGAGCTGCAGTCATTTTTTCACGCAAATTGACCAATACTTCCAACTATTATGAGTGTATCCCGAGAACGGAGCGTCCCTGCCGAATTTGAACACCCAATTGAAACTCAGCGTGAAAAATTGGTTCAAAAACAGTCTTTATTTCAAGATTTTTGGTCTTTTCGAATTTTGAAAATTTCTCCATACTATACATCATGTTATTTTTGGGGCCACAAAATTTTTGCTGAGCTTCGGCGTTGGCGCGTGTGCTAATTACTCAATTTTTCGAGGCGAATTCAAATCTGTTGTCAAAATTGAGCTACACTCATTTTTTCACCCAAATTGACCAATTTTTCCAGCGTTTTCGAGGGTATCTTGAGAACGGAGCGTCGCCGCGAAATTTGAACGCCGAATTCGAACTGATCGTAAACAAAAACAATTGAGTCGAAGATCTCGGATAATTCTTTCGCCCAAAATAATGCCTGATGTATAGTATGGAGAAATTTTAAGAATTTTCGAATTTCTAAAATACTGAGATAGCCACCTTATCCTATTAAATGTTTCGCGCCGAGTTCGAATTCGTCGACCAAATCAGGCGCTGACCCTCCGTTGCCGAGATACAGTCAAAGATGTGGTTACACTGAGGGCGGGGGCTATACTGGGTCAGAAATGGCCTGTGAATCAGTTTTGACAACGGTTCTGAATTCGTCTCGGCATTTAGATTCTATTTCGGCGGGTCCGGGCCCCGAAGCTCTCGGAAAATTTTTTCTCCCAAAAAAATGCCTGATGTGGTACGGAGCAGTTTTCAAAATTTTCGAAATTCCAAAAACTTTAGATAACAAGAAATTCCTACTCACTTTTTCGCGGCTGAGTTCGAATTCGTTGACCAAATCAGGCGCTGACCCTACGTTTATAAAATACAGTCAAACTTGTGGTTATACTGGGGGCTGGGCTATACGGCGTCAGAAATAGCCTGTGAATCAATTTTGACGACGGTTTTGAATTCGTCTCGGCATTCCGAATCTATTTCGCCGGATCCGGGCCCCGAAACACTCGGAAAATTTTTCGCTCAAAAAAATGCCTGATGTGTATGGAGAAATTTTCAAAAATATCGAAATTCCAAATATATGAGATAACAAGAAATTCCTACTCAATTTTTCGCGCTGAGTTCGAGTTCTTCGACCAAATCAGACGCTGACCCTCCGTTTTGCCGAGATACAGTGAAAAATGTGGTTAAACTGGGGGCCGGTGCTATACGGGGTCAGAAATAGCTTGTGAATCAATTTTGACGACGGTTCTGAATTCGTCTCGGCATTTCGAATCTATTTCACCGGGTACGGGCCCAAAGTTCTCGGAAAATATTTTCGCCCAAAAAAATGCCTGATGTATATTTATGGTATGGAACCGCCAATCTTCATTTGGGGGGCCAATATGTCTGTGGCCCCCCAAACTTTTCATTAAGATGTAGACCCACGTGAGGCGGCACAAATTCTGGGACTTCAGAGCACAATTAGCACAAATAAAATACAAATTTGTGCCACTATTTTTTAGACCTCACGTTTGCTTGGGGGGTGGCTAGCATTTTACCGGCCCCCAATCTTATTCGTGAGCTGTAGGTTCAAAGAAGGGGGCACAAAATGTGGGACCCTTGAGCACAATCAGCACAAATAAAGTACAAGTTTGTGCCACTATTTTCGAGACCCCACCTTTGTTTTGGGGGGGGGGCTAACATTTCACCGTCCCCCATTTTATTTTTGGGCTGTAGGTCCAAGGAAGGGGGCACAAATTGTGGGAACCTTGAGCACATTTAGCACAAATTAGGTAAAAATTCGTGCCATCACATCCGAGCCCCCACCCCTTCCTGGGGGGGGGGTCGTGGCCCATATCCACACTATTTTTACTTCCACCACGGGTTTCTTCGTTATCATTGTTGCCAAATCCGATGCGCAAAAACAGGAGTGCCGTTGCCTGAAACTATCGCACTTTCGCCTCATGAGTTTAAAAAAAGTATGAACAAAGACAACCAAACTTTGGATAGATTGGGTGTACCTCCCAAAATTGGGGTAGGATATGAGATACCGTGAAAAGAACCTGAAAAATGAATTCGGTGACAGCAGAAACCAGTTAATCTCTGCTTTTGAAGATCGTTTTTTTTTTAAGTATCATAATTTTTCCAGCCCCCTCAAATTGAGCACTAGACTGTGAGCCCAGAAAATGCGGCACAAATTACGATAAAATTTGTGCCGCTAATTCCAACCCCCTATCTTCATTTGGGGGGCTAACATTTCTCTGGCCCCTCAAACTTATTTTCATTAAAATGTAGACCCACGGGAGGCGGCACAAATTCTGGGACTTCGGAGCACAATTAGCACAAATAAAATACAAATTTGTGCCGCTAATTCCAACCCCCTATCTTCATTTGAGGGGGCCAACAGTTCCCTGCCCCCCCCAACTTTTTATGAAAATCTAGACCCACGGGAGGCGGCATAAATTCTGGGACTTCGGAGCACAATTAGCACAAATTACAATAGAATTTGTGCCGCTAATTCCAACCCCCTACCTCATTTTGTGGGGGGGGGGCGTAGAAATACAGCCGTATTAATGTTTCATTTTCACTTTTTTTTTCTTTTTTTTCCCCGTTTCATTTAACTTGATATTTGTCGAAAGGTTAATTGCTAATTTTATTGTAACCGTCTTCATGATATTGAGAGGGGAGAGGGGGGGAACTCCGTAATGAATTATTTTTAGCCCATTACCCTTGCTAATAAGTGTAATTGTCATACCTATGTCACCACTGATTATAGATACGTGTGGTGGTAATTTAGATTTTGTAATGAACTTCAGCGTAGTGACGGACAGGATCACATGATTTTAAGATGAGAAAGATCATGAAAAGATCACTCAATCCTTCATCTGAGGGATCGTGATCTTTTGCCTAATCTTCAGATGATCTGAGATCATGGTATACAACTAAACAATGGCAGAAAATGGCAGGCAACTGTAATCTAAGGATCGAAAAAATTATGATGAATACGTTTTTTGTGATCTAATTTGTTTTTCGAAATCTGTGACCTATTTCAGTTTCATGATCTAAAGATCATTACTTATCTCTTGATCATATTAGGTACTAAGCTACAGATGGTGGATAAACACGAATGTATATATACCAGGTGGTTCCGGTGTTATCCTCGTCAATTCTGAATATTTCGCTTCAACTTTAGGTGCTTGCGATAATTTCGATTGATTTTTTAATTTTTCTCTCTCCGAAATCGATGTCTTCCATAAAGACAAAATTTATAACATTAAGGCTGACGTACATTGAAAACATTTTCACTATTTCAACAGTATGATTGTTAGGACTTACACAACAAGTGGTAAGAGAAGTCACGTCCTATCTTTAGATTTTTATTTTAAGTTTACAGAACCTAAACTGTCAGGTAATAAATGAACAGAGAACATGATTAAGTTAGTATTTGCATTTAATTTACCTCTAATTGTACCATTGTCTTTGCCCGAGTTGTTCTCATGATAAGTCCTTTCCAAGCTAACGAAGGTGACTTTTAGTCGCAGAATATTCTAATCCTTTTATACACATTTACACTCGAAAAATATTTGCTTCGTTCTGAAATACAACCAGGGGCGGATGAAACATACGAGCCCACTGCGCCCGGAACCAGGAGCCTGGGAAAAATAGTGAACCTCTGTTCATAATGTTTTTCGTTTGAAAATTGAAAAAAAAAATCGGTAGTTCCATACAATACATAATAAAATTAAATTCCACAAGAATTAGAATAGCCAACCCTCTTTACTTGCGCCGACTCTACTCTCAATCATCTTAAAACTTGACTAGGGTGGGTCGAAAAATCGTAATTTTCAATTTAAAAACGCAGTAGGTGGAAAATACATATGAGTATTGTATTGAGTCGTAAGGATAAATGGACTTGGTTATCGCCAGACAATAAAACCAAAAATGAAATTGATTATTGCCTGAGCAATGACAAAAAAATTGTGAAGGATGTTAAAGTAGTAAAGAACCTGGGTTTCTCATCAGACCATCGGCTACTTAAAATTCAATTGGTGATTCCAAAAAGATCATTAGTAAAAAACTCTTTTGGTAAAAAATCTTCAAAAAACAAAAACATTCTGGAGAACAAAATTTCCGAGGCAAAACAAGAATTAAAAAACAAACTAAAAAATTGGAAAACTCAGGACAATAGTATTCAAGATCGATGTGATGGTCTAATGAAAATTTTAGCAGAAACAATTAAAAAATTTGAAACAGTTATCTCAAAAAATAAATTTGATAGAACCTTGTCATCAGAAACCTTCAAAATATGATCAGAAGTGATTTAAAAAAAGAAGAATTTAGAATTTTGTCGGAAACTTTATAGGATTCAGGTGTGCTACCAAACAAGCTAAAAAAGAACTTATGGATTGTAAATGTTTGCTCCCTGCAATTATAAGAACTCAACTGGATCGGAAGTGGTAGATAGGATCGGCATAACGGATGAAGCAACGAAATTCTATGCTAGCCTGTACAGTGAGGAGGGGGCGTTCGCAAGATGGATACAACCAAAGTACAGGAATGAAGAAGATATCCCTCCTTTCCTGGAAGATGAGAGTGCCAAAGTTCTTGCTGGTCTGAAAAGCGGAAGGGCCGTGGGGCCCGACGGTATAGAGAACAAATAGGTACCTGAAATTATTCAAAGACGAACTAACTGCCCCACTGACCTGGATCTTTAATTGGATTCTTGAGTCGAAAGAGATACCTGAGCAGTGGGGCTATCGGAAATCATCCTGTTATTTAGAAAAGGAGACAAGAAAGACGGGTAATTACAGACCGATCAGTCTTTTACTTCAAATGTTTCGAAAATATTCGCTAAATTGTTAGAAAATAGAATGTATAATCAGTTGAACTTGTAATCAAAGTCAGGAACAAGCAGGATTTCGAAAAAGGAGATCAACGGTCGATCAAATTTTTATAATAAATCAACTGATAGAAAAATGTAATGATACAACATTCCGTTGTATTTACTACTGACTGACTTTCAGAAAGCATTCGATTCCGGCCACCTCAATTACCTCTGGAATGCACTTAATGAACAGGGAATCCAGGCCAAATTTATTAGAATTTTGAGGAATATGTATAAAATTGCAGAAGGGAGAGTGAAAACAGATAAGGTGGGGCAAAAATTCAAAATAAAAAAAGGAATGAAACAGGGAGACTCTCCTCTCTCGCCAAATTTGTTTAACTGTATTTTGGAGAAAGTGTTTGGAAATTTAAATTGGGGAGAGAATGGGATTGAGGTGGACGGAAAGAAATTAAATAACTTACGATTTGTGGACGATGTGGCCCTCATTGCACAAATTAGGGAAGAGCTGCAACAAATGGCAGAGGAACTGCGAGTGTCCGGAGTAGAAGCGGGTCTAGTGATCAACATAAAAAAAACGGTGTTACTGACGAACTGTGTGGAAAATTCAGAAATCAGATTGGATCAGTGGCGTAGCCAAGGGGGGGGGGCGAAGGGGGCGATCGCCCCCATGGCCTTTTTTTTTTTTTTTTTTCTTAATGAAGTCACAAAAACCTGATGAGCAAGTGTATAATAGAAAATCCCGTTTGACTGGTACTTGCGGAAAGCAGCTGAAACTTCACTCGACGTCTTCGGATAGTCGAACCTGACAAACCCGTATTTCCTTGATTCGTTGACACAAGTGCTGTGTCGCTGTGTGATGGAGGGGGAAAGTACCTAGTTATGTTCCAAAACTTTATCTCCCCCCCCCCCCGCCAAGCACGGCATGCCACACCACACAAAATTTGACATTTAAAAAATGCCTATTTCTCGTTCTGAAGTTTTCGCCCCCCCCCCTTGACCAAATCCTGGCTACGCTATTGGATTGGATGGCGAAACGAGAGGTAGGAGTGAAGAAGCAATCTACTTGGGACAGATAATCGCATTTTCTGAAAACCTAAAGAGAAGAAAGGCGAAAGCATGGGGTAGCTACTGGAGTCTAGCAAAAGTGTTTAAAGGGATGTTCTCCCAGGAAATGAAAAAGAAAATATTCGAAAGCAGTGTAGTAACCATTTTAACGTACTGTAGGTACACCTAAAATGAAAAATTCTTACAAGATTACCACCAAAACATACGACTTAAGATACCCCCGGAAGGACGCGATTCAATTTATTTGAGATACATAATCTTTACCATCACTCCGTTGGACCTCAAAATCATAAACAAATAAACTGTACCACTTACAGCACTGAGAGACGTTGTTTCCAAAAGAAATGTGTACCATTTTCTTATATCATTTCCTTTCACCCCGAGACACGACATCGTTTTCTGATTTCCTCCGAGACTGCCGTTTTGAAGGGTTACCTCATGCTCATCGCATGGGAATGGATTATCGGTATTTAACTGAGCTGTTTCCAGTTCATAGCCCTCCATTTGCAAAGCATCTTCACAGAATACCTGTAATGTTTCTTTCGGTAAACGATCATTGTTTGTTGGGGGGCACAAAGGATCTGTCCACAAAACAATTCAGTGGTTAGATAAATACACCCACACCGAGTAGTACGTTTGGAATATCTGTATCTATGTTAGAAAAGTACATAGTACATACGTATTACAAAAATTAAGATTAAGAGAGGGGGTTGAACTATCTTAGACCTTCCCCTTCTCACGCCGTGTAAAATCTGGAAACTGTACCAGAACTTTGTGATAATTTCTTCATCTCGACATATTTTCGATTCATATACCATTTTTGTCGTATGCTTAATTATTTTCTGGTATGCTTCTTCCCTGGGTATTGGAGAGGAGGATTCCGGGATGAATCATTAGTGGCCAGAACCTATATCATCATTAGGGTTATTCCAGGCCCGTAGCCATGGGAGGCAAGCTAGGGCTGAGCCCCCTCTAAAGGTATCTTGAACCCCTCTAGGCAATGAAAATACCACCATTAAAAAATCATCATTACGCTGAACGAGAAAGAGAGAAGGGATGAAGAGCATTAATATCACAGAAACACATTTTAAAATTGGGTCCAATCTCGAAACACATAATACATATTTTTGGTCGCTACTCACGATCCTACTTAAATAGTTTTTCATAAAGACAAATTTTTTGAGTTGAGAAAGAAAATGGTCGAATGGCATCCGTGGTATTTCTGTGGTACTTAGTACAGCGGATGGGGCAAAGTGTGTTGAATCTCTGATGTTAGCTACTAGTCAAACAATACAGAATTACATAATGTATTAGTTTAGATCTAAAGAAAATTAGATCAACTATCATGCTCCACAAGCAAATCATTGATTTTATAACCATAGTGAAAGGTAAGTGAAAATTTCAAATGCTCGTTTATCATTTGTTGTGTTTTCCTACCGGGTAAACAATAAATTGAAATGTAACCCATTGAAGATTTTATTGGAATCATAAATTTTCCAAACATAAAATAGTTGAATAATAATATTCTGAATTTAACAAGAAATAGAACTATGCCGCGTTTCTTGGTTACACAAGACAGCAACGAAGAGACCCAACGAGGTTTCTACAAGATTACCAGCAGAACAGACGGCCTAACCAACCTGGATCGCGTGATTGAAAATAATGCTTTATTAAAGATTCATAATCATCACTAATATTCAGTATGACCGAGAAATCAAAAACGTATAAACTGTGCCACTTACACCACCTAGAGACGTGGTTTCCAAAAGCAATAAAAAATAATTTGCTGCTACCATTTTCGTTCATCCCAGGACACGACATCATTTGTATGGGGTCTTTTATTAGTGGGTGGTATCGAAAGGTCACATACATTGGAGAGCATGGAAATGGAGTCTTCTCGGGTTTCACTCGAGATGTGTCCAGCTCATAGCCCTGCAACTTTAAAGCATCTACGCAGAAGATCTGTAGTGTTTCCTCCGGCAAACGATTACCGTCTGTTGTGGAGCATAATGGATCTGTCGAGAAAACAAATTAATAATTTCAATCGTTTGATCCATAACTTGAAAATATATCGCTGTCCGTATGAAATAAAAGTCAGAATTAAGATTCAGTTCATATGGGCAAGATGAATACGCCTACTGATTAGTGCTTTTGGAATATCTTTATCCATTTTAGAAAAGTTCATGTCCAATACAAAAATTAGGATTAGGAGAGGGATTTGAATTATGGCAGGCCTCCCCCTGCTCACACCACGTGAAATTTGGGAACTGTACTAGACCTCCCTGATAATGCTTCAT